>OX638363.1:30582372-31182372 GCA_951812935.1 Hermaeophaga mercurialis
CAACCCCTTCAATAAATACAATAAAGATTTGAAATCTTCCATTCTTAAATTCAAAAATTTCTTCATCAATCTCAACCTCTATCCTAACTTTTTTCTTTTAAAAAACCCCTTTATCCCTCGCCTTTATGGCTTACCAAAAATTCATAAACCTAATTTTCCCATGAGACCAGTCGTTAGTTTCTTCAATTCTCCTGCTTCTTCCCTCGCTAAATTTTTAAATAATTTTTTAAACCAACTACTTAATTACAAACCAAAATTCACGGTCGTTAACTCCTTAGACCTCATTAACAAGACTAAAAATTTAGTTTTTCCTAATAATATAAAATTAGTTTCTTTCGACATTTGTAACCTTTACACTAACGTACCAAAAATGAAACTCTCCCTATAGTTAAAAACCTTTTATTAAAAAACAATATTAATCTTGATACAATAACATTCACCCTTGAACTCCTCAAAATCTGTCTCGATCAAGATTTTTTCCTTTTTAATAATAAATTTTACCAGCAACCTCATGGCCTAAGTATGGGTAATCCTCTTAGTTGCCTTTTGGCAGATCTCTTCCTAGATCATCTTGAACAGGAAAAAATTTTAATTCCTACTAATAATCAATTCATTTTAAATTGGCACAGATATGTTGATGACATTTTTGTTATCTTCAAAGGTAACTTGACAGATTTAAATAATTTTCTCCTTTTTCTGAACAACATTCACCCTAACATTTCCTTCACTGTTGAAATGGAATTGAATGCCTCGATTAATTTTCTTGATCTGTCTATCACATTTTCTAATAATCAACTTTCTTTTGACATATATAGGAAACCCACCCAAACGGATCATCTTATCAATTTCCATTCCAACCACTCTTTCCAACATAAAATGTCCTCTATTTACTGCTATGTCCACCGACTTCTTAATGTTCCTCTTTCCTCAAGCAATTTTTCCAAAGAAGTTAATGTTTTAAAACAGTTAGCTGTCAATAACAATTTCCAGCCAAATATCATTGATAAAGTTCTCCATAAATTGAAATTAAAACGTAATATACAACAAGCCTATAATGCTAATTCTACCCTCCCAACTAATTTTAAATATTTTTCATTACCTTACCTTGGAAAAATTTCCCACGATATTGCCAAAATCTTCCGAAACTTAGATAACATCAAGATCTCTTTCAGGAATAATCTTTCTATCCAATCTATACTTAGTCACACCAAAGACCCTCTTCCCATCCTAGAAAAAAGTGGTATTTATAAACTTTCTTGTTCAGATTGTAACTCAACTTACATTGGAAAAACTGTTCGAAAACTTGACATTCGCATCAAAGAACACATCAGATACCCCGACAAGTCTACCTTTGGACACCATTTAAAATTCAACAATCATAATTTCAACCCTTCTGAAAACGTTATAATTTTACACAACATCTTCAACTGTAATTTTAAACTTGATCTTCTCGAAGATCTCGAAATCCTTCGTGAATTAAACAATCCTTCCTCCTCCTGCTTAAACACCCAAATCCACTTAAATATTAACAAATTTAATCCATTATTTAAAAGTTTATAAGTGTGTGGTAATGAACCACTTCGTTTGCCCCCCTGTTTTCAACACTCATTTTAAATAACTAACTACCGGTCAACACACTCTTCTTTCCTACCCCCTCCCTCATTTTATGAATGTCTCATAAATTGTTCTTCCTTCTCATTATCCTGGCCTCTTACCTTTTTCTCACTCAAAATTAACCTTACTCTAGCTTATAACTTTGTCAAAAATTTCATGGTTTGAGAAAAAAAGTTTTTATTTTAAACTTTTCTAATTCTACGTATTTTCATGTTTTTAAAACACTTGTTGTGTCTTATTAAGACAACTAACAGGCTTGGCCTAATGACCAAAATCTTAAAATGTTAAAATGTTACTTTTTACTATATTGATGTCGTTTTTTATAAATAAGTTAATCAAGATGTTTTGTATCGGCGTAAATGTCCTTTAAAGATATTTATAACCAACTTTACTACCCTCTACTAGTTTTTTGGCCTTTTTTGTAAGTATTTTTATTCGCTTAATGTACTATTCTTTACCAATAATTTTAAAAAATCTTTTCAGTTTGTCCTGATGATGGCATTGCATTGCCGAAAGCGCTTGACATTTTCTTGACTAAAGAAATTTATATATTTCTTCCTACACATATCTTCTAATAAAGAATTTTTTACACACTTTAAAATACAAAATTTAGTTTTTCAAATGTTATTCTTCTTATTTATTTTAACGTAATTATATTATTTTTGTAATTAATTTTTTATAACATACTTTATTTTAAGACCTCAAGTGGGTCACTTCAAATTAATATATGGGTCACTAGATGACCCGGTGTAATAGGTGTTGCTCTAGAGCGTCATGAATGTCTTCCGATTTTTGATGTGGAATTACCAAGTTCTTAAATATTCTTGTGCTACTATTTATATTTTATGCAACGAATGGAGGTCGAGTAATTTTTCCAGTGTGCGTGGTTTAGTTCGCATACATCATACTATATCAAGGTTGGAAAAGCTGCATCTTTCTGAACTCTAGTATAAGAATCTTTGTTCACCATATCCAAGTTATTAGAGAGAGCACTCTTGAAATACGCTTATATCGCAGCAACGTTTGCGTTTAGATTGCATCTGTAGTGTATTTAGAACCAGTCTTCTTTATTGGTCGTGTCACTGTTGTGATTTTTTGGTAGTTTCGTTGAAAATGCTATTTCTTAACTTCACGTTTTAGAAGGTAAATTAATAGTGGACGTATTATAGGAAACGAATAAATATTTTTTAATAGGTAGCTTATATTTAGATCTGAGCGGCCTAGGGCGCAGGTGTGCAAAGCGTCTGACGTACACGGCCCAGTAATTTCTACATCAAATTATTTATTTTTTTGTTTTATTTAACGTCGGTCTAGTTCTGCGACCAGGGCTGATAACCGACGCCGGGAGCACGCTACCCCTAACCGGAAATTCCAACCCGAGGTAGGGATCTTTAACGAGCCCAACATCCATGAACTCGGGACCAACAGTTTAACGTCTCCTCCGAAAGACGGCATACCTCCACTATACCTCGTGCTCATTGGTATAGTGCCTGCAAGCTATGATATGCTACTAGTCGCTGCAGGCTGTATGGGCATTACGACGGTGTTCGCTGGTGGTCACCCACCCAACTACTAACCGCGCTGGACACTGCTTAACTATAGTTATCGCATCACAGGCGTATCGACTATAGAGCTGGGCCTTTGCCCTCTACATCAAATGATTTTCATCATGTACACCTCAGTCTTCGTTTGAATATCGAAAGATAAGGACGTGTTCCGGCTCTCTTATCGCATGATAGTAAAAAAAGTGTCTAACAAGTTTTTCGTTAATTATATTTAACAAATTTAACATCGTTTACAAAATAAACAATTAATTTCTGATAGAAATGACAACAGAAGTTTGGTATAAATAGTGTACAGGGAGAATCAGAATTATGGCATACAATACGACAACGGCAAACGTACCACTGCAGTTGTATATGCCTTACAACGGCAACAAGCCCCTCACCCAATCAATGACGCCAGCACAGATGATTCCTCAACAGACGATGATACCAATTACATCGCAAGTGTATGACCCTATGCAAACTCAAGGTAACAATCAAATTATGTATCCTTTATACCCTTCTCAGCCACAACTCATCCAGTACCCTCACCAACAATTAAACCCCCAGGAACCTAGGGAACAATGGACAGTAGTTGAAAACTCAAAAAAACGGCATAGAACTAGCCCAGATGGAAAACAAATTAAACAAACTAAAATTGATGACTATTGGCTCCGACGACATCAACTTCAAATAGGTTTAGCAGCTTAGTTGAGAATGACGACGAATAAGATCAATCGGATAACATAAAAGAACCTAGCGGAGAAAAAACAGAAACGATCTCTGATCCTAAACCGCCTCCAATATTTGTGAAAGGAGTTAAAAATATTACAATGGACACAAATGAAATAAAAAGTGAAATAGAAAAATATGGTCACACTGTAGCAAGTCTCTGGAACATAAGACACTTCAAAACTAAAGACCCTCTACAGATGTTTTTTATAGATCTCAAACCAGAAAGTAATAACAAAGAAATCTACAATATTGAAAATCTCCTACATCAAAAAGTTAAATTCGAGCCCCCTAAACAACGTAGAGAAATTCCGCAATGCATCAGATGCCAACGATACGGTCACACCAAGTCATATTGCCATCTTAGACCACGGTGTGTTAAATGCATGGGTGATCATTCCACTGCTCAATGTCCTAGAAAAGAAAGATCGTCAAACGTTAAATGTGTATTATGTAACGGAAATCACCCTGCCAATTACAAAGGATGTACATCCTACAAAGAACTCATCAAGAATAAATATCCCTCTCTTCGTCCCAAAACTCAAGCTATAGTCCAAACCAAATTTATTAAACCTAACATCACTTACAGTCAAGCTGCAGGAGGCGCACAAATCCCAGGCCTACAAGGAACTACTACCACTCAATACTCAAACATAAGTACTCCCTCTAAGATTTAGTTGACTTTTGCGTTATGAAGGGAATTAATATGAATTATGTAGCAGCTACTTCATGCTTCGATTTATCCTCGGACCACTCTCTGGTATTAATTTCACTGAACACAGAAATAATAGTGAAGGAGTCTCCGCCATCATTATATAACAAATTCACTAATTGGGACAATTTCAGAACATCACTAGACTACAATCTGAACATCAATATCCCATTGAAAACGGAAGAAGAGATCACTAAAGCAGTGGAAAACTTTACAAAAACTATCCAAGAAGTCGCCCGGCAAAACACCCCAAAAATGGCACATAGAGAAAAAAACAAGGACTTACCCAACATAATTAAAGAAAAAATTGCTAATAAAAGAAGACTTCGAAAAATATGGCAAAACACAAGATCTCCAACAGACAAAACGATATTAAATAAAGCAACTCAGGAACTAAAAAGAATTCTTAACTCTCAGAAAAATAATTGTCAACAATACTTACTTAACTTAGATGCCACAAAGCCTCAGAATACTCCTTATGGAAGGCAACTAAAAAACTAGGCCGTCCTCAACTTCATAACCCTCCCATCCGTGATGATAATGGCCAATGGATAAAAAGCCGCAATATTTGCAATCCACTTAGAAAAAGTCTTCCAACCTAATCCCTCACAGATGCACGAACACGAAAATAACATCAACCAATATCTTGCTGCTCCATCCCAGTTAGAACCTCCTATTGATAAAATAGCAATCAACCAAGTTCAGAAAGAAATAGAAATTCTGAATTTGAGAAAATGCCCTGGTCACGATCTAATAACAACTAAAATTCTCCAAGAGCTTCCGATAAAAGCAGTAAAGATGTTAACAATAATCTACAACGCCATAATAAGAACCTGATATATTCCAGTGCAGTGGAAACTTGCACAAATAATCTTGATTCCAAAACCTGGTAAACTTGCAAATGCGATCACGTCATACAGACCAATAAGTTTGCTCCCAATAATTGCTAAAACGCTAGAAAAGATTTTAAAATCCAGAATTTCGTGAAGAACACGCAACCATCGAACAAGTCCAACGCATTACCAACAAAATCATGCAAGACCTGGAAGATAAAAAGTACTGTTCTGCCATTTTTCTTGATATAAGCCAGGCATTTGATAAAGTCTGGCATACTGGGCTACTGTTCAAAATCAAAAAATTCCTTCCTCTCAATTACTTTCTCATCCTCAAATCTTACCTTGAAAACTGAAATTTCATTGTAAAATATCAAGACGAATTCTCAGTACTCCACCCTATACACGCAGGAGTTCCTCAAGGTAGTGTTTTGGGGCCGCTTTTGTACCTTCTGTACACACCCGACCTACCCATATCAAGTAACATACCTACTGCAACGTATGCCGACGATACCGCACTCTTAGCTTCACACTCAGACCGTCAAACCGCATCGCGGATTATGCAATCAAACCTGGACAGATTAAATAAATGGTTAAATACATGGCGAATCAAGGTCAACGAGGGTAAATCCATTCGTGTGACCTTTACTAATAGACGCGGTAACTGTCCCACAGTCACCTTAAATGATCAAGAAATACCGCAGAGTGAAGAAGCCAAATACCTTGGAATCCACCTGGACAGAAGACTTACCTGGAGAAAACATATCTTCACTAAAAGAAAGCAGCTTGGATTTAAACGCAAGGCAATTATACTGGATGATTGGTAGAAACTCTCAACTATCTTTCGAAAACAAGCTGTTGGTATATAAAGTCATACTAAAACCCATCTGGACTTACGGACTACAGTTATGGGGATCAGCGTCGGCCTCCAACATCAACATCATTGAAAGATTTCAATCTAAAGTTTTAAGAATGATAACAGATGCCCCATGGTTTATATCCAATCATGCCATCTTTCGTGACGTAAATATTCCCTCGGTCCGAGAAGAAGCCAGAGTGTTTAGTGAAAAATAGAATAAAAGACTTAAATCTCATCCAAATAGTTTAGCCAAAAATTTAGTGTCAGAACCAATTATCAGACGAAGACTTAAAAAGTTTACCCCTTATGATATCGTAAATAGATTTTAGGATAAAATTTTAAATTTATGACTCACTTTCAATTTACTATAGTTTTTAATATTAATTTTACAATTATTTAATTCCATACTACTTGTTTTACAATTTTAACTACATATGTACATTCTATCTATTATGTCATTAAGTTTTTTAGTCCTAGTTCGTAAGTAGTTATAACTAGTATATTAAGGGGGAAAACCATAGGGTTTTCACCCCACAAGTCACTTACAATTCGACATAACATTTACTTATTGTTCTAGTTTTTGAATAGATTGTACACCTACCTTTTTGGTATTATGCTATAAGAATGTCAACGAGTGATCTCTAGCTAAGGTAAATCCAAATTATTCAAATGATTCAGTCCCACAATAAATACTTAAGTATGCGTAAGTTTGCAAAATAATTTGATCGATAAGTTCACAAATCATAGGAATGAACACTTTGTAATGATTTTACAAGAAGCTATCGAAGTGGCTTACAAACTAAATGCTGAAGCAGCTTTCTCACCAATATATTCACTTCGTCCAAGAAGAAAACCGACACAATTTCAATACGAATATCGTGAAGTTATCTTAGACCTTAAAATCAATTAGATGGTGGTTTTTTTAGAAACATCGATTAGACATTAATTTTCTTAATAAATAAATTTGAAGAGTTAAAAACTTAAGACGGTATGTTTGCCTTTGTCAGTAGACATTTAGTTTTCCCAAAAATGTGATGAAACTTTGTAAAGAATTAACATCTGAAATTTATAAGAGTGAACATGACATTGACGGTATTGATTTGTACAATAAATTAACGTTTTAAAGATGCAAATCAGTTTAGTGATTCACATGCACTTTTTCAGTAGCTTTTCAGTAATAATTTAATGTCATCTTTTCCCAACACATCAATAACATTAAGAATATTTCGTCCTCTAGCAGTTATATTTGTATCTGGAGAAGGATGTCTTCCTAAGTTAAAAAATATAAAGAATTAGGATCAACTATACATGAACAAAGACAACTGAGTAATTTATCTATTATTTCGATAGAATCTGAAAGTTTGGATACTAAATAAAAAATAGCAGATTTCTCAAATATATAAGCACTAATGGTGGAATTTTTGTAGCTACATCTAAGTTTTATTTTAATCCAAAAATTATAAATTAAGTAAACATGCACGAATTGAAATTTCCTTGTTTTTAGCAATACAAACATCAAAAATGTTTAAGGAACATAGTATTATTCCACTTTTTTCAACATACCATTAGATTCGTAAAATTGTTTTCTAGAAATTAAGGTATGTCATGAATAGGAATTAGTTTTATTACTTGAAAAAAGTGAGAGCGTTTTATTTTTGTTAGATTAAGTGCTTCAAATTTTAAAGATAGACTGCAACTACGCCTCTACAGGATCGATATGTGGTAGGATATTATCAGCGACATTTTTTGTTTAGATTTTCATGTCTTACATTCAATGTTATATTAAGGGTTTCAATTAGCGCACTTTTTAACTTTTCTTTAATTATTTCGTCAAAAAGAATTCATTACAGTGAAATCAAAATTAATTAATTTTAGACTAATTGATCTATATACGATAAAAAAGTTTTGTGTTCCTTAGACATTTTTAATATGTGTACTAGGTAGTAAAATTACTATTAGATCTAATTAATTAGAATGTAGCCATTCATTTTAAGTAAGTTTTTAATAATAAATTTTTGAAAATTCTACGTCATGAACACATGAATTACAATAAATTGTTTGACTATAAAAGTTGTGTTAAGGCTCGATGACATTGAGCGAGTTTACAATCTACTAGCCAGCGAGTTTACAAGCGGACAAATCGGCGTGTGCGCTAGTGATGATGACACACAAAACTTTCTACTCGCTCAGAAGCCAACTAGCTAGCGAGTTAACACGTGTTGTTTTGTTTTTATAACCTTAAATAATCGAATTCTAAACTTTTTCTGGGTGCGAAAAAATGAAGTGGAATGTAAATCAAATTGTGGAATTTCTTAACGTCTATCAGCAGTACCCTGTGTTATGGAATATAAAAGACAAAGAATATTGCAACGCAATACTAAAAATTGAAATTTTCCAACGTTTGTTTGGTGAACTCAATGAAAAGCATTTAATTATGGGAATGGATATGAAGCAATTGAAGAGTAAAATCAAATCAATTAAAGATGTCTACAGACAGGAACTAAACAAAATTGAAAAAAGTAAGAAAAGTGGCTGTGGTACTGAGGAAGTTTATGCACCAAAGCTGGCATGGTTCAATGAAGCAAGTTATTTGTCAGAGGTTTTGGCTACACGAAGTAGTAAATCAAATTTGGTGAGTAAAATATATTCATTTAATTATCTATGTATTATTACAGACTATTCCAACTTTCTCCCATTGCCAAGGCAAAGGATTTTCTTCCGTAAAATATGTAGCATATGTTCGTCTTATTTCCTCAGCTGCACGTCTGTAATTATTGCTGCCTAGATTGTTAATAGACTGCAGCATGTTGACATTTTCCCTCCAGAGCCCAGGTGTTATATTCCCAGTGTTTAAATCTTCTCTATCTATTGCTTGTTGTGGTAAGTAGTTGCCCGGAACAATCTTTCGTAGCCAGTTATGAAGACTGCAAGCAGCCCAAATGACTTTATCGGTAGTTTCGGTTTTCAACTCAATTGGCCTTGAAAATACTCTAAATCGCCATACAAGTATGCCAAAAGCATTCTCTACAACTCTTCGGGCACGAGAAAGACGATAGTTAAATATTTTTTCCATTTCACCGAGACCAGTTTTACTATAAGGTTTCAGAATATTTGTTTTTAAAGGGAAAGCATCATCTCCAATAATAACGCCATATTCAGGTATCCCAAGAGTATTGCTTTCCATTGCAATGTTCAGAGTACTGTCTCTAAATATTGCGCTGTCACTTGCTCGGCCATTTCCACCTACGTCAATGTAAGTAAAGCAGTAATTTAAATCAATAATTTTTTGTATTCTTTCTAGGATCTGTCACAATACAGTCAAGAATCAGTGTCATATGAGAACAGTGAAAAGGAATCTTTTGAGTCCGAGGACGAAAACGGAACCTTCAAGAACAAGTTGCCTGCAAAAATGAGACCACCAGCGACGCCAATGAAAAGGGCTAAAAAAGGAGCATCCGAAAAATCCTCTTCTGAAATATCAGAAGCGATTAACCAATTGGACAAAATTGCACAAAATGCAGCTGAAGAGAAGCCGTATGACCAGTTCGGAAAGTTTGTTGCATCTGAGCTTCGTCAGCTACCACAGCGACAAGCCATCTTGCTACAGCAGGAAATTCAAAACTGTATCATTCATTCTAAACTGGCCTCTGTGGATCATGTGGTTGTCGATGGTGCATTTTCACCATCTACTAACCATTCTTTCTCTTCAAACAACGATGATGATGACGTTTTACAACAGGTTATGATTAATACGTTTGGATAAAGTATTATGCTGTAATATATACTGTAACTATAATTTTAATAAATACGTTCCTTCTTTTGTTATTAATTCGTACCAAATTAATTTTCACTTACCTCAATGAATGGTTGAAGGGCGCGAGAAATCGCCGTGAGCACTTCAGGCAAAAACTTCGATATTGTTGATTCCGGAACTCGGAACATGTATTCGAGAGACTTGAAAGAATCGCCAGTTGCTAGATAACGTAGTGTTATTTCCAGTTTTGTGACTACTGGGATTGTCATTCTCATTTTCGTATCGTTTTTTTTGAGCATTCCGTCTACCATCTGCAGTAAATTATCAAAATTGGTACAGTTTAATCTCAGAATATTTCGATAAGCCAACGGATCTTCCTCCTTTAACTCTTTTAGTAAATTGCTAGATGCACCATATTTCTCACGTCTTTCTATCCAGGATTTTACCCACACTTTTCTGTGCCGTTTTGCTTTCCTTTTTAACTCCTTTTTGATAGCATGAGCTAAAATAACGACCCCCGCGCGAACTAATTCCGTCGACATTTTGTAGACAAACAAGATACTCGCAGCTATCTCACTAGCAACTTAGATGACACACGGCTAGTTTACTAGCTAACAAGCCCACACGCCAGCGAGTAGCGAGCAAAGTAGCCCGGCTTTCAACTTTTTTCAGTAGATTGTTTACAATCTGCTAGTAACTAGTGAACATGATTACACTGGGCGAGTTTACTAGCAGATAGTGAATTCGCTGGCTAGTAGATTGTAAACTCGCTCAATGTCATCGAGCCTTTATTGAACATACTAAAATACCTTTCTATAAACCTAATCACAAAAAACAGGTTAGGGGAGGACCCTGAAGCCCGGCGGCGGCCCTGTAGTCGAGTGAAGGATTTTGATTTGGTGTTTTAAGTGGTTCAAAAGTCAAGCAGTTACGACAAACCAAAGGTTCAAGTCCCGAAGGTGGTTATAGCACTTGATTCTATTTTTTTTATCCTTTTTGGTTACAAAAACGGACAAATAAGTCTTAACAAACCAGGACAAGTATAAAATGTTTAGTTACAAGACTGGGCGTGATACATATTTGAAAGTTCACATCTCTTTAAATATTATAGTTACATGATTTTCGTTTTGTACAATGCTTCAACTAATAATATATAGAAGATAAAAAATGAGCTGTTTACATTTAAAGGGTTATTCACAAAAAAAATAGACCATCCCAAATCACGTGAACCCAACATGTACGGGTTTGTAAATAGGCTCCTCAAATACATTTGGACTTTCGGGTAAAATAATAAAATAAAATTGTTAAGGAACAACATCATCGAAATCCGTTTGAACTGTTCACCGTCTTTTTCGGCTGAAATAGTCTTTGCAGTAGTGGTATGCTCCATGGGACTCCTTGCCCTATTCGAAAACAATAAAGTGTTGGAAAAGTCCATCTCTACAAATGTTGCCAGATCAAGAAAGAAGTATCCTTTGCTCCAGAACTCTTCAGATTACACACAGGAAAAAACATTTCCACTACAAAGAACCATCATCAAGAACCGTGGTTCCATGTGCCTTTTGCCAGTAAGATAAAAAAAGTTAGCAAGAAATCTAATTTTGGTTTGGCAGTGTCCAATAGAAGTTCTCTATCTACACGTGTTTTTATGAATAGAGCACAACTCGCAACCTTCATCTAATGAGTACATTAGGAACCTTAAAGAAGGAATGGAAGGTAGTCTTCGGTCTTATAGAGATTTCCTGTCATCGGTCTGTGATAATTCTTTATCCAATAATTCAGACATGAAAAAAGAATCTAATAAACGTAGCATAAAGGACGTTAAGGCCAACTATCACCAGTCATGGATACGACTTCACGAACTTCTTAAATCCAATCAATAATAATTTCGAATAACAGTCTATGGATATCCATTTGATATTAAAAATGGGAAGGAAACGAAAACCCAGACTAAAATAAAGGTGACGAATTCTCAAATGTGGAATTAGAAGGTAATATAGATGTAGGTATCTAGTTCTGAGTACAGCGATTGGTAGATAAGAATTTTCAGATTTTACATGAAGATGAAAAAATACCGCTATTGACTATTTATTTTATGGCTATATAAAAATTCATTGTGATGTAATTATTGCTAATACTCCCAAAAGCTGTAATGTCAATGCCATAAAATTGTTTTCTTTAGAATCAGCATATATTTTAAATTTTAGTATGGGGTCTGTAAAATAAATTCTATAATCTGAAAAAAGATTTATTTGTGTGCCGGTTGTCCTAATTTTATACACTAATGACAAATTGCTTGACTATAAAAGTTATACCTCTTTTTTTTGTACAAGCCCATTAATGACCAAACTAAATACTTTTCAACAAACCTAGTAAGAAAAAACAGGATATGAGAGGGCCGGCATTGCTTTTTTGGCAACGGGCACCCGCTAAAAATATCGTTTTAATATTAAACACACTGCTCACGGGTTGGAGACCATCGATCTCGACGGTCTCGTACATACCTATCCAACCCCGTTAACATATAGCTTGAAGGTGTCAATACTAGCATATCACTAGAAGTTTATTGGTGCAATTATCCCTTACAAGAATAACTAATAATAAAGTTAAAATATTCCAAACAGAGCACTCCTGTATATCATACTATTTATAACAATGAAGACACATTTTAGTGTTTTTAAACATTAAAATAATGACCCGTTAGTAAGTATATTTCAATTACTTTTAACATTCTGAGTTGTTTCTTATTATTTATTAAGCTTATTACTACTTATAATGCGTATCATACTAATGTATTTCACCAATCATTTTGAAGTTTCCCTATTATGTTATCAACTTTTAAACAAACTTTTCTGTTAAAAATAATTGGGTGAATTTCCACTTATTCATTTCAAGAATGAAATCAACTTGCTAAAATAGTCATAGGTTTTCCTTACCAAAATAAAAACTGAATAACTACCGACCCCAAGGTTAGTAAAATATTAAAGTTATTATATGTATACAATAGAAATTTTGTATAATATAGAAATTACTATCTAAACAATTCTACCAATGTAAGCTTGTTTATAAAATAAATTAAATAAATCTAGAAACGAAATAATTATAAACGGTATACTATTTTAAAATAATAAAAAGTTATTTTTCTTACATTGAAGATAGAACCACACCATTTCCATATCTAAATCTTCAAGTTTCAAATTAATTTTTCTTTAACAATTGAAATGATGAAATTTTATATATATATATATATTAAAAAAAATGCAAAATGTTTCATAAAAATCTATTTGGGTGTACCAGGTACTGATGTATAAAACCTTAATGTACTATATTAATCTCTCATGAATAATAGAACTTGAGAAAAGCAATAAAATTATACTAAATGAAGATGTGTCCTACCATATCGATACATTCATTTATTTATTTTCAGAGATGATACTAACTGAGATGAAGCTACTCCATACAATCTACTTCATATGTACACTTTTTGGAATAGCCCCTTTTTATGACTTTAAAAATAAAAGACAAATATACCAAAAATGCAACATTCTCTTAATAATACTCATCTGGTTTTACGCAATTGGATTGATAACTTTAATGGCCATATACAGAAAGTATCTAGATAACGAATTTAAAGAGCTATCATTAGTTATTACAGAAATCATGAGTTTCGCAGGCTACATAGCTGTACCTATCGTAACGTCAATATCTATGTTTTTTAACAGAAGACTTTGGTTATCTTTTATGAATAAATTACAAGAAATTAGAAATTCATTGAAATCAGAACGATCTCATTCAAATAAAAAGTTTTTATTATTATTTGCCTTCTTTAACCTTTTTGAATGCGCTAATGTTTTAACCAATATTCTAATAAGCGAACGCCCTTTTTTATTGTCTTTTTATGAATACCTCTATGAATTTCCTTTACTTTATACAAACCTTCTTCTAATCCTTATTAATCGTATTATACTAATTTCGTACAAAGACGTTAATGAAAGCTTGAAAAATCTTAGTGAATCTGCTCTTGAAAATAAATTTATGTTAAAGAATGCTGAAACTGTTTTAAAACTTAGAAACATTTTTGGTATTTATTTGGAGATATCAAATTTAGTAAAGGATATAAATAAGCTATTTGGATGGATAATAATGGCTATTTTTATTTACACATTAGTTATTTGTCTAGACGTTATAAATTGGTATATCAATGGAAAAGAAGTTATTAATCCTGATATGCTCGATTTAATATCATCTACAGTAAGTATACATACGATAACAATCTTAATTTTTCTAAGATATATTTGTCTTCAAAATTATTTTAGCTTCTTGCGACTTTCTATTGAACCAGAAAGTTCTCTTCTTTCTTATTGTCTCTATACTATCATTGTTCCTGTTAGTCGCTCTGTACCTAAGTTTGTTTAGGCGTATTTTCCTTTTACTAGCTATACCTAACTTCCAGTTCCACACTGTGTACTTTTCTTTAATCTACATGTATTATTAGGATATGAGTACGGCATTAACAGTTATTTCCGTAGCTGCGGTATTCAGAATTCAATATAAGTAGGCCTTTATATTTTTGATGATGGGTGAAGTTTGCCAAGGATTTTACCACCTTTAAGTCTAATGGTTTATCAGTTATTTGTAACTATTACATAGAAGTTCTAAGAACTTCTCTTAAAAAAAACAGAGGGTCACTAATAACCTTTCGTTTTAGTTCATCGCCATGGCTTCATGCTGTCGTTTGTTATAGTTATAAGACTATTAATCTACAGAAGTGGGTTACATAGGTATTGTAATATAGTTTCTTATACATAATTTGTTGTTTGAATGTTGCAGAAAACATTATTTGGCTTTCTACAACAAAATAGTGCTTATTGTCTTAAAGTTCATAGAGCAAATTTACAAACAGTTGCAGATGTCTTCTATACACGTTATAGAAGTAAAACTCAACTGTGCCTTATAATTAGATACATTACTATTAGAATAATTTGTTTTATATCAGTGTCTCTTGACGTTAAACAAAATACTATTTTCTGAATTTTCCACAATATGTCCATCTTGTTTTTTCTATTTTTTTCCGAAACACTATTCTACACGTTTTCAATGTAATAAACAAAATTCAAATTAACTTTTTTGTAACGATATATTGGGCACCAACTATATTGATCTATTCTGATTCTATTATTAACCTGACAACTTAATTCTTTAGGAATCTTAACGTAGTTCTATAACAGACAATAACGGTGGTCATTATTAAAGCACAATTAGAGAACATGTTCATTCTGCAAGCTAAAATACCTATAAATGTTTATAAAATAATATGCAATTTGCTTTAAGAACCTTCGTAACAAATCCTTAAAAATAATTTTGTTATGGAAAACTTAATAAGGTTTCCTAAAGCATTAAAAGAATAAATTAGTGTATAAGGAACAATAAATAATACATTACCTAAAATAGACTGCTTTTACAGTTCAAACTTATATAGAGGTAATTTGTTAGTAGGGTGGTAAATAACAATAGCCATTTCCTTCCCATCACAAACACTGCCTGAGTTACAGGGGTTAACTCCTAAAGGAGAGTATTTTATTTAACTAAAAATTCAACTATGGTTGGACGATATGTGATATTTCTCGATATTTTTTTAAAATAATACATATTGTAGTTTCGAAAATCTTAGTGACGACCATACAAAATGTATTCAAACTAACCATATGAAACCAAATGAAATGATGACTAACATTTCCGAAACTCAAAATAGTTCAAATATTAAAAAGTTGTGTGTTTCAGGGTTTCGCAGTAGCCATCATAATATCATGTGATCAAACTGCAAACCAAGGAAATGAATTTATATTTACTGCATATGTCATGGAAGAGCATTTTGGCTTAAACTCTGAAATCAGATTAGAATTGCTAGAAATTGCAGAAATGGCTTCTCAATATGTACCTAAATACACTGTTGTAGGATTTCTGGATGTTAACAAAAATACCATAATATCCTTAATATCGACTCTTACTACTTACATGATAATTATTATTCAGTTTAACCTTTCATAAACACAGAATAATGTTGCCCTTTCTTTATATTTACAGCGTGTTTCTATAGACGTTTACAGTAAACTCCTGTCATAAAATAAACAACACTGGATATAGGAACCAATATTGAAATTTTAAAAATAAACCTACAGCACAGCTTAAATGTAACAACTATAAGCTGTGTCTACAGAGTGGGAAAATTTTAACAAAGAATTTACTACGATTTTACCTTTGTTTTATGCCCTGGTAAATTTATATTTTTTTTTTCATATAGCACACTAAGTTATCAGTTTGTTTTTAAGCTACTTACAAATTTGAGCTTTACAGAATACGAACTTTTGGGATAGAAGACAATTGATATAAAAATAAAAATAAACTTATTTGCTTGCTTTAGTGAACTTATAATTACATACCTTGTTCAAAAATGTGTTTTTAAATGTTAAATAAAATATTTTAAAACTAGTTATTCACTAAAAGATTTTGTAGTTCAGTCGATAATTCACCGGCATCAGGTTTGGCCTGAAGATCCTCAATAAGACTTTGACTTAATCTAGGGCAGGCTTTCTTATGCCAGTGCCAATGTAGCCTTTGGCAATTTCTATCACAATATTGCACGACTTTGCATTTTGAACACTTTTTGGCAGGTTTATTTTCTCCACAAGTGTTGCAAACAGATATGGTATCCATAAAACCCATCTGGCCATTTATAGCAGAAGTTACAACATTTAAAGCCGTAGGAGGATCTTTACCAGCTAGACTAGCAACCATTTGACGGAATAGTGTACAATCTCTGTAAGGAAACTCTCTAATGCATTCTTTTAAGAAACCATCCATGAATTCTAATTGTCCATCTTTACCAGGTTTTAACAATTTTCTAGTGAATAACTCCGTCATATCCAATTTTTTTTCTTCTTCAGATTCATCCTTTTTAGCAGACTGTCTTTGCCTGACTTTTATAATTTCTCCAATGATGTAACCTAAGTAGTAAAATTTAAAGGACGTTACTTCATTTCTTTCTGCTCCTCGTTTTATTTCTCTTTCACACATCAATTCTAAAACCTTTTTAACTTCAGTCAGATGTTCTGACAATCCTACAAAATTCTGAATATTTAACACCACTTTGATGGGATGGATATTAGTTTGCATAATGAATTTATGGAAACTTTCAGATAGAAATGCTGGCAGAATATGGGATTTGCTAGTAACTCCAGGTGTTATTGTAAAACAATCTATATCTGCTTTAGGAATGTAACTGTTAATGGTAGCTACACAATTGTGATGTCCTACAAAAGCAGCCATTTGTGATGGTGTACGTCCTACTGTATTCGTTACTTGGCTCTTTGCGCCTGCTAATAAAAGAGCCAAACAAACATCGGCATTCCCAGACAGTCCAGCAAAATGTAAGGAAGTATATTTATGTTGATGTTGACTATAATTTACGTCAGCTCCCTTAAAAAATAAAAAAGAATAACTGAATATTTCATATTATGGCAAAAATTATAATATACGTGGTACCTGATCTAGTAGAGCTTGTACGAGATCCTTGTTTCCTTTGTAAGCTGCATGTTCCAGAGGAGTCATTGAATTTTCATCAACAAAATTCACGTTTTTAATGCCTGTCAGTAAAGTCTTAAGAAGCATTACATCGTTATTTTCAATTGCTTTAAAAATGTCTTTCTCCGATTCGGAGAAAATTATTTCTTTATTTTCGGACATTTTAATTCAATCTTTTTTTATACTTAAAAATAAGTTCTATAAATTTAACCACTCCTTGTCAAAATTGGGTTTGGCATTTAAAAAAATTCAGTGTTGCCAGCTGCAAAATTTGATGTGTAATAGAATCTCTTAAAAATGGTAATAGATTTTATGTCCAGAGTAAATATTGTTTTTTTATTATTAAAGAAACAAAATTGTAATAAAATATGAAGACATTGTATTTTAATGTAAATAAAACTTAACAATTTATTTTATGTAGGTACATAATAAACATATTCTAATAATAATAATTTAGTCAATCAATATTAATAAAGATGACAAACGACAATTAACGTCACACATCTTGCTCGCTCGGCTTTATTAAAAAAAAAATAATTTTTTTATAGAAGTCAGCCAAAATATTATTTAATAGTAATATATTTGACTCCTAATGTAGTAGTCTGATAAATGACGAACAAAAGTAAAGAATCAATTAGTGCAGTAATCGGAGTAGACAAGACTGAAAAATACTGTCCTGTCAACATGTCAATGGACAATGGAGAGATCGGTTCACGTTGGGAACATTGTACGGCTGGACAAGCTAAGTTGAACCGCGAGATACCCAAGAAAATAATGAGAGAGCTTGAAAGAGGGTCGATTGTACATTGGAATGGAGTTATGTGTAAACTCTTATATATCTATGGTGTAAACGCGTTATTGTCACTGACCAGATTTGTTAATTCCCGCGCTTGAAATCCCCGTGCTTTAGGTTTTTAGTTACCTTCCATGCTTGAAATAATAAAATAAACGCCTGACAATACTACACAAACCAACGTTCAATTATCAGCCTTATAGACACGATTTGAACACTGAGACTATTTTACGAAATGAGTTGCTCTTCCTTTCGCTCTGCTCTGTTCGTTACATTTTTCTTATATTTTGTCAATGCGCATCGAAGTTATGGAGTTCCAACTCTGCCTGTATTTGACGTAATTATATAATTGGATACAATTTGCTATTTACGTAGCAGATTATCGCGTTTTAATTCATTTATGCAAACTTCTTTTTTGTGCTATGATCAATTTAAGGCAATTTACCCAGCTGGTATCTTGTATTTTAATTCTACTGGGACATTCACAACCATTCCTACGATGTCTTTGTTCACGTCAGATTTTGAACCTTGGAACCAAATGTCTATAAATGTGGCTTTCAGCGCAATCGACCACCGAGGTCGGCAATCGTGTTTGAAGATGTAGGAGATTTTTATAGTTTTTATTTGTAAATATAATTTGTGTCTTCATTAATTACATAAAGAGCTATTTACGTTATTCTGGCACCGCATGAGAAAGTTAGGAAAAATAATGACTTTATTGCTATTGGCTAAATACGAGATTTTACGAGAACCTTTATATAAAATAGGAGGACGATTAACGAAAACGATAATGTTCATTTGTCATTGCAAGGTAGAAACAGCTATTGAAAAGAGAAGAACGTTCTGTATTACTCTCATGAAGAGTCTTCAATTGTATGACAAATAATGCGGAAAAGTATTAGTTAACCTAATTTTTAAAAGCAATATGGATAAGCAACATTTAATTTTTGAACCATCTAAAGTAGAAATATGTACCTAGTTAACATTATATTCGATAAGCTTATTTTTCTTCTCTTATCAATTAAATAGAACTCGAATACTAAAAATCGGTAATTCGATTCTTACAAGTTCTCCCTACCATCGAATCCAAGTAGTATTCGAACATCGGTTTTAACCCGTCGGATCTCGAACCCTCGCACTCGAGCCCGATTCGTTCTCAAATTTCTGGATAGTATCAAATAGCAATAGCGGCTATTTGACATTTCGTTTACCAAGTATGCGAGTTTTACAAGTATTATATTCTGTTCATCTTTACTGTTAAGAGTTATGGCATTCTTTTAAAGTAAAAGTAGCTAATGCATTCATTAAATGAATTTCATTTGTACGTTGTTACGTCGCCATGGTCTAATCTAAACAATTAATCCAATGTGCTAATTTATTGTCAATAATAAGAGAAAAACAAACAATTGTTATTTTAAATTACTGCCTCCTAAATGTATTTACAAACAGCCGCACTTGCCTTATTTTTTCTATCTATAAATGTAAATATTAATTTGTTTATTGCAGAAGTTTTCAAATCATTGTGAAACACAACCGTATCGCTGTATTTTAACTCCTTATATATTATGTAAGAATGATTTAAAGGAAGAATTATTCAATTTTGTTTTACTACATTTAAAAAAGCATTACATCATAAAGTAGATTACATATATTTCATAGTATACAGGATAAACAGAAAGTTTGATATCTCCGTTATCTTGAGAAACAGGAAAGAATGTTTTAAATAAAAGTTATAGATAGTCAAGCTTCACATTTTAAAATAATTTCGTCTCATAAGGTCGCAGCATATCAAAGTTATATATTTTTTAATAGAATACCCCGTATATTTTTTACATTTTTATAAACCTCTTGCCGAGCTAATTTCAACGATGTATCACACTTCATGTCTATTATGTTTAATAAAGGATCTACAGCCACCTGAAAATCACTTTTTTTTTTTATTTAGATGTATGTAGCAGCCAAATCGGAGAAAATCAATAAAAACCGTTTACATGTACATATCCTAACTTTTCAAGTTCTATACTGCGGTATAAAAAAAATATTTGATACAGAGTGATTAAAAATCAGATGGGATTTCAAATTTTTGATACTGGACAGTGGATCTCAATCCAACTTTATTACTTCCAATTTGGTCAATAAATTAAATTTAAATAAAGAACGTACAGATATTTCTCTATTGGGTTTAGCTCAAATCATGCCGGCTATAACATTTTCTTTATCATTACATTCACTAAGTTCATCATTCTCTACGTCAGTAGAATGCTTAGTCGCTGATGACATATGCGATCAAATTCCTAACTGTCGTCTTGATATCTCTTCGTTACCGGTTCCTCAAAATATACGTCTTTCCGACTCTAACTTTCATATGCCTTCTAGAATAAATATTTTATTAGATGTGACTATATTTTGGGATCTTCTTTGTGTAGATCAGATAAAATTAGGGCCTCAACTGCCTACCTTACAAAAAATCAAATTTGGCTGGATGATCTCTGGTCCATTACTTCAACCTCGATCATCTTCTATAACATTTTATCATTTCAATAAGATTACAAACATCACTGAACTTTCTCGCTTTTAGGAAATGGAGGAATTGTCTAATATTCAATCTCAGTCTCAAGAGGAATTGAGGCATGAAGAATATTTCATAAATACACTTCAAAGAAATAATGAAGGTCGTTTTATAGTTTCTATTCCATTTAGGGATTCTACTGAGAAACTAGGTGATTTTAAGGCCAAAGCTGAAAATTTCAAAGAAATCCAGACTTTAAAGATATTTACATTACCTTTATGAATTAATATATAGACATGGGTAATATGTCAAAGGTTGATGATACTGATTGTAAAATAAGTTTTTACCTTCCACATCATGGAGTTCTCAAGGAAAACAGTCTTACTACTAAACTTCGAGTAGTGTTTGATGGTTCCTGTCCTTCATCTTCGGGTTTTCAGTCAATGATCTACAGATGGTGGGACCTGCAGTTCAAAATAATCTTTTCTCATTATTATTGAGATTTAGACAGCATTTTTATGTCGCATCAGCCGACATAGCTAACATGTATAGACAAATTCTTGTACATCCTTCACAAAGAAATCTTCAGAGAATTCTTTGGAGAAGTGATCCTTCTGATCCTCTTCATATCTATTCTTTGAATACTGTCACTTACGGAACTTCTGCAAGTAGTTATCTAGATACACGATGTTTAATTCAATTGTCTCGTGAATATCCTAAGGAATTTCCTCAAGCCTGTAAAGTCATAGCAAATCATTTTTATTTTGACGACTTCATAACTGGATCTGATTCAATCTCAGACCTTATCCAGTGTTGTCAGCAAGTTATATCAATCCTTTCTAAAGGTTGCTTTACACTTCGAAAATGGGTTTCCAATAGTTCACTATTTTTAAAATCGATTCATAACTCATTGTCTACAGAAATACCATACTGTCTAGGTTCAAATAAAAATACAAAAACATTAGGTCTTCAATGGTGCCCTAAATACGATGAATTTTTATATTCCATTCATCCAAAATTTCTTCCCAATTCTATTACTAAAAGATCTATTCGTTCAGGTATATCTCAAATATTTTATCCTTTGCGCTTTCTAGGCGCTTCCGTCATTAAAGTGAAAATATTCATGCAACGCCTTTGGCTCGAAAGGCTAAAATGGGATCAGTCAGTTCCTTTATATATTCATACAGAATGGCTCAATTTTAGAGATCAGCTTTGTCAATTAAACTATCTTAGAATTACTAGACATATAAAATTAGTAGATACCATTAATATTCAATTGCATGGATTTTCAGATGCGTGTGATTCAGCTTATGACGCTTGTATATACGTTCGTAGCATTAATTAAAGAGGTGATACATTTGTTAATTTGCTGTGTGCAAAAACAAACGTCGCCCCACTGAAAAAAAATCACTGTCCCACGGCTTGAACTCATATTCTCTAGATTGTTAAAACTAGTAAGGCACTCTTATTATTAGTATTAGTATTAGTAGTATTAGCGAATGTAACTGGAGACATGTTAGTAGTAAAGATAATCCAGCTGATCTATTGTCTCGATGAGTAGAACCAAGACTTCTAAAATCATCTACAACTTGATGGCATGGACCTTCATTTTTACTACTTCCTCCAGAAGCATGGCCTTCAATATACATTCTATACCAACAACTTCAATTGAATCAGAAGTAGTAGCCTATTGTCTTCGGTTTTGTATCAATTCTCCAACTCCTAACAGGAAATTAAGATCATCTGGCCCTCTCACGAGGGTCGAACTTCAAAATTCTATTAATTCTATTGCAAAATTAGTTCAAGCGGATGGTTTCCTTCTGAATATGCAAATAAATAAAGGAATTCCATTGTCTCCTAAAAGTAAAATCATCTCTCTTAATCCTTTCTTAGATCACAATGGAGTCATTAGAGTAGGGGGTAGAACAACAAATTCAAATTACGTCTATGACAAAAAATATCCTATTTTACGTCCGGCACATCATTATGTGACTACATTACTTTTCAGATCAGTACATAAATTATTCCATGCAGGTCCTCAGCACTTGCTCTCAGTGATTTCTGAAAAATGTTGACCATAAATTGTTTCCAAATAAACCCCTTTTCTCAATCTGCTCCAATAAAGGAAAACCTTCCTTCGCGTAGAGAAATTCCATCATTTCCGTTTTCAGTTACGGGGGTAGACTATGAAGGCCCATTTTATCTTAAAACCAAACAAGGCAGAAAACCATCATTTTACAAAGGTTACGTTAGTCTGTTTATCGGTTTAAGCACTAAGGCATTACATTTGGAGCTTGTCACAGACTTAACTACTGATTTTTTTATTGCGGTTTTAAAACGTTTCATTGCACGAAGAGGCAAAAATGTAACGATAGTGTTTGACAAATGTACCAACTTTGTTGGGGCAAGAAATTAATTTAAATATTTATTCAACTTTCTAGAGGCTAACCAAAATAGAATAATTGAAACTTAAATGAGTTTCTAATAAATCAAGTTTCTTATTCAAATATTTAATAATTATTTTGTAGTATTTATTGATAAATATTTTAATTTCTTAAATTCTGCTAGTGATAAATATTGTACTTAGGTGTGTATTGATAATAATTGTAGTAACATTTCTTAAATAGTAGAAGATAGTATTGTTTTAAAATTAGAAATTGTTAACAAAAATCTTAATAACTATCATATGGATTGTATTTTCCTGTAATTAATATATATAATTTATAAAATCCGTAGTTATATACGCTGTTCCCTGTTCTCGGAACATTTAATGGATCATCACCTTCAAATATTACCTATGTATAAAATGAATTCAAACTCCATTTAAATAATTGCAAAAATATTTAATTTAATAGGTGAATAATAAAGTATGCAATCAAATTATCATTCATTTGTATAATCTGAAAATATAATACCCATATGCTAATACATAACTATACGATTTACATTTGATTGTAAACATGAGCATTCAATCTATTCCAGCAGGTGACAGCCTTCCAATTTTTAAAAAACCCTTTACTGTTGGGCCTGTGAGCTGTTAATCCAAAACATAACTTTGTTTTCAATGGTAGGCGGGTCCATTCTGTCAATGTTATACCCAATGAAACCAACAGGATTTGTTGACAGAAGAGAATTAGTAAAAGACAGGCGATTATAATACTGTAGATTGCAGACACAAATGACAATCCCAACCTGGAAAAATATATTAAATAAAGTCTTTTCTAGCCAAAATAAACTAAAAATATCAATTTATTAAATAAGAAACCATGAAAATAAAAGTCTCGTGTAGGGCCATAGAGCAGATAAAATCTTAATAATATAAGGTCTAATTGATATTTTTATCAAAAATTAAAACTGCGAGGTGTATGTCATAGGTACTCCTAACCGATATTTTCTAATTTTTTAATTCCAGAATTAAAAACGGGGCAATTATCCTATTTCCCGAACATCACGAAGCCATATCGTTAATTATTTGTGAAATACCACATCTAACACGTTAATTGCGACATTGTCGGGAAAATTATCAATCAGTATAATATAGTTTCCAAAAGCCAATTATCCCCTTCCCCCCGACACATAAACCCACTTGTTAAAGATTTACCTATAAAATTATAATAATTACTCAAAATGCCTTTCATTATTAGAAACGTAAATCTCTGTTCTCCGCTGAAGAGAAAGTTGAATCCTACAAATTATCTCGGGATTCTCTCACATTTCTACAGCTGCCATATTTATTCTGTCTCTTAACAGTTCTAAGGAATTAATGGGCTTAGGGATTTAAGTCAGGAGATTTAGGAGGCCACCTTGTAAGTTCATTCCTCCCAATCCACCTCCGAGGGAAGAGTTTAGTTAGAAACTGCCGCACATTTAAAGCAACGTGAGGTGATGCACTGCCGAGTAAATAACACATTTTTTGTCTTATCGTGAGAAATACTTCTAAAAGAATAGGTAATTCTACTCTGAGGAAACGAATGATGAGGTGGTAACTACCTCGTAATTATGCCTGGCCAAAGATTTATTGAAAGTTTTCGCTGATGATCGTGTTCATAGACAGCATTAGGGTTTTTAACACTCCATATTAAATATTCGATCTCGGGGAAAAATCGCCTCATCAGTAAATAAAATATTTCTTATGAAGTCTTCCATATCATCCATTCGTTGTAATATACACGAATAAAACCTTGTTGTTTTATAGTTCGCCATACAACAAAATAAATACTATAATTTCAAAAGCAAGTTTTCTACTCAGGTCTAATTTCAGTCGCTTTCAGTATTTGTTTTTCTCAAGTATTCTTACGATGCTAATTCTACTTTTATTAGCACTAAAAGAATGAAAAGATCCTTAATCTCTTAAATGTTGAATAGAAGTTACAAATGTACTGGAGTTTGGAACTCTCTGATTAGAAAATCGTTCCTTATTATAAATTTTGTGCTTCATTAGCGTTTTCACCAGTAACACTATACGCCAAAACCATATCAGTGAATTCAATGTTAAAACATTTTAATAGATAATAACATCACACTTCACAACCAATAATCTCACAACATGGATTAATCACCAATTTTTTAGATTAAACGTAAAAACGATTTTTTTTAATGGCACTAGTAGTTTATCCATCAGCCAGCTACTTTTGTAATTTCTACTATTTCTAACATTTATAGATTCATACAAGACATTCCACACCCATGCCCACTCCGGGACTCAAACCCGGGACCCCGAATGTCGGTTCTCCGCTCATTCGACCTCCGATGTCGGCTAAAAACGTGTTGTAAATAATCACATTTCAAGATAAGAAATGAGCATCACAACATTTCCATAGAGACTTAAATCTAATACAATGACGTACTTTATTTTGAACATAATTTTTCAACTATTCATAGTTCAGTTAATAAGGCGAATTAAAAAGTAATAATTTTCATAAGTTTGTTAGAGTTTACACAGCTATAATATTTCTACATATTTCAATTACACCCTGTATTCACTTCTTCTCCATGCGTCATTAACATCTGATATTATAAATTACTTTGTATTTTCTACCAAACGTGACGAATAAAACATTAATTAACTACCACGTCCTGTAAGCAAAGTAGTATTTTGTTCTGATGAGCGACTACACATACAATGGATAGCATTTCATTCTGATTCACTTTATTTTTGTATCATTGAGTTTGAGATACGTATGTTGAGATTTATCTATTTTCAAGTCAGTCCTATATTTATAATTTAACGCTTTATGCAGAAAATTGCCGTGCTATTCATTTCAAATAATCACATGTAAAAAAGTAGCTGATCAAATTAAAAGAATTTTATACTCAGGTGTACGGCTAATTATGCATCACTCTCCATAGATAAATTTCCTCCATTCCTTCTTGTTGCAGATAAATTGTTTTTTCTTTATTTGTGTGCCCCCAGTTGTTCAAAATGTTTTCTAACTGTTGATTCCATGTAGTAGCTAGCCGTCCTCTTTCTCTTTTATTTTGTGCTTTTGACTTCCATAATCTCTTCATTGATTTATCATTAATTCTAACCAAATATCCCTAGTACGTTAATTGGCTAATTGGTTAATTTGCTAGGCTACTGCTTCTATTCTAGTACTTCTCTTACTGCTACGTTCCTCATTCTGCCTCTTCGAATTATACCAAGTACTCCCCTCAAGTATTTCATTTCTCTGTATTTTATTCTTCAGACACTTTGTGAGGACCCAACTCTCACATTCAAACACCAGAATTGGAACAAACCCAGCCTTCTACATACTCAATTTTACTTTCCTGTCAATTTTCTATATAAATTTCTCTCTTACTGAGTGGTACGTTCTTGCCGCACTCTCTATTCGCGTTCTTATCTTACGTCATCGGTGTCACACGCTCCTATATGAACACCAAAGTATTTAGAGATGTCCACTTGTTCTAATCTTTCTCTGTTCATTATTTCCTATGTCCAAGAATTTTCTCTGTTCGTTATTTCCTATGTCCAAGAATTTAATCTTTACTGCATTTATTTTCAGGTTCCTCTTCTTTAACGCATCTTTCCATGCATTACATTTTCCTCCAGTTCTTCGTCGTTCCTTTCATCACATTGTCTAATATCATAATAAACAGGACAGAGCTTAGGACTTCGCTTTGTCTTAATCTATCTGTCACCTTAATTTTTTTCGATTCCATATTGTTAATTCTAACAACGTTGATGCTTTCCGTGAGTATACTCAAATTGCCCGTTTTAGTTTCCCTGTTATTTTATCAAAGGCCTTTTCGATATTGACAAATGTTACGTAATAGCTGTTCTTTGTTTTTCCGGCTCTTTTCTGTAGTTGTTTGATCGTAAAAAAAAAAAGATCCTGTATGCTTTTTTCCTTTCATAAAACCGCTCTACGTTTGTTCCATTTATGACACAATCTGCACCCTTAATTTTTTTTGAATAATCATGTTAATGTCGCTAGTCGTCTTTCCAAATTTTTTATAATTTCTCCAGCTATTCAGTCATAACCCGTTGCTTTGCTTTTCTTTAGCATCTTCACTGCGTCTACTACTCCTGCTTGTGCTATATCATTATTATCTTCCTTTAGCTCTTCTGCTACGTTTTGTTAATGCAATATGTCATGCTCTACTCCCGCGTTTAGAGATACATTTTGAATATTTTGAAGTCAGTCGTGTATATTATAAAATAGCTATTTGTGTCTCAAGAGTGATAATTTAACGTTTTAGATAGAAAGTTGCCGTGCTATTCATTTCAAATGTTCAAACGTAAAAAATGGGTGATCAAATTAACAATATATTTAATATTTATAAGCTTTGGTTTCGTTCTTTTTAATTTTATTACAAACATTGTTTCGACGAGGATAGTTTCGATTTATTTCATACATATTTTATGACGAATTTGAAAATATCCACTGGGAGAACTAAATATGTATATTTTTATACTTACTCAAATAGTTTATATACTTCAGAACAATCATCTGGGAGAAGAATAGACTTGTACAATATGAAAGGATGGCACACTGAAGTTAGAGTTAAATTTGAGCTGTAGAGCAACGCTCCTATGGCAAAGAACAATGACAGAATAAAAATGCATTGATTATGTTTTCCCACACAACAATCAAACCTAAAACCAAAATATAATTACTTTCTCAAATAAAAACCTTTAAGAAACGTAGGTATAGAATATCAAAAGGAAAAGGAAATCTTTTTTAATTTTACTTGAAGACAGATTCAATGAGCATATTTTTAAATGGATCAACTGTCCGTTCGTCTATAACTTGACTTTACAGAATTTAAGCCACGACACAGTAGATAATTAAATGTACTAAGGTAATTAAGATGAGCCTTTTTCAGTCTAATTCAAAATTTGATCTATAGACGCAGCTGAGGCCAAAAAAAAATCATTATTTGGCTAAAGTGCACATAACTTTCTTTTAGGTTGTTTGAAAAAGGTAAGTCAGATTAAAGCGGCCTAGAATTAAATTCAATCCTAAAGGGCACTAATTCATCAAGACAGTCATGACAGGGAATGTAAAAAAGTGGTAATTTAAATGCTATCGAAACTGTAAAACGTTAATATTTGTAAGTCGCCAAAAAAGTTATGGTAATTTATAATTTCTTAGCTTATATATAGAGTTTTCAAACTATTTAGGCGCACAGTAAAAAGTTTATGATTGCCCATATAGTTGCAAACAATAAGTAATGCGTATAAAAATGAAATTAATTTTTGACCACCCTGTACAAAATAAAAAAATTAATACTTGGTCTAAAAAAATCTTTGGTCTATTGGCTTTCTACATTTGTAGTTTTTTAAATTATAACGTTAAATCTGAGAGAGCAGATCCTTTTTAAATATTATTATCATTTAAATTGATATAACTATTTTGGTCAATAGATCATGTGGTTATTAGGATTGAACAAACGGTGAAATTGAAAGTTAATATTTGATACAATGTTCTATAAAAAGTCAATAAGATTTAAAACTTATGTTAAAACTCAAGAACTAGAGTAGGCAAGTTTAAATTTAACAAATTACTTTAAACAACGTTAGTTTTATGAACAAGCAATTGCAGAATGTTACTCTACATCTTTCAAACAATTTCTATTGTTTATCAATAGGAACAGAGGATATCTTAGGACACTTACATAATTTAAAACTTTGAAAACTTACTTGTAATAATGAAAAGTTTTGCTAATGCGTTAAATTTGTCTATGAGTATATATTAAAAAAGTAAATGTCATTCTGGAAATATTTGGTATTCATATATTATGTAAATATGTAGATACAAAATAACATAAAATATGTAAGTTGATCTATTCAAAAACGAAATTTAATGGAATTTCTGCTTAAAGTGGAAGCTGTCCGTTTTGACAATATTTATCAGAATATAATCAATAAAAGAAAATATCAAAATTAGTGTTGTTTACTAAAAAAATCTTCTTAGGAACAATTAATATTAAACTGAATTTCATATTTTTGTTCCTTTTATATAGATAAAATATATAATGTGTATGCCTTACCAAACACAATGATGATCTTTATCAGGAACTTTTACTTGACATATTAAGCAATTAACCCATTTACAACATAACCTTCCAACTAGTCCATTTTCAGCTTCATTATCACCAAGCCGCGGCAATCTGTTGCTCCTCTTCTTCATTATATATACACACATGATAAATCCAAATATAAGCACACTTAAAACAATATTTTCCAACAGTAAGATCTCCAAAAAAGGAATTACAATAAATTCAAATATAATATATAAACTAACAAGTGATGTTAAAGCCCACATAAAGAAAAATTTTGTGTTTGGAATGGTCCTAATTAAGAAATTCGTTATTAAAACTAAAAAAATTACTACTGTGGTAAATGAAAAGATTGTCCACCAGAGGCTTATCGATGATATGAGTAACATTACAGGCAAAATAAAGACTGGTAGTATAGCATCAAATGCTATTTGTTTAGCACCTCCTTTCCAGGGGATTCTAAGACGGTCTTGTAGAGTCATAATCAAACCTTGTTTGTTTGCTTTTGAAACTGCATGCCGTGTAATCAAGCTAAAATTAAATCAATAAAACATAATAAGTGATATGCATTATTTATAATCACCTTTCAAATGCTTCATCCAAATCCTCACAATTGCAACAGCACGCTAAAATGTGATTTCTTTCATAATTAATATCATAGTATTCGCAACAACATAAAGCTGTTTTATCATCCATATCTGGAAAATTTTAAATTGTTTTCCATTTTTTTATAACCTATTAAAAGTAATTAAATGATGTCATAGCCAACTTCGTATAAATTTTGGATATTTTTACGTAAATTGTAGATATATAGTGATTTATCTTATTTAATAAAAAAATAAAGACTGGACACCTCCTTTTGTTATTAGATTAGAAAACATTAATCAATGACATTTATCATACATAACCCAACTTTTACATGGCAAATCAAAGGTCAAACGACTTTACAAAAATTGTATTGACGGGAGGAATATTTCTTAAGGACCACTCACATCGATAATAGTGATTTAATATGCCATTCGTTTCTCATATTTTTGGGTTTATAGTCAGTCCTGAGCGAACACGTTTATTATCTTTATAGGATATCGGAGGTTTTAAAGTAAAGTATCTAAGTTATTCAAGTCAGATAGACGAGCTTTTGCTGTGGTTACTTATGCTTTCCGTTTTATAACTTTTATTGAACTAAAAGAAATTTGGAAGAAAAACCATGAATTTTTGATTGGAAAAAGCAAATACAATCCATAAATTAACGAATATTTTTAAAACATTGCTAAAGACTTTTAAAAAAATACTTTATTTCTAAATTTTACAATGTTTCTTTATGAACTAGTTATTGTGAAGACTAAACAAGAAGTGAATAATTTCTGTTACCAGCAGTAGAACAATATGAAAATGTAATAGAAGAACTTTTAGATAAGACATCATGCATCCTCGTATTGTTTGGAATACTCCACTACATTATTTATTTAATCATTGTTTTTTAGTATAAAATCTAGACAGAATATTTCATTAATCTAATTTTTGGTATAACTGTACATTATTGGCTAGCTAGACTATTGGTTTTAGTCGTGAACAGAGAAGTTGCTGCAGGATGACTCCAGAGTTTTACGGGGAGATACCTCTAGGGAAGATAACAGCGGTGATAAGGGTTTTTAATTTTAATTTGAAATTTTACTTTTTAAATCGTTAAATGTATTTTAAAACGGTACTTTTGCTTGGAGCACGTTATTGTTCTCCTTTTTCGTCTCAAGGGCTGTAACAGTGAAGTGGGGAGAAGGCTCGCGTGGTGTTAAAATCTTGGATTTATTGCATTTCATACTAAGATTTCCTTAAGCCATATAGCTAATACATCCCATGTATATATTATATTTTATAATCATAATTTAAAAATAAAATAGTAGGTATATTGTATCTATTTCAAGTCAGACTTTGATCTAGCCAACTCTCCATCTGACACGCGATCATTGATCTAATGGAAAAAGTGAAACGATAAAAATTAGTTATAACTATACATGTAGGGAGAGAGAAAGTGTCGAGCCTCCGTCTCTTCGCCTTTTATGTGTGAATTGGGCCTAAGATTTCTGCCTAATGTCTCGATCACAGAACTTCGTATGCAACCCTAATCGCTTGAACCTAAACAAGTAGCATACGACAGATATTTAACTTACAGCGCGATGCAAGGCACCTCTACCTTCTCTACAAAATGAGACGATACATGCATATATTCGTTGTTCATCGTTATAAAATTGAACATAAAATATAATTATTTAAATGTAACAACAATAAAAAGTTATTGAATTTTCCACACCTAATTAAAAATATTTGAGTGAACAGTGGTATGTGCCCTTGACATATTGTTAAAAGTTAATTCTTTAGCCAGCTCATAAACCTAGCTCAATGTACATTTACTGTATGTACAACACTTTTAGAGACTGCTGTGAAAAATTGAAGCTCAATACACGCCGTTGAATAGTAAATCAAACCAACTGCAGCAGCATGAAGCGCGCTGAAAAATGGACCAGGAGAGTCGTGACGTCACAAAACAATTGGCTAACCTGAAATTTGTTTCCAAACATTAACAATTGCCATGCTCGGATTTTAATTCGTAAACAACTTGTTTGTTGTTGTTTATGGTATGAACTTTAAAAAATTCAAAATAAGCAACATAAACCACTAAAAAAACGTAAATGTTTGTTTGGAAACAGATCAGGTTAGCCAACTGCCAAATGGTGACGTCACACTGTCACGGTTTATTACGTGACTTAAGGGAATAAAAAACGTGACAAGTTTCAATCAATCAGCCAAGTGTAGCGCGCTGCATATAAAGATATTGAATGAGACGTAAGGGAGTAGAATTTATCTCTGAACCTACATACATACACATTCAGAAATAATTTAAAATATCTTAGGCAAAAATCTTAAGGAGTAAAAGAATACGAATAATAATAATATGTAATCAGATAACCGCGAGAGGCTCCATCGCTAACCCTACTTTCTCCAACTCTGCTGTGCTAAAGGTACGATCATGAGTTACTATCAAATTAACTGAAACGATGTTCCCACCTCCGATATACCCACTTCAAGAAATTAAACTGGAAATTATAAAGCATTCTTGCTCTTTCATAACACGTTCTTTTACGTTCACAGGTATTCGCATGTGGGATCCAATAACTCCTCTCAATCTGTATAAATTTGTGTATGGCTTAACCCTTTTTGCTTAAAGTTTTTAATAAATGACATTTATACGAATGTTTATACTAAAACAAATATTGTTTGAAACACAAGACAACAACAATGTTCTCTAATTTGAGAGTACGATGTCGTTGTTATTTCAATCGCATTTGGCCCATCTTTTAGAATATCCTTTTAAAACCAGTGTTTTTATTTTGTCTTATTCTTGCCTTGCTTAAAATTTAATCCACACACACTCCAAAATGTGTTGAAATCTGACTGTTTAAATTTGTGTTAACTTTCAATCATCAAGACATTACGTCGAATATTTCGATTGCAAAACTTTCGTAATCGGTAAAATCGATTAAATTATACGATGCGGTTTATTCGTTTGTAATCCCACTGTCTGTGATTTCTGATTGACTTTGACATTTCGCGCCAAAGTTGTTTTGCTGTGTATTTCAGTCTTTCAGTTTTCTAAGTTTTTTAATACATGGGTTTAAAATAAAAATTGTGTTTATAGTGTATATATTTTAATAGAATAGTAACGTTATATATTCAAATTTATATATATATATATATATATATATACATATATATATAAATAAGCGTTCTATTAAAAATATTTAATGACGTTATAATGTCGGGCACCATGGAAAAAAAAAGATCTTCTATGAACACCATTCTGAAAGATGCAAGAATTTTCGACGATGTAAGTAAAAAAGGGGTAGACAATAAGCGCAAAACAAAAAATATTTTTTCAATGTTATAAAATTTATTAATATATCTTAAGAATTGTATCAACTTATCCACGCCAAGACATTGTTTACGCTTCATTCCATTTTTCTGGTATCAACTTTTATGTATCTCTGCAAATATATAAATATAAAATAGAAATTCCATTAAATTCTGTATTTATTAGTATTAATAACAAATTTAATTTTTTGAGGTCTTATTTAAACAAATTTTATAAAAAAAGGTGGAAAAATATAACAATATGAAGTACATTCTACTAAAGAATTATGCTTAATCTATATTTTTTTAAATAATTATATTCTGTAGGACTCATGGGATGCAGAATCTGCAGGTTTTCCTCTTAACAATAATATGTCAATTATATCAAATCAAAATGGGAACACAAACAGCTTTAATAATTTCAACAATCAGGAAATTAATCAATCTAAAGGAGAATTCGAGGACTCTTTAATGGGTTTTGACGCAGGTATCACCGTTAAAGCAAAACCCTCAAGTACACAAATGTATTTTGAAGGAATTAAAGCAAAATCTGAACCTGAACTATTGCAGAGGAAAACGCAAAACACAAATGTTGTTAAAACAAAACCAACTACAGAAATATATTCTACAAAAATAAATATAAAATTAGAGCCTGGAGAAATAGGTAATGAAAAGGAAGAAGGGGAGTTAGATGAATCAGTAAATATGTCTACAAAAAAAGAGCCAGCTGATATAACTAACATCAAGAAAGAAAATATAGATCTAGAAAATAGTCCAGTACTTAGTACTCCAATTAAAGCTGATCTTTTACGTGACGAATCTAATCCCTCTCCATTCAATAAGGAACTATTACGAAAATTCACTCTTGATAGTCCTTTACCTAAAGATTTCTTGCAAGGTGGTAATAGTGAAATGAAGAAAGCTGTTAAAAGGGTTTTTGAACAATCAGTAATACACTCTGAATCAGAACTTGAGTTTTCTGACGTAAGTGAAGAGGAAGAATCAGAATTTTCAGATTCAGGTACTCAGTTAATCATTATCATTACTTTTAAGTTTTCGTTTATTTGTTATTGCATATTGAACAAATTTTTTAGGTAATGATACAAATATTTCTGCAAAAGATCGTTTAGGACCAAAAGTTGATAACAATGAAGACAAAAAATTAGATAAACAACTGCTAAAGAAGAGATTAGGATCTAGAGTTGACAGCGATGTACCACAGTAAGATTTACATTGAATTCAAATATTTTTCTGCAGTTTTACATAATGGAAAATTATTTTGAGCCTTTAATAATAACATATTTTTGAAACTCACGTCAAAATGCCAAATTTAATTTGTAGTAGTAGATTATGGATTATAAATATTCCTAGGTAACAATAGTCCATATCATTATCAGATAATATACCATTTTTCTACTGAATGACAAAACTCTTAAAGGTATATTGCTAACAGGTGAAGTTTTCTGGATGTTAGTAACTTATCTCAAAATATTACTGAAGGGGTAAATGTTATGAAACGACATTGCAAAAATAAAGGACTCTCAAAGGGTCTCTGTCATTTCTGCAACTCCTCACATGAATGCTTTCATTCGTATATAATACAAAAACAAATATTTATATGGGCATTAATCATATTCAACCAAATTTTTGTAGGGGAAATTTTAAAGATTATTTCTCTGTGACAGAAATGGGATGACATCAACCTATCTTTCTAATACTTGCGTTTTTTAATACAAATATGAATTACTTAAAATTTATTAAACTTCTTTTATCCACAATGTTAGCCTTTGATATTTCTGATGGTAGTTTCATTACTTTCACTCATTTTGAATTACAATATAGTAAATTATTTGTTCTCACTTTAACCTGCAAACGTCAGGCAGAGAACACATACTATAATCATTAATGTCACACAATTTTTATATAAAATTTGTAAAAAATAACAGGCATAAAAACTATCAACAATCGTAATTTTTTTTAACTTGATTTTTTTTTTTACAAAACGTCAAATATTTGTTCTTCATTAAATACGTCATCTTGTCCGGTTTTGTACATTACACAAGAGGTTAGTTTTAGTTTATATCAAACAGAATGTTGAAATCTGTACGTAGTTATTTACAGCCAATTTATAGATACACCTAATCATTAACACAACAGTGAGAGTAGAAAGCTGGCCCAGTTCCCTTATTTTTGATATTTTACATTATATGCCTTTTAGTTTAATCTAGAATAGAATATGTGGATATTTAGTCCCGGTAAAGAAGCACAATTCCAATCACTAATCACTAAAATCAATTATTTTTTAGCAAAAGACGCAAAAAAGAGTTGGAAACTGACCAATCAGTTCTTACAAGAAGACAAAAACAAATAGATTATGGTAAAAATACCTTAGGGTATGATAATTATCTAAAAACCGTTCCAAGGTAAATAGTTTTTAAACTTAATATTTATTAACAAACTAAAGTAATGACAGACATAAAATATTAGAGAATTAATTTAACAAAGGTCATTTTGAAAAACTTTTTTTTCTTATTCAATTTCAAATAATTATACAGATAGGGCCGACTCATACACATCGCAGTTTAATAAGTTGCAAGCTGAGACCCCCAAAATATAATTTCACCATTTGCACATTTTATTATTGTACATCGCCTTCTAGCTAAATATTTTATTTTCTGTCAAATGACTAGGGATATTTCAGCCAAAACATTCACGGATAATAATCGATTTAGCAAATGCGATTATCTGAAAAAAAAATAGGAAACGGGGTAGATCTAAATTTTTGGTTGTTTTTATTCTTTCACATTGTTCAGTGGAAACGTTTTCTAACTTATTAAACTTCGATTTAGCGTTGTAAGTCAACCCTATAAGTATATTTAAAAATCTATTTTAGACATGAAAGGTCGGCAGAAGATCCAAGGACTCCAAACAAATATTTAAAATATTCCAGAAGGGGTTGGGATGGTTTAATAAAACAATGGCGAGTACAATTGCACAAATATGATCCTGCCGACACATGAATTAATTTAATTACTTATAATTTGTACATATAAAGTTGATATGATAATAGTATTCATTTTATTTTTAAAGATGTTTAAAAAAAGAACCAGTTTAGGAGTGTTGCATCTTGTATGCGTTTTGTAATTTAACATTTAGTTATCTTAAATTCGTCGCATACATTTCGTAATTTTAATTTGTTTTTTTATATGGATTATAGATTATTTTAAACATTGTGAATTATTTCTTTTTGGTCTTTATGAAAGTTAATTTTGTACTAAATAAATTTTGAAATTACTTAGATGACGGTAATAAAATTTTTATTGAATACTTCAATATTCATATTTTAATTACTGTTAGATATTACAAGTTTGTGTAATAAAAGTCTTTTTTAAAGCGTTGTGTTTTAACTCAAATACTAAAATCTAGTTTTTGGAAATTGAAAATTAGGCTTTTGTGTTGTTTGATTCACTTCGCACCATAATTTCGTTTTTTCAATTATTTCTGTTATTCAGCAGATGAAAATTACCACAATTTTTAAGAAAATTATTCGTTTATTAAAAGGTAAAGGGTGTCAAATATTTTAGAGGGCCTAGGGATAGTAATAATTTTATTAAAACTGTTTGAATGAATTGATATGGGTATAATTACTTATATATAATTTATCACCTTCTTTAAAAACAGGAATAACTATTTTCAAATGAACTGTTAAAAATTGCATTGCTTAGTGTGGATGTGTGAAAAATAATTGTGCCCCTTCCATCTTAGTTCAATCCATGTTGTATTTTTTAAATGTGTAAGATTGTATGAATTTATATTTTTGTTTTTATTAAGTATAATGAAACTTTTATTGTATTCAGGAAGCTTCAAAAATCTGATTAAATTCATATTTAAAAAATTGAATGACCCAAAGACCAACAAATAATTTTTACTAGAACGATCCTTTCTAATAAAGATAAGGTCGATTTACCCTCAAACGAAAGAAGGCGCGACTTGTAAGCCAAGAATTAAGTTAACAACAGGGTATACATTTCAATCAAATGCTCTCAACAGTTTCTCATTTTAGATCAATAAGATTACAAATAGCTTTAGCTGCTCATTTTTAGATGAGTACAGGATAAATTGATGTGAAATGTTCTTATCTTAATGTGGAATGTAAAGAGCAAATCTTCATGAGAAAATGTTAACAGAAATTTTGACAAAATTCAAATAACAGAAATGTGCTGAATACAGTGTTACAAAAAGGCGACATATATGTTGAATCGTCTTCAAAGTATGTTTTGTAAGAAAAATCCTATTTAGACTTTTCCAATAACAATCAATAAATTCTGATGAGATGTAAGATGTGAAATACAAGTCTTTCAGTTCAGTTTTTGATATAGGTCAATTGTTAATAAGATTTTCTTTTTATTGTCAGTTGAATTTATGACGATACTTACACGTTTAATAAATATAGAAGTTTTAGCTCATAGATTATTTTTCATTTATATACTTGAAAATAGGACCTTAACAACTTTTGTATAATAAAATATGTTTTGTAAATTTTCATATAACTTTTTTCAATAATTTTCGCAAATACTCTTTTATAGTCTACATTTGCATGTCTACATAAGATTTATCACCTTTCAAACTAGTGTAGTGCTAACTGTGAACGTGTGAAAAATAATTGGGTTTCGACCACATTAGCCTAATCTATACCATTACTTTTAAATGTGTAAGAATGTATGAATTTATATATGAAAACAGTTGTAAGTTTATTAGCATTTTCAAACGATTTGGTATAATACCGCTGTTAAAAGATTTGATTCCTAAGCGTGGACTTATCAAAAATAATTGTGCCCCTTCCTTCTTAGTTCGGTTCACGTTGTATCTACCGAATATGTAAAAATATATGAATTTATATTTTCTTAATCTTATTAGGTTTATTATGTTTTATTGTATCCAGAAAATTTCAAAAATAATTGGTTCTCTTTCCCTTTAGACAGATTCATATTGCATCTTGTAAACGTTTTCTACAAAAAAAACCTTTGCGAGTATTCGTCGTTATAGCACCTAAAGATGCTTGTAGACCACTTTATAATAAATTAAAAATAATTACCGTTCTAGCGATTGTATTCTAATTTTATTGAAAAATTACAAGAACATCCCCAATCTAACGTCTCAAAATGACATCAGTTGTCACAGTACAAGAAATATCGATTATTTATGGAAGAAACATTTAATAAATTTAAAACTTAAGTATACCCTAGTTTAAAAAAAGCAGTGTCTGCAATATGATTCAATATAATTTAAGTTGTGGAACACCTGCAAATGAATGTGTATGAATTGTTTAAATCATTTTTTATCTGTTTGATTTTTTTTTAACATATTTTCTTCTATTTACCCATTATATGCGCTACAATTATTATAACGATATAACATAGTCAATAAGGATCTGTCTATCTATTTATGTGTGCTTCCACATTCTTTCAAGATGGTGTTTTAATTTTAATAAAAATTCGACTTTACAATTTCGTTTACAATCGTAGAACATATGGTAATGGGCGGAGAGGGTTCCGCTTGGGCAGTTAAGCTTGTTTAGGACCTTTTTGCCATTACCAATTACTTTAACATCTTGATTTCCTTATGTAGACCGAGATGTCGTTTTATGCTGGTCCATAACTTCTATCTTCTTATCAATACCATCATAGAACCCATTGTAACCTAGGTGGGCAAGGGCGGCCATCTAAGTAGGACATTGTGCTGTAGAGGAGTGTGTCCATGTTACTTTTGTTATACCTAGGTTGGCTATCCTATGAATATGCTCCAATTTGTAGGATATTCATCTGAGTTCCACGGAGGAACTATATGCCATGGACTCGCATTGAATCCTTAGCCTGATGACGCCCGTACAAAACCAGCGGAGGATCTTATGCCTTAATTTCCAGGTCTTCCGGGCCATCCAGCACAATTGGCACTTGTGATGACCATTCTAGAAACTACTCTGCAGCTCTGAAACCCTCTAACTTCCTCCTCTTTGTGAAGAGGACCATATCCGTCACTATGAGTTGAGGGATAGATGAACTTCTTCACACCACTTTCAACAATCTTGCAGGCTTACTGACGAACCGACCTATCACTAGATCCACCCCATTATCATCATACGCTTACGCATAAAAACCTGCTATCGGGCCATCTATATGAGGCTCCACAGGTGTGGTATGAAGCGATTATTTTCCATCAATCCTGCAACCACCTTCTCAAATACCACCTCTACTTCAAAGAAGACACGGCTAGGCTACTTCCTTATCTCTCCTCAAGATGTAAGAATGTAGAATATGGCCGAGGTATAACCTTTCTTTCCTCTTTTCGGGACGAAGACAACCTGCGCCTTTCTCTTTACATACGGGGCTAAGCTAACCTAAAAAATTCTCAAAACTGGGAGATGGCCGGTAAAATACTTTCCTGTGTCGATGCATTGAAGGGACTGAACTCTTTCACCTTTTCAATTACTCTGTACTTAAAGAAGGTCGGCAAACTAGTGGTGGGATTGTCATGACTGGGAAGGGAGCTCCAGGAGGAGCTTCAGTGACCTATTATTATTTTTTTTATATTCTTTATTATTTCATAAATTGTATGATAAATGATAACGAATATCCCTTATAATACAAGATAATACATCTATTTATAATAAAATAATCAAAAATGGCAAATAACATGGAGGAAATTGATATACCCACTGCTAGATTTCCAAGGTAAGCATCCATATTTATTAGCTAATAGCTCCTTGTTGACACGACTTAAAAGCATTCCGAAGGAAAACTGGTTTTAAAAAATAATTTTATTGAAATGTCTACAATGAATTCTCAGTCAAGAATGCCTGAAAAAGTATAAAAATGATAAAACATATTTCACATAGAATCAGCAACTTAAGACATTTTTATTTTCATTATTAATTACAGGGGTCATTGCACATAATTCACGTATTATTTTTAGAAAATTCTAAAAGTAGTTTGAATAATGCCTTTGATTTATTGGAAAAATGTTCCAAAATTCAACTGACAATTATAGATCCTATAAAATATTTATTATCTATACAAGTTTTAAAAAAAGAATCAAAAGGCTGAACATTTGCGGCCAGATGACAATAATTTGAATGAAAATCCCGATTATTTAACTAAACTATAGTCATCGTTTTCCTCGGCAGTAATTTTTAATTTAAAATCGAAGTTCGGAGGAATGTAAATACAATAGAAATGATTCTTTAAGCAAATAAAGAAATCGACCATGTTTCGTATGACAAAATTGTAGGGTCATTAACCTGTGATTATACATATATTAAATCGAGCTACCTATCCAGAGACAATAATCACGGAGACAGAAAATATTGTACTAGGATGGGATGAATAATTTCGTGCCCGACTTATAGTGGCCTCTGACTTTGATTATTTATTTAATATGTCTCAGGCCAACCTGATGAATTGTCAATAACAATAACTAAGTTTTTAAAACAGAATTACTAGAATTAAATAATCTAAATATTGTCGATAATGAAACACTCGCAGCTCATTTCTCGGACAAGCCCCTCTATGTAAACACTATAGCATGCTAACTCTAGATGTACTTTTTACTACTTATAATATAAAAAAGAGTTTCTTTACCGTTTTAATTTTTTCGGATATCTCTGGAGATAAGCAGAATATTTAGAATTTCATTATATTTGTTTCCTAAATTACAATTTTTCCCTTAGTTAACTGACCTAAGTTCTATCATTTAGAAGGTAGCTTTACTGTCTCTATGTACCAAACTTATGCTATTAAGTTTACTGATTATTGTCATGAAATAATATTTTTTTTAATATACTTATACAGGGTGAGTCATAAGTAATGGGTCAAATCGTAACTGTACGTTCAGAAAGTGAAAATAACATTTTATTTAACAATAATGGGTCTAAGATCGCTTCTTTCTGAGCAGGGTGTTAAAGTTGGAAAAATAAACTATAGTTTTCTTAGTAAATTAGCCATTTATCTAGATATATATATCTGAACATTAAGGAAGGGTTATTTTTTGTAACAAGAACTTGGTATTATATTTGAGCTAACTCGTAGATGTCGCCACATACGATATATTAAACAAAAGAAATCGGGCATAATTTTTATTCACTCATTAATTTACAACTTACATACTTAATTTAGAATCCCTTTTCAGCTTTGTATAAAAAAGTTATACTTCTTCGATCTTCAAGATATTGTTTTCGAGATATTTGAAAGTTACTAATTCACCAAAGGTGTCGTGGTGTTGTAACCACAATGTTTAATATTTAATTAATTAATAGCCTGTTCTCATATCTCTACGTAAATTAGAAATAGTATACAGGACGTCTCAAAACGTTGGTCGTCTATAAAATTAATTTTATTTTGAGATAAAGTGTATTTATTTGATATAAATGTTAGAATTAGATAATACAAAATGGCTTTAAAAAATCTGGAATACAACATGCAGTCAAACCAATTAAATATAGTAACGCCATACTTTTTAAAGTCAAACGCTCCTTAAATAAACGGTTAAACTCATGTATAAGAGCTATTTGTGGCCATGTTAAAAATATTTTACAGCAGTCAACTTAATGTTAACATTTCAAGATTATGTGTGACTTATGTTTTAGATAATATAATAAATAAAATAGTTAAATAATGTTATCGTAATGGTATACGTTTAAATATTTTCTAAATTTGTTTCCCTTTTGGATTAAAAGAGCAGAATTGTTACCTTTATTATTAATGTGTTAAGTAGTAAACGTTTTGTTAAAATAAACACATGTTCTGTTATGGTTTTATAATTTTTGTTTCATTTAGTTCTAATATTTACATCAAATAAAAACAGAGGTAAAAACTTTATGGCTGATTTTTTCTGTTTAATATGGTATATGTGGCGACATCTACTAGTTAGCACAAATCTAATACCGTATTCTTATTTGTCGTTGCCTTAATTTTTAGGCCTGATGTCTGATTTGTTAACAAAAAAGAATTTATTTTTGAAACACCCTGTAACTCAGAGAGAAGAGATTTTTGACCTAATGTTATTAAACAAAATATTATTTTTGTCTTTTGAACGTACAGTTACAACTTCGAGCATCACTTATGACTCAGTGCATATACAAAAATCATCCGTTTTCAATAAATGAGGTGTTGAATTTTTTCTCAAAGTTAGGATATTAGTTTCTCTATGAAACCTCAAATTCTCAAAATACATGGATCACAACTTTGATATGCCATATTTTACATATTTTTAACTAGCTTATATCTATTTAAAATCATTTTTAAAATGTACCCCTTATTGATTTAATTAGAGATGTATTTATGTAAAAATTTTATTTTCGAATTTGGACACCAAATTTCGTGAAGACTATGTTGTTCCACTCTGCATATGAATATTTTAAAAATAGAGGAATAGTCCAACTTGGTCGTGAATCTGTAGTTTTGAAAACAGTTATCTTGATTTTTAAAACAATATTAATCTTAGCCAAAATCAAGTTACCTAATATGTCAAATTAACATTTTTTAGTTGGCCTTTATCTTGTTAGAATTTTCGGATTTCGTATAGGCTAAACGCATATTTCTGTATGTTACTACTATTTAAATAATTATGCTATTAATTACAAAAAAAAATTACTAATATTGCGATTGAAACAAATATTCATAATTTGTGATATATCTTTAAAATTCTAGTTGGCGATGTGTAAAATAATTTACTTTTGACAAGTCGTTCCATTTTAGTAGTTACAATTTTTCTAATTAAAATTTAAACTTTTTAGTTATAAATGTCTTCTACCCCAATTGAAATTTACACTGTACGTAACGTAAAGGGAAATCCGACAGAAAATATAACAGAAAGTCCACGTGCAACTGAAAATACTGATATCATCAACCATGCAAATGAATATCAAAATGACGAAACAAGTAATTTGTTATGTATACTTTATAAATATGGTAAACTGGGTGTTGCGTATTACAGTTTCATTGATAAACAGGTAGGTAATGAGTTTCATTTTATTTCTTATATCATACTTAAAACAAATAAAAATTGTCACAATTTCAATTCTTAGCTGTATGTCTATGAAGAAATATTAGAAATTGGTCCCCAATATTTAGAAACCATAAGTTTGTTTCGTGAAGTAGAACCAAAATATATTTTAACCATCGCCAATAAATCTGAAGAATTTGTTAAAATACTTTCGGAAATAATAACTTATGGCGAAAGTTGCCTAAATTCTACTACCACATCTGATAGTTTTCGCACCCTGCCTAAGAACCTATTTTTGGTACCTTTAAAGGAATACAGTGAGTATACATATATATGTATGTAGAACGGTGTATCCTTTTTTTAAATTCTATTACACTTACATCCTCGTCATATTAGTATGATTTCCATTTATCCGTTGCTTTGTGTGCCAATAACTTACTTTTATTGTATAAAGATAAAGCTTAGATAATTGATGCAATTCTATGGCAAGATTCCTAAAAGATCAGTACTTTACTACCATTTCGAACTTAGAGTAATAAAACAGTCGATAGCAATGTGGGTAAAATAACTTCAATGGATTTTAAGCAATTTTGGAGAATTGAAAATTATACTAGGATAAGGATTGATTCTTACACTGGTTTAGTATTTGGAGAAATAAAACACTTCCTCTGTTTCTATCGAAAGCCTCTGGTAAATGTTAAAAACTTTCATATCCCAGTTCAATATATGTTCCTAAACTTTTTGCCACGCATGATACTGATAAGGAACTCGACAGTATTAAAATAATTCATAAAAAAGAGGAACCAGATTTTATCTTATAATTTGAGGTTGGGATTGTCCAGTTGAAATATAACAGTTATTAATTAAACACCCTATATATAATACCTGATATGGGGTTTCCCTATTGCCTTCGCACCACCATTAGCTTTTTATATATATTTTATATAGTTGTCTAAGCAAAAAAATCAAACCATCAGTTCCTTGATTTTTTCTAAAGTTCTCTATTTTATTCTTTATTTTCGCCCTAATAATCTGTTATATATTTTCCCACTCTGGTTCTAAGTGTTATTCTTTAAAAAAATAAAACAATCCTCACCGTTTTCATTCTTATAAATAGATGTTATGGACCTTTGGTATTTTCTTTTCTTTTTTAATTTGGCTGAATATACTAAATTTCTTATGTATTTATATATTTGAATAATTTCCCCTGATCAATTCTTAACATGACCCAGTGCTTTAAAATGAGATTGTACAAATATGCATTTCACTCTTTTATTTAAAAAATAGGCGTGTGCAAAAATGCTCGTTAAAGTTATCGATTCAATAAACATGCCTGTAGCATTGAATGATATGCTTAACGCCATTCGGTTAGTTAACAAATAAATAAAGCAAAAGATAATTCATACAATGTTGCACTCAGTATATATATTATTATTATATATATATCGATGGGTTCGAGGGAAAACCCGATAATTAGAAAAACAGTTGTTTCGAGTTAATCGCGTTTAAAGATTTGAAGAACATTAAACATTTTTATATTGAGTTAGGACGGTCTAACATCCAATAATTATATTTACTAGTAAAGGATCTCTTTGAATAGAGGTGAATTAATATACTTGAATTTACATTTATCGGGTTTTCTGTCGAAAACCTCGATATACAATAAATCACTTTTTCATTTATTTATTAATGTCAACTTTTCAGCTTATGAAATATGCAAGGCTATAATATCACAATTAAATTTGGCCGCAATAGAAGATGAACCATCAGAAACCAAACGCGAGGTGTATATCCATTCTCTCATTAATTTCGATAATAGGTTGTCCTTACAAGCAATTGGTACGTTGGTTAAATTTCTAGAGAAAAATTGGTCGTTTTTTGGAATAGGTGAAAAAACTGAATTATGTTATATACATATAAACCAGATATCAAGGTAAGTTTATAATCTCATATTTTGTACAAAATTTCGCCCCACACTTCAACCATAGGCTTATTGTATTTTCTTTGGAGATGTCCATTGTTTAATGTGGTCTAGTGTATAGCAACTTCTTCAGGAGATTTTCTCTGAAAATAGAACATGCTTACGACAATCAGCTGCGCGAAGGCTGTACATACCTTTGTTTTGAATTCTAACGTGAGATGAAGTATATGGGGTGGGTGTATCTTGGAAAACATTGAAACAAAACTAATAAAGAAGTAATATTTATTTTCAAATTAATTTTATGTCTGTTTATACCAAGACAATTAGTTATATAATATGAAAATATAAAGCCGAAAATGTATCTGAATAATAGCACCATTTTTAAAAATTTTCTTATATAAATACTATTAAATAATTTTATTATAAGTCTAAAGAAAGCTGCAGACGTTTGAAAACTATTATATACTTTATTTTAAATAAATGAACTTCGTTGAAATTCAAGTCAAAATGACAAAAACACACGGGATGTTTGTAAGAAAGGCAGAGGAACTATTTTGCGATTGGAGCGTTATTAAAACTTATTATAGTATGGAGAAAATTGAAAAAGAGAAGGCTGCACAGTGATATATGTCCTATGTACCATCTGAGGCTAGTCTATAATTTGTAGTGTGCTTATAACTGCAGTAATACATCTGTAAGTTTGGCTAGATATTTTATCATCATTGTATTACTTGTATGATCTTCGGTATATTATAAACGGTGTTGTAGAGCTACCCATTCTTTTCATTGCCGCTATAATGGGTGTTTTTCGTCATCTTAGTAGAGCAAAGAAATGCAAGTTTTTGGTTTTCTTTGAATTTCTAGCCTAGTTGATTAGTTTTTGGGACACATTAGTGGGCTATAGGTATTTTCACAATATAGAATAGCTCCTAAACTACTTGTGGTTTAATAAGTTTAGTAAGTCCGTTGGATATGGTTTTCTGCACATACTGGTTTTACTTTAGGTTGGCATCCAATTACGGCTAGATACTTTACCATCTACATGGTAAAAGAAATCAGTTTTGTTTTAGAGGCTTGGCAGAAGTTTCTTCTATACACTACTTTTATGTTAACCTTAACACGATTTGCATTAGGCAAGAGATATTTGGCTCCTTTCCCATGATCATTGTGATAATGTCATAATGCCACCATTCTAGTCAAAAGATTTCAGTAATAAACTCTAGTTTCACGGGCTATTTCTACCTCTGAAACACGTGAACTCAACTTCATCTAACCAGTCTAGAAAAATCCACCTTTCAAAAAACTATCACCAAATTCCAAAATTCTAGTCATAAAAATTCCTCTTCAGAACCTTAACTTGAAGCTCCAAGAATATCTTTACCATACATTCGCTCTGTCACAGTTCGTATTAGCAAAGTCTGGCCTGTTTACACATTCCGCAATTGCCAAACACTAGTACCAAACTGGTTATCATCAAATTTAATTTCGCCCCTGGCTACGTTTACTAGTTGAGTTACCGTTCACATCTCACCTACTGAAGAAGCTGCGTATGATAGATGGCGAAACGTTGAGTAATATCCTAAAAATTACGAGGTTCTTCGGAAGTACTAATTCCCAATATCATACTACATAGCTACATAAATCTTTATTTTTTATATTTTGTTCTTCTTTTGGATCATTTTTATTAATGTAGTGTAAACAATACGGTATTTTTTAATAACAAATGATTATATTTGTTTTTAATTAGGAAAGAACAAGTATTAATGGACAACTCGACTTTTCAAGCATTGCAGATTTTTTCAAAACGCGGACACGAATCTGGTTTTAAAAGAGGTTCACAGTCTAGCGAAAGAGAAGGTCTAAGTGTTTTCAAGTTATTTTCTATGAACTGTAAATCAAAATTTGGTTTAATAACATTAAAGTAAGTTTTAAGATAAGCATTTTAATTTATATATAAGTAGTATAGTATGATTATAGTAATTAGTATATTCTAAAAGCAGAATTTTTGAAAAATTTATTAAAATCTAAAAAAAATTTAACAAATTCAACTTGTAATATACCGTATTAAGTAAGCTTAATTAAATTTAAGGACACGATTAAATACAAACAATAAATCAAATAACTTGAGAAAACTTTAATTACAGCATTACCTTCTATGGTAAAATGGCATAATTTTATTGTGACATTTACTTACACCAAAAAGTTATTCAAATTTTAAGTGAATGCTTCTTTAATATTATTCTATTTTAAAAACCTCTATGTCAATTTGTAATCAATAACTTCTAATTATTAATATTTTTTTAACATTTAATGCATAATTATTAATATTTCATTAATACTGACTTTACGTTGTCATTATGTATCATGTTTATTTGCAGTTAGTTTGTTTTTTAATGTAATTAAAGAAATGTTTTTAGGAACATTCTTTTAAATCCTTCTAATAATAAAGATCTCCTAAACAAGAGACTCGATTTTATTGAGTTTGTGTTGGAACCCAGTAATAGAGAATTTGTAGAAAGCCTAAGAGAAAATTTACAATTAATCGCAGCAGATGTTAACGTAAGCATTTTTTTCATCATTATTTTATTATCATCATTTTAGTTCCAATAAAAATATAAATTTTAGGTGATTTTAACAAGAATTGAAAATTCCAGAGCAAAAATCAGAGATTGGCATCTTCTATATAAGGTACATTTAAAACTCTTATTCTCTTACTGTATCAAAAAATGTTAATAGACAAAAAAAATATTTATAAATATTTTTTTTTTATTTAATATTAACTTCTTAATAATAATTGTACTTCCTGTTGATATCGGTCTTAGATGATCTTTAAATTGATTTGGCCGATTTTTCTCCCATAATAGATGATTCTCAGTGAACTTTGTTCGCCCATATTTATTTCTTGTTCTTTTTCACATTTTTTTGTAATTTTAGGTAGTGTCCCTCTAATAAACGAACTCTTTTAATTCTAGTGTGACTTGTTAAGTATAAACATTTTTTTTTTATATTGTCGACCTTCATATACTCTGTACAGTATGCACATATTTTGCTTTATTTCCAGACTCAATTTGTACCCTGCCAACGTTAGTATTTTCTTTACTATACGTAGTACAAAAAGTGCCAGTCCTTATTTTGTATTCACGACACGTTTTTAAAATTGATTTTATTTGGCGCATTTCTAATATTCCTTTTCTGAATACCTGCTGGTACTATAAACCTATTTCTAACTCTACTGTGTTCATTAATTTGTAGACAACGTCTAGTAGCATTATCCTCTTGTAATTGTCCAACATTATTATCACCGTTTTTAATCAACAACTTTAAAACCAATACATAGTTTTTTTTACTCAAAACATTGGACATATTTTTTTAATTGTAATTGTACTTTTTATTATTTGTTTAATCTGAAATATCTTTGTAGCTTAGTGGAAAATATATTAATAGTCCAATTTTTGATTTTAGACAATTTATCATACAATTTTCATAAAAGAAATCAGCTTGCCTTATATAGAAAAATGTTCCATATTAATGGACCTACACGAAAAAGTTTCTTCAAATTTACTTGGATTAGAGGAGTCTTTAAAAAATGGTTTGGATTTTGACGACAGTAATAAACGTGGCAAGACCGTAATTAGATATGGATTGGATGATGTTTTAGATGAAAGTAAGTGTAATTTTTTTAAATACCTTTGATCTCTCCCATACATCAGATTTTTTTAAATACCTTTACAAAGTTTAATCAAATATATTAGGTATATGGATAAATTATAAAAACAATTTTGTGTAATACAAATCTGTTTTGAAAATACACACACACACACACACACACACACACACACACAGTTTATATACATGTTTTGATAGTTTTGTATTGTTTACTGTTTTTCTTATTAGTCCAAGCAGATACAAGTACTTAGCTCCATTAGAGCAAACACTTGGCAGAAATATCGTGGAGTTCTCGCCAAGAGTAAACTCTCTTGCATTCTCAGGACTTCTGTCAGTGTTTCCGCCACTTACCTTCCTTCTGCTCAAGAGCAGATGTTGTTACTTACCAGACTACCAGAAAGAATCTTGATTTAAATGCCTCTTATTTTTCCGCGATGGAATGATGACTTTGTACATAGGAACTGTCCTTAGAGAGACCGAAGATCGTAGGTTTCCACTGCCAGAGTAAATCTCACATCTCACCCCCTAATATGTTTCGCCTCTGGTTACGTTGAATAGTCGAGTTACCGTACACATCCCATCTCTAGGTGTGTTTAGTCTCTGGTTACGTTAGGTAGTTGATTTACCGTGAACACCTCCCTTTCTGAAGAAGCCGCTTATAACAGACGGGGAAACTTGAGAAATATCTCAAAAAATGACGCGCCCCTCCGGAAACAGTTATCCTCAGACTTAGAGAGATTACCTTTGGAGGGGACCTTCTATATGGTAATCTCTATAAGATTTGTTATTACCTTATCAAATGCCTTCACTACGTCAAAAATGAACGGAAGGATTACTATTTCAGCCAATAAACCTTTTTCCACTGTGCGTTGTGGCATGACGAGATGTGGAGTTTTATTGCTTATGTACATGTTGGCTTATATTACTCACTTATCAACTATCTTTTTCATAGTTTTAAATAGAAAAAATAGAGTCTAATTACAGGAAGTATTTGGTCGAGGTAAATCTTTTCTCCCTACCTTTAGGATGAAGATCACCTGAGCGTTTCTGCATTCTACCAAGAGAAAAATTATTTTCAAAACTAGGCTCTTCTATAAGAGAACCTTGAAAATTTAGTCCAGTCTCGCCATGTTCTAGGACTGAATTCCTTTACTGCTCAGGGTATTTTTTAAGCCGTTCGCCAAATTGACGATGAATTCTCATCTCTGGAAATGATTTTCCAGGAGGTGTTCCACTAACTTCTCCCTGACTGATGTCCAGAATACATCCTACCCTAAAGTTTTTAAAGTTTTCAATTATGGACTTGTTAATATCGAACTTGTTATTCTTGAGGTCATCCAGATAAGTTTTTCAATTTGCGAATCTGAGGTTGCGCTTCAGTTTAATGGGTTCGATCTCAGCAGTGATGTTAATTTGGGTTCTGTGATTCGAGGACGAAATTGTTTTCTAAAGATTGATTGAAATTCGTTTTTGTTTTTAGAAAAATTAAGAAGACAAGATATAATAAACGATGTTATGGCGGCCGCCAGATTTGCAGCTGACAATTTACCTGATTTTTTAGATGAGTGTTCCGTTGTTTATTTGCCGGAAATGGGTCATTTAATAGCAATAAAAGAGTGGGAACCTAACTGTTCTCCAGAAGATTTAGAATATTTGGGTTTTCAATTTGTGGTAAAAAAAAATCTACTCTTATTTAACAATAAACATTTTTCTCCAAATTATTCACTTTTTGAAAATAACACTTTTTTTTATTAAATTTATGACCTTGGCGTTGCCCATTGGCCAGACTTGTTTTTTTTAATGACTAAACTTTTTAATTCATAACCATATAGATTTATTAGTGTGTTAGTAATATCTATCTTTATAAAAGAAAACTTTACATATTCATATAAATATTTACATTTCAATTCTCATGGTATACGAAATTATATGGAAATATGTACTTATATTTATTATCCATTTTCACTGCATTTGATCTGTTGTTTTTTTAATTCGTAACATAAAAAAGGCCACAGATTATCAGTGTAAAACTATGGAAAACTCATTGGAGTGGGGCCACTGGAAAATTCCTGGCATTCCTGGAACCAAGTGCACTTGTTCTATCCTTACATTTGGTTTTAAACCCAGTTATATCCACTGTTCTCATATTTTTTTATAATTTCATTCTACAACTCATTCTAATCTACATCGACTCTGAGTTAAGAGGGTTGATTTGTTTAATATTTTAATAATTTATTTGGTGCTTCTTTTTCTCTGCAATTTTTATTCTGATTTTTTTTTCTTGTAAACTCTGCAAACTAACAAAAACTCTACCTTCCTCGTCCCTGGTTTAGTTTCAATAAACTCTATAAAATAGTCACTAAAATCTTACACGTCTATACTGAGATGCGAGTACGCCAGATCTATGCTCTATGCAAACGGGTACATATATTGTTTAAACTTGGCCCACTGGCATCTGCTTGGTAGTAAAAGAAATATCTAGAAGAAATATTGATGGTAATAAGATGTATATCTTCACAGATTGCTATCCCTAAACAGACCAATTATTACATCATTCCGAGTACTAACATGTTACATCAGGACTAATACTAACATGACCAAGTCTTGCTTAAAGCCTCTAACTATGAAGGTGATAAAAAGCTACGGTACATTGAATACCAACCATATTACCTACTTCCTGAATAGGAAGACAGTTGGGTTAGCTTCAGGCCATGTTTAATTATAGACCATCCTCATAAAGAATTCAAAAAGAAATGTAAAAATAAGCAGTAAATTTGCCTCATTGTATAAACTACTCTAACAGTGAAGTAGCTAGGAACGACTTAATGACGATGAAAAGATTTGCCCTTACTGTAGACATTCTGATCAGCCGATGTCAACTACAGAATGGAGTTGAGAAGAAGAAACTGTCGAGTGTATCTTACAATTAACAACTAGAAAATATGTGCTGGGTAACAGTTCTCTGTTAAGACTCAGGATATCTAGAGTCTACGCGTACTTCTGTACCAGAACCATCCTGATTGTGGAATAGTAGACAGCTTTATGGGCCGCCTGATTGTCGGAGTAGATACAAAATACTTTGCGACGAATACGTATTTATTTACAGTACCTCTGTGGTTTTAAATACTTATTGATTGAAATACCCTGGATCCCCACTAAGAGTTTACATCTGTTTCATTCTCAATACTCCTGGCCCCTCATCTGTCTTCTGCATCAAACCAGAATCTTGATTTGAGAAACAGACTTTTTTGGCTCTTGTACATTTTTATATCTGATTATGTTTAATTATTAAAGGTTCTATCTCTGTAACTGGTAAAATACATGCAATTTTCTTTCAGTTTAAAATTGGAGGAAGAATTCATTACAAGAATCCGATGTGTGTGGGTAAGTTAAACTATTTGCATTATATTTCAAATTTTCATACAAATTCTTGTTTTCAGAATTAGATAAACGACTTGGTGATATAATTTCAGAAATTATCGACCACGAAAACAGGATATTAAGAAGATTATCTGGTTTTATAATAAAATATAATAAAAGTATACGGGAGCCATTAAAAATTATTGGTTTAATCGACTGGTAATCATATTTACTGAATCCTAGCATACTAGAAGTTGGAGAATGAGATGGTTTGGTGTGCAAACTAGCCAGATTTATTTATTAAATGTACCTAAAACAATGTGATAAAACACGCTGTACAAATTTTATTAAACTAGAATTTCTGAAATTTTGAAATGTCTAACAGGAAATCAAACATCAAAATTATAGATGTGTTTTACATTACACTTTTTGGTAAACGGTTAAACATTTTTCATCAAACCTTTACATTCTTAAGCGTCCTCACAACAGTTGCATAATTGATGAATAAATATTATATAAAATGAAAGATAAACAACAAATAAAAATACGAACACTAGAAAGCAAGGTGTTTCTCTTCAACAAATATTAAAAATATGATGTTAAATAACTAAAGAGAGAGTCATTCTCATATTCTGAAACGTACAGGAACCATATTTTTAAATTGAACATCCAGTAGATTATTTTAAATTTGAATTCCGCTCAACTTTTTACTTTCGCGATAAAGATCGTTAATGTTATTAATTAAATGAACACGATGTACACCAACTATCGCAATGAATACGCACCTCTCTTGTTTATTGAATTACCTTTTTTTTATTTACTATTGAAATAAAGTTTTTTTACTCTTTTATGTGTAAGACGAAAAGTGATTTTGATTGCTGTTTTTCTATAACATTTTTTTGTAAAGTAAGCTTTCGAACATTATTATTATTTACTCCTGCTTGTCACGATTTTTATGTAATGCTTTTAATTACAAAATTATTACGTATATTTTTAGTTTGATTTCAATGGCAATAACAGCATCCAGTAAGCTATACACGAGACCATTGCTAAATAAGGAGCATTATTTTGTGTTAGAAGATTGCCGACATCCCTTGATGGAGTTCATGATTGAGCAATTTCAGCCCAATAATTTTTTTTCTGGTGGTAAAAACAGTCGTATGAAAATCATCACAGGACCCAATGGTAGTGGAAAAAGTGTGTACCTCAAGGAAATTTGTTTGATTGTATATTTGGCACATATAGGATCGTTTGTGCCCTGTACTAAAGCTGAAATAAACCTCTTGGATACGATGCATACCAGGTTATTAGCTACGGAAAGTGCAGCCGTGCGGATGTCTTCTTTCATGATCGACGTGTCGCAGGTATTTTTAAAGATATTTTAAAAATTACGAATACATTTGATTGTTTAACATTTCTAGACAAAAAATATTTTTAAAAAGTTCGTATATAATAATACACCAATATTTCATAACCAAAAACTCCACAGAGCTCCAGGGCGACATAAGGATTATTGATGGTCTCATTTGTCTTACTAGGCGAGGAAAACCCAGAAAACCTCGCCCACCATTGAACTGTGAATAACACATTAAAAAAAATTACTGCTAATGCGATACTCATCAAATCCTATAATTTGCCATGTAAATTAAAGAAAAAAAATACAGGGTTCACTCTAAAATTCAAACCAACATTCTTCTCTATCTCTACGTGGCTAGGTTAGCGAATACTTGCTGTAGACGAATTAATTCACCAAGCCGATTATTTAGTTACTATGCACATATCAAATTTAAGGAACATAGCCCAGTGTGATAAACTATACAGGGTGTTTCTTTGGGATACGGCAATATTTATTTAACACTAAATGCAGGTCACAAAATATACCATTTTTAATGAGTTTTACTTACAGCCTTTATAACCTTTCCGCAAACGCATAACATACTGCCAAGAGGAAACTCCAGGTCCAGCAAAAGACTTTGAGTTTAAGTACCCATAAATCCTTGGTCCTTTGCCACAAAATATCAGAAGAAAGAACTCACCATTCATATTTCAACAAGAGAGTTGATCAACCATCTTCTTGCCATCACAAGGTGGCTTACAGGCCTTCGTGGACTACATCTAATTCTGCCCTCAATTAAGGCAGTTGAATACCTTACTTATCACAGAGCCGAGGAAACTTTACCACTACTTAAGTAGTAATGCATAACCTACAGACACCTAAGAACAGAAATATTCTTTTTCTAGAAAATTGAAGGAGTTAGACCTAGACGTTATCATTTCATGAAATAATGCCTGACTTATCATAAAATAGGCGTTTTAATTCCCGACAGGCCTAGTGGATGGCAACATGGTCTAGTTGCGTGGCGTCAGCTTCATCGCACCTGCTCTATTAATTAGAACAGCTATACTGGACTTTGTCGAAGATGAATCAAATAAATAGCTTTATTATTACTATTAGAATTGCTAATATATAACAACAAAACAAATAGTTGACAATTTTTTAGCTATTGATATATTTTATTAGAAATTTTGATCTATCACTCATATAATCAAATATAGCTCTCCAGACTGTAATCGCACGGAATGTGTTAATGCTATTTATAGTCTGAAATATAGTAGTCACAAAATTTTTAAATAATAAAACAATGTTTGCCTTAGGCGCGATTCTCACTATACGTACCAGCAACGTCACGTCACCAGTCAGGTATTGTCACCAAAAATATTTTTGTTTCGCATAATTTAATAGACGTATTCTCACTATCAAGCACGTTTTACGTTCCGTCATCGCCTGTGTTGCACAGTTGACGGTATGGTGACGTGACAGTACCGGTAGTTATAGTGAGAATCGCGCCGTAAAAGGTTTTTCTTTATATATTTTTTAATTCAGATGGCTCATGCTCTGACAAGTAAAAGTCGTTCATCACTTATTTTTATGGATGAATTTGGAAAAGGAACTACAGAGGATGAAGGAATGTGCTTACTTGTTGCAGCACTGAAACAATTCCTTGTTAGAGGGATAGGATGCCCTCATGTTCTGATTTGTACTCATTTTCAAAAAATTCACAAATATCTTCCAGAATCGCATTTTATTCAGTATCAGAAAATGGAGCATACAAATGAAAACGGAGTATTATATTTTTTATATAAAATTACAGAAGGTAAGTCAGTTAGGAAAGCACATTACTTAGTTGTTTTAGTTCTATACCGAGAATTGACATTTATCGGGGGGTATAAACAGTGAATTTAAATGGACTTTATGGAAAGTCATTATTATTAAAGTTAATCTTTCCTAATAAAGGGTGCCAAAATAATATTATACATATTATGTGGAAGAAATTCGTGATTCATTCACTTACAAAACTTTACGTGACCTTACAAAATACATGTCAAAAATTACACAACCTTTTTCCACCAACACTTCAGCTTTCGAGTACAGGGTTAAAATATTTAGACATTTTTGGTAAAAAGAACAATGGTAATAATAACAAAGTTAATTGTTTTGGGGTCGGATAAGTATTACCATACTTAGTTTTTGTTAATATATCTATTTATTTTAGGTGTGTCTGAAAGCTTTGCTCTTGATGTTGCTGAAGCCATTGGAATTGAAAAAGACATTATCCAAAGAGCACGCGACATATTCTCCTGTTTTCTTAATAACCAACCTATCATGCCTTCAGACATTGTACTCAAAAGAAGTAATTATAACGGTGGCATGTTGAAAGAACTAAATACCATAGTACCTGATGAGTATGAATTACAGGAAGCAATATTCAATTTAGTAAAAATATTAGACTTTAAAAGTAATTAATAATCATTTAATTTTCTTCTGTTGTTACAAAATAAAATAAAGATTACTAAAAAATTTTTATCGAAACGTTTATGTACAAATAAACATTGTTAAGAAAACATACAAATTATAAAGGAGGAGTGGATACTAGGGGTATATTTGTACATGGACTATAATTTTTTATTTGATTTTTAATTACCACACTTCATAACAAATTAGTCAAACGGTGAAAACTTTTATAACAAATTGAAAGAACGAATCTAATAATCATCGCCTCGGGATACGATCTCTTTGCAAGTGGGTCTCAGCATTATGGTATGCTCAAATTGAGCTGTATAGCACCCCTTAATGTCGCAAAGTGGTGGGTAATCATCTACGATACCTTTGTCACACAAATCCTTTAAGGCCATTTGGTATTTTGTTGCTCCAGCTCTGTCCAACCATCTTTTACAGAACGCCAGAGTTCCAAAATTTTTATTTATAATATTTAAGAGTGATTTTGAAGACTGGAGACTGTAAACCACAAAAATATTTATCTATAATTAACCAGTAATAAATATTGGTCAAAATTATTGACCTAGTGCTTACCGTAATGGCACATATGGTACATCAAAATTCTTCATATAATGAGAACATTCCATATCATCATGAACAACTCCTCTACCAGTAGAACCAAATGTCTCGATGGCATAAAACTCATTTTCCTCCATTACTGTTGCTTCTCCTCCTTTTACTATTGGAACTGTTTTTCCTGCATGTATCCCTACAAAATATTTCACATTTGGATATTTTAACAAAAGGATGCAAACTTAAATTTTCAATTCACTAATTAATATTTCTCCTTTGTCTACTTCTACACGAAATTTTAAGTTACATTTACATTCTATTTTAAATAGACTTTAAAATCATAAAACTAAACATGTATTTTATAACCCAATAAATAAATACTTACTATATGGTGAAATCGAGTGCCCATTCAAATTGCGAATAGATTTGACCTGGTATGTTTTTCCATCTAGTTCCACTTCATATGATTCCATAACTTCTTGAATCTGAGCTCCAATTTCACATAACTGGACATCAATTCCTTAAATATCAAAAGATTAATAGTAGTAACCAAGTCAAGGATTATAATAATTTACAGAAAATAAAGACAGAATTATGGACAGACATTATAAAAAAAGAACAGGACAAATGTAGAAATATAGGATGTCAAAGAAAACAGCTAAAGAAGAATTGCAGTGAAAAACTAACGACATACTATGAGAGATAACTTCAAGAAACATCAAATATTTTTTAGGGAATTCTAAATCAGTTAAGAAATAATTTATTTTTTGGTAATTTAAATATAATAGTGTTATATTTTGTCCACTTTTGATTAGTGTTATGGGCTCAATGGAAAAATTAACTTGAGAATTTGATTATAATTAATTTTTGCGTACTTATTTATTTATTATTATAGGGCATAAACCAATTAAAATACATAAAAATGATAAAATACAAGTGTGTCCAAAACATAAAAATACTATTAACAAATCAATGTTTACAACTGTTAAAATAAAACACTAAAAGTTTACATTTGGGAATATGGAAGTCATTGTAAAATAGGCAGAAAGTATTGAAAGACAATTACATAATAAATCAGCTAAGCCAATACAACCATTTAGAACTGTGTGCAGCTGGTTAAAGAAGTCACTATAAGATAATAACGAGCAAATTTCTTCTGAACACTCTCTAATAGTTGGAAATGATTATTATAATATGAAGCCTAGATTGATGGACAATACTCTAAACGCGGTCTGACCAAATAAGTGTATAATAAACATTACAAGAAAGCATGACAAGACCACAGATTAAAAGACCATACCAATGAGAACAGACACAATAGAGAAAGTTAAAGATTTGTGCATTTATGTGCTACTTACTGTACCAGACGACTAGAAATGGAAATTAATAGGAAAAGTCAAAACAAGGGTTAATTTTGAGGAAGAAAGGTAGTTAAATAATTTACTTTATTTTTTTTTACACATTTATTTGATATGCTCACAAAATAAATCTTGGTGGTTAAGACATAGTATTATAGAGAATATTAGATGACAGAACTACAACTGTTTAAAGTAAGATACTAAGGAGAGCTTAGAAGATATGAACAAGAAAAATTGGGAGGATGAAGTGAAGAAAACCAAGAGACATACAGTGGTTAGGTCATAAAATAGCAAACTGTAGACAAGTACAAGTACTTACTACATCTCTATGTGTATATAAGAATGACATAAAATATTACCTGCTGCTTTAATTCCAGTGTTAGTAGCATCTCTAACAGCCTCTACCAATTTGGCATATTTTGGATTAAACGTGTGAGTGAAGGCGCAATCTATTATCCTTCCATTGATATGGGTTCCAAAATCAATCTTGACCACATCATCATACTCAAAAACAGTTTTGTCACCAGCATTTGGAGTGTAATGTGCAGCACAGTGATTTTTTGAACAACCAGTAGGAAAAGCGAGACCTGCTTTCAACCCATTTTCAGCTATTAGTTTCCTTGCTGTGTTTTCCAATTCCTCACAAATTTCAATCATGGTCATACCAGGTTTAATCCATCTTTGGATGTGCTGTCTTGTCTTCAAATAAAAGAATGGTTGTGAAAACGATTTGTATTATGGAGAATTGTACACACTGAATGCATTTAATTATATTTAACAATTACCTGTCTATGAGCCTCTGCTGCTAATCGTACTTCATTATAAATATCATTATGCATTCGATCTAAAGCTCGTTTCTCTTCAGATGTAAACCTATCCTTAGCAGTCCGGTCATCTTTACCTACTGAATAATCTTGAATTTCTCCAATGGGAAATGTACCATCAGGAAACAATTCAGCAATAGAAATAGAAGGAGGGTCCGTTTGTTTTGGTTTTCCTCCCTTTTTCCTATTTCTTTTCTTCTTCTTTTTTTCACCATCTCCTTCATTATCTTCCTCCCCATTTTCATTTGGAGGATTATTTGTAGTTACATCAGCAGTTAGTGCTGCGTTACCGTCATCTTCATCTAGGACTAGAGACAAAAATAGTAAAAATATTGTAAATGTTATAAATTCATAGAATTCGATAAATAAGTATTATTAAGGACACAATAGTACAAAACAGTTTGCTTTGCCAGCCCTAATAAATTAAATATCACCTGCAACACGTGAGTGATGGTAAAAATAAAACTCACCGGTTTTTTTCTTCTTTTTCTTTTTCTTTTTTTTGGAGGATGCTTCTGGGTTTTCCAACTCTCCCTCATCTTCAACACGATGCTCTTGATCATCCTCATTTTCTTTATTTTCTTTAATTTCAGTTTTCAGCGCAGCCATTTTCTCTTCGTAAAAATGCAAAAACACGCCAATAAAAATGTCGAACAAATGTCAAAATATGTTGTTTGTATACCGGGAATTAAAAAAATATAGTACCCTGAAAATAAATTAAAGTTAAAAATAAAGTAGTTATTCGTTATCTAAATAAGAATTGTTTATTAATTAACCCAAGTAAAATAATGGTATTTTATTATAGGTCCAGAAATTTTAAAGGTTTCTGTAAATTCAATTTTTATCAAACTCCATATGGATTAGAAGCATTGTTGCCAAAAATTTTTAGGAAATTCTATTTTTTTTAAAAATAATGAAAAAGATAGCGAGCAGATATATTTTTATTAAGTTAATTCATTCACTTTGAAATTGTTTAACAAAATATTTCGTATAATTCAAACTTCATTCCTTTTGAAACATATTTAAAATATTCCGGCAACGTTGGCAACATTGCAATAGCCGTCATGTCTCATGTCTTTTGTGTAGGGGTTTGAGTAGATGTCACCTAGGGGTCGAGGTTGAAAACATAAAAAGTAATAAAATTACCGAATTAAAATAATTAACAATTTTTTGTGACCTAATTAAGTATCAAAAATAAAAAACCATGCAGTGTTCTATTTATAAAGTATTATCTACAACTGTAAAGGTAAGACATTAGAAAGCAGTTTTACGTAATATTTAACCTTATATATAGCACTACAATTTTGTAATACTTATTCTTTATTTCGCTAACTAACACCGATTTTTCTAACAAATTGATTAATTCGTTAATACATATTTGCAACACATAAAAATTTTTTTAGCCAACTTTGAGACACAACCAAAGAATATTAGGAACGTTATTACAAAATCGTCATTATTCAAGTTCAGAAGATGCAGATATTGTTGTCATTGGTTCAGGACCGGGGGGTTATGTAGCCGCAATTAAAGCAGCTCAGTTAGGCATGAAGGTAATTTTTTCCTAGAACATTTAAAACTCGAGCATAAAGAATTTGAAGTCATTTGGTAAGCTCATTATCAAAGTAATACATTTGATTCCAGACTGTCTGTGTTGAAAAAAATCAAACATTGGGTGGTACATGTCTAAATGTTGGTTGCATTCCATCCAAAGCTCTACTTAATAACTCTCACTTCTACCATATGGCCCACTCTGGAGATTTAGCAGAAAGAGGAATTGAAAGTTAGTAAAAATGTAAAAAGAACACCATAAGCTACTTACTTAATTAATATTTATGTGAAACAAAGTCTTGCATTATCTTAGATATTATGATATTGTATTTGAAGAGTAGGAAAGGTTATGTTTTTAATTTTATCTTATATAAGCTGTAGTTAGAACATTAGTAGGAGAACAGTGGAAATTACACAGGGATGGGTTGACAAAACCATAATATTTCATAATTAAAATCAGATTTGTCGATTTTCGAAATAAAGTGATTTGGATACCCTAAATTAAACTATTTATTATAAGAGAAAAAAAAACAAGAACTTCAAAAAATCATGTATGCATTTTTCTATGGCACCACATATGGTTTGCAATTTAACGCCTATATAATAATAATTTTGATAAATGTTTTTCTATAAGTACATGTAAATCGGTAAACACCACATATTCAAAATATTTTTAAATACGTGACTAAGAACTAAGAGTGATATTGTTTTTAATGGTATTTTATTACATTTTTGAAATATTCTCATTGCGTTGTTTTCAATGATGTGTAGCACTTGGGTGTACAAGCAATAGTTTGATCATTGAAAATATTTTGAATTAAACTGAGTTTTTCTTTAGTAAACAAATTAATATCGCTAATGATATTTCTTATATATTACTCATAGAGTGTTGGAACATGTTTTTTTTCTTTAAATCGAAAATATCTATCTAAATATTTCGAACATTAGATATAAACAGTGCTCCAATATATTTCACTGAATCGAATAGTCCTACTATTTTTTCTGCATTGTCGGCCTGTTTGTTTTTGTACTAAGGACTATCTTTAAAATTAAAATGCTTTGAAATAGATGGAATGACATTCAGAATCTACCTTAAATAAATAAAAAAAAATATTTAAAAGTAATCTCTAATTATAAGTATTTTTCTCAAAAATAACTTATAGCTGATTATGCGTTTTTTAACACCACAAATGTAAACTTTTTTATTTTGTTTTTTTATTTTTTGTACCTAGGTTAAGTCATGTTGTTTTATTTTTGTAGCTAGTGGTGTTACATTGAATTTGGAAAAACTTATGGGACAAAAAACAAAAGCTGTAACAAGTCTAACTGGTGGTATAGCTCAGTTGTTTAAAAAGAATAAAGTTACATTAATTAAAGGTCATGGAAAAATTACTGGGCCTAATCAGGTCACAGCAGCCAAAGAAGATGGTTCTACAGAAATAGTGAACACAAAGAACATACTTATTGCTACTGGATCTGAAGTTACACCATTCTCAGGAATAGAAGTACGCATTTAAACAATATTTCACAATATATTTTTTTCAGTATATATACTATTTGTAATTCTTATTCAAGTGACATTAAAATTATAGGTTGATGAAGAAACAATTGTGTCATCAACAGGGGCACTGTCTCTTAAAGAAGTACCTAAAAGACTTATTGTCATTGGGGCTGGAGTCATAGGACTAGAATTGGTAAGAAATATATGCCACATTAATGAAAATTTTGAATAAACAGTCTTTTTTTATTATTTCAGGGTTCTGTCTGGTCTAGATTGGGATCAGAAGTTACAGCTATCGAATTTCTGCCAACTATTGGTGGTGCTGGTATAGATGCGGAAGTAGCTAAAACACTTCAAAAAGTACTCACTAAACAAGGTTTGAAATTCAAACTTGGCACTAAAGTTACTGGAGCACAGAAAGAAGGTGGTTGCATTAAGGTGAACATTGAAGACGCCAAAGATTCTAATAAAACTGAAACGGTAAGTCAAAGGCAATAAAAATAATGATTTATGATTTAAATACTTTTTTCTTGCAGATCGAATGTGACATATTGTTAGTTTGTGTTGGCAGGCGGCCATACACTGAAGGTTTAGGGTTGGAAGAAATGGGCATTGCAAGAGATCAAAAAGGAAGAGTACCAGTAAACTCACATTTCCAAACAGTTATTCCAAGTGTTTATGCTATTGGTGACTGCATCCATGGACCCATGTTAGCACACAAAGCTGAAGATGAAGGTATATTTTTGATAATAAAAAAATGCTTAGGTTGACGGTGGTATTCAAATCTGTGCACTCAGCAAACGGTTTAGCCTTCAATTCGGTGTTAACATAAAAACGATCGGAGATACAGTACCGATTGAACTGCTCGATTTGTGATGAATATTTCGGAAGTCCTAATCCAGCAGCAGATTTCTAAATATTTTTTAAAACCAATTTTTGTTAAAATTCTTTTCAAATTCTCCCAAATTGGGATATTACATTCAAATGTGTATATTATTTCTTTAAGGTGTGGCCTGTGTGGAAGGTATACAAGGAGGCCCAGTTCATATTGATTACAACTGTGTGCCGTCTGTCATTTACACGCATCCAGAAGTTGGTTGGGTTGGTAGGTCAGAAGAAGACCTCAAAAATGAAGGTATTGAATATAAAATTGGTAAATTTCCATTTGCTGCTAATTCTAGAGCTAAGACGAATAATGACACAGACGGTTTCGTAAAGGTAACTATACTAATTTTAATGGATTACTTAAAATGTCTTGGTCTTTAAACTGTATTCCCTTTGTCAGCTTGAAGATGTGAAAGCAATAAAATTATATAAATTGGGCATTTTGTGAATAAAGTATGACATTTCCACCCTCAAGTTTGATATATCATAATATTCAAATAGTATACTTTTGTATACCACTCGCCATTTTCATGTTTTCTAACTGACGTCTTAAGTACACCAATCACAATCCTACTGCATATGTGTTTTGGAACGTCATTTGAACCTTAAAATTGAGCATTTTACCATATTATATTAAACCTCTAATTGATATTGGAGATCATATCCGACTTCTCCAGATTAAAATATTTTATTATGATGTGTACCTACTAACTTTGATAGAAATTTCATATCTTTGTCACAAAACCGACAAATAATAAGTTCAACAACTGTACTATCAGTAGTAATATATATGTATATATTTTAGGTATTGGCTGACAAAGCAACCGATAGAATTTTAGGCACGCATATAATTGGACCAGCTGCTGGTGAATTAATAAATGAAGCAGTTCTAGGACAAGAATATGGAGCATCTAGTGAAGATATCGCCAGAGTATGTCATGCCCACCCTACATGTTCCGAAGCCCTAAGGGAAGCCAATTTGGCCGCTTATTGTGGAAAACCTATTAATTTCTAAGTGTACTGTTACGCAATATGTCATTTTTTATTTCTTTTTCTTTTCTTAATGTACATACCCATTTTGTTAAATATCGTTTACTTTTAACTCAATTTAATTGTTACGAAAAAATATAGGTTATTTATTTGTAATGTTGTTTTTTGTTTAAATGGGAATAGCATTTTAGTTTTATATTGACATTAGTCATTATGGGCTAATTAAATAAAAGTTGTTAAATTTGTTCTAAAATCGGTCAAAGAAAACTATTTTTGTTACAGTCGCTTTTAGAAATACGATGCCGTTCCAGGGAAGACGGAGAAATGGTTGGTGATATCCAAAAGGTGGAGTAATCCTGCAAAATGAAAACAGCCGCTTAAATAAAGGTTATAAATATTAGTTATAGTGCCAAGCAACAACAAAAATTACAATGTTATCAAAATCCATAAAAATATTCTATTATTAATGAAGTAATATGAAACTATTATAAACTTTAGCGGATTAGTATTATCATTACCATTCCTTAAACTGCTAGACAAATTACAGAATATAATTTTCTCTCCGATGGAGTACAATGTTCATTTTTCACAAAAAGTGGGTTTTTACTGAAAAGGTATCCTGAATTTCCCAATATTACCATAATTGTAATGTAATAATAATTTGATATCATACACGAATCCATGTAGACAAATTTATGGAGATATACTTTAAGTCTTCTACGACGTTTTGTGGCAAAATTAATAATCAGTGTTACACATTTTTTAATACGGTTCTGTTACTATTCTAAGGTGTATCTCGTGCTTGGACATTTATGTATAAGTATTTATTTTTTCGGAAAATAATTGATCTAAATTTAATAGTCTTGAAGATTTAAAAAAAGCAACAAAAGGGTGAACCAACATGTAATGTAAAGTCAAGACTAAATATCCAATAAAATAATAAATTATAATTTAAACAATTCTAATAAATGTTCAAATTGCTGTCCTTGTTGTAGTATGCTGCAATTTTTAAATGAATGAATTTGTCTTTCAATGCTTTATCGATCTATTAAGAAAAAGATACAGGTCCGTATTAAAAAAATAAGTTGAGGGTGGTTGTGAAGAAACGATATGTCGCAGTGAAGATTTGATGATGCCCTTTTATTTAATAACTCATATCAAAAACTGACGGAAAATGACATTTTTGGTTTTCTCCTTATAACATGAAAACGACAAGAGATGGAGAAAATTTTTTCAAACGCTCTAATGGGCTTTTAAATTTTTTTCCATTTAAACATCATTGTATCCATCATGGTTTAAGAGATACCATTGTTAGCATACGATAAATGGATCATCCTGTATATTAGATGCAGAAATAAAATTATAAAAACGTAAAATAGATAAAAAGAAATCGGGCTATGGCCCAACTCTATAGTGGATACGCCTGTGATGCGATAACTATAGTTAAACAGTGTCCAGCGCCGTTAGTAGTTGGATGGGTGACCACCAACGAACACCGTTGTAATGCCCGTACAGCCTGCAGCGACTAGTAGCATATCACAGTTCGCAGGCACTATACCAATGAGCACGAGGAAACGTTAAACTGTCGGTCCCGAGTCCATGGATGTTGGGCTCGTTAAAGATCCTTACCTCGGGTTGGAATACCTGAGATTTCGGCAAAATTTCCGGTTAGAGGTAGCGTGCTCCCGGCGTCGGTTATCAAGCCCTGGTCGCAGACTAGACCGACGTTAAATAAAACAAATAAATAAATAAAAAAAATCAAAGTAAAGTTAGAGAACGGTGCATTGAGTAATCCTTAACTAAAAGTAGACAATTCAATTTTTTCAATAGTTCATCCATAGGAATTTAAAAATAATATAATTGACACGATTTATTCGGATTTAAAAATTTGTTATAGCCGACCCCGGTGGTTGAATGAGCGGAAAATCGACATTCGGTCTCCGGGGTCCCGGGTTCGAGTTCCGGCGTGGGCATGGGTGCAATATGAATGTGTGAATGTCTTGTATGAATCTATAAATGTTAGAAATAAATTACAAACCATAGTGGCTGGCTGATGCATAAATTCCTAGTGCCATAAAAAAAATTGTTACACATTTGGATCAGAAGTAAAGAAAAAAAATTGTCCTCGAACAAGACATAAAACACTCTGAATAGTTAGCTGGGTAAATTGTCCCATGGACACAGTCTTAAAAAAGAAGAAGAAGAAAAAGAAGAACATTTTTCTTATATATTAACCTCACTTATTGAGGTTGGAAAATAAAAATAATTCAACAAAAGTAAAATAATGTCTTTAGTATCAAAAGTAGTACTTGGTAGTGCATGTGTATTTTCTGGAAGTATAATTGTTTATGTACACTACAAACAAAACTTGGATAGGTAATTTATTATCGTACAAGTACTATTTGATGTTTCTCAACCTTTTTTACTTTTTAATCTTTTTAGGGAGCAAATGCATTCAGGAGTCCTTAAAGATATAGAAAGACGGCAGAAGCGAAAACAAGAGAATATATATGTTTTACAAAGACAGATCGATTTAACGAAAGAATTGAAAAAACATGAGGAATCCGAAGTTAGCTGAAGTTTTATGATAATCATATAAATATGTAAATAAATTATTTAATTTATTGCTCAATAAGAGTATGTATTAGGTTAAAAAAAATTGTTTTTATTGCAAATTTTTCACAATTCTAATACATTTAATAATTCTTTCAATTTCCTTTAACTCTGTCTTTTGAAACAGTGGATTCTGAATTTCTTTGGTTTGCCGTATTTACTGTCTAATTTTCTAAAGAAATTATTTATCTATGTAGATAGATATGTTTACAATAAAAATGAAAATATAAAGTCAGCCTGAATTTTAAACGTATTTATTGACTTTAATCAATATTATAAATAAAATATAAGGATCTTTGAAAATAATTAGTTGAACGTAATATTTAAATATAGTCAATCCATTATAAAACCATTTTTATATTTTAAAAATAGGAGACTAGTCTGGGCTTATCACTCCATATTTTGGAAATTGGCTCTAAAAAGGATTGAAGCTTAAAATTTTATAATACTAATGAGCATTTCTTGATTAAATTTTATATCAGTCTAATATAATTCAACAGATCTTTAAATTAAAATAAAAAACTATCAGAAATATGTATCTTGAAAATCTTTTTCCTATAACCCTCTATCAGGACAACACAGAAAAAACTGTTTTATTAGAAAGTAGCTTATATAACCCTAGTGATGCTATAAAACTAACAGCTCAGTGTAAAATTAATTTTCTAAATTGAATAAATTAAATTGAAAACTACACTTATTTGCATGCAGTATTAAACTTTTCATCAAATTTTAATACAACTAACCCGCAGATCCTGATGCCCTTAAACATAGAGTTTGAGCATTTTACTCCATTGTGTTTTGGATTACATAACAACTCAATATTTGGTGAATTGAAACTAACTTTCAAAATTATTTTTTTAAGATTTTAGGGTTGTAGGAAAAGTAGTGTACATAACTTGTTGGAAAACATTTCAAAATATATCACACTAATTATATATGCCATATATGGTTTCTATACTACTATTTTATATTTTCCAATAGCTTCTTTTCGTCAAAATATTGTCTTATCAATTTTGTTATCAAAGAATATTCTCATTGTCAGCCCAGTGTACTCTCCTATTTTCTAAATTACTAAATCCAATTCCAAAATTTTTATGAAGTTCCTCCATTGATTGCCTTGTACATTCGTGTTGGTAATATCTTTTGTATCTTCTAACAAGGACTACACAACCAATTACAAAAAATATTTGAACAAGGATCCAAAGAATTATTAAAGCTATTACCAGTGAATAATCCAGACATACTTCATTGGTCACATAATCTAAAAATTAGCACAATTTAAATATATGAAATTCACAAACTATAGTTTTATTACAGTTGTTACAGCGCGTGGCCTTTTATTAATGATGATTATTTAATTTTAATGATAATTACAAATAACAAATAGTTATTTCTGAGAAGGATACATTTTAATCTGGCCATTTATTTTAAAAACGCGTTATATATTAATATAATTACCATATCCTGCAACTAAAATTTTATTATCTCCTACAACTAATCTTTCCGATATATACTTGTTAGAATCTTTGACCACCATAATGTATTCTAAGGGCATTTGAAATAGAACACCGGATTTTTGTTGCATGACAGTTCTGTTTATTTTAACTACAGTAGTTCCATTAATGGTTTCAATGGACTGTGTTTTTACTTCCCTTCGTCTTCTCCCGTATGATATTATATTTGATCCGCATTTCACCTAAAATTATTTATACAAATGTGAACACTCTAACCTACAAAGATTGTACAATAAGAGAGTTCGAAAGTTTTATAAAACATACTGGTGGACATTCTCCAATACAAAATTGGATGTTGACACTAAATCTCACTATTGGAGAATCGGCAAATTTGAAAGCTTGAAAAGTTCCTAAAAGTTGTATGTAATCTTTTGTTGCGATTTTTCGTAAAGGAGGAAATATGTTTAAGTCAGTAGGGCATCCTCTGTCATCTAACAAAAATATGGATTCATCTGTTTTTTCAGTCATTGCAATCAAATGGTTTGCCCATATGTCCAAATCTAAAAAATATAGCTTTAATGAAACGTAAATCTGAGCTATTTCTTTACATACTGTTTGGTTGGCTTAGTATAATTTGAAGTTGAAGTTCTTGCCCAATTTGAGTGTCACTAACTTCTGTACCCTTATGCGCATCTACGATTTTCATAACTATGTTCGGTACTGTTGAGTTTTGCCCAGGTATTATAATTACGCTTCCTTTGTTTGGTTGCATTCTAAAAATAAAGAAGAATTAAGTAATACCTGAGTATGCAGGAGTCTTAAAATCAATATTCTTCTTAAGGCTCATTGCTTGGCTTTCGAGAAATGGAAGAAATATGCCTACTAATATAGAAAGGAATTAAAAAGTAATTTTTGGACGGGTATGAAAATGGACATTATCGTATTTTATTCGAGTTTCATTCGTTGTGTGCTTTTCGGAGACATTCCTACTCTTATTGGACAGTACTGTATAAGCGCTCTACTAAACCTCGCCAGTCAGAATAATAATATTAGTCTGCGTTCCAGGAGTAAGGGTCATTTAGTACAAGAAGAGGCATACTTTTTAACCGAAAAGGAGTCGGCAATAACATGATTGATGCAACTCTTCTTCACTATCGCCAATATGATGCATGGGAATCCCTGAAACGATAGATGGAAAAGAAATTTCACCAATGTTGAGTAAACTCTCTAGGACTAAAACATGTGAATGAGTACATTAAATAACCTTTGGACCCTTATTGTGAAACTGGAAGTTACATTACCCTAAAAGATTGCATTGCATTGTTTATATTTTATGGCCAACTTTCTATAAGGTTGGTATGGATAATCTCCAAATTGTACTTACGGTGAGACTTGTACTCCTGTTGCAATAACAACTCTGGTTTCGTTTCCAAATATACATCCAACTCTTATCAATCGATCGTTTTGAGTTTGTATTAATGAATTATATTGTATTAACAAATTTCCAGAGAGGAGTGTCCTAAAAATGTTAATTTATTGCCATCAAAATAGTTCAAGAATTGCGTTTACCGTCATATTTTAGTTGGAAAAAGTATGGGTTAATTTTGTAAAATAAAAACAAGATTTCAAAAGAAAACAGAATTATTCTCATGCATTTGGGATTTTTACTGAAAATGGACGTCTTAAAATTTTGATGAAAAATATTAAGCTACAGTAGTTTTAAAAAACATGAAAGTTTTTTAAGGAATTTATAAAAGATACGCATGTACCTTAAGATTTCTAAATCATAATTAATAATATATCTTTGCCATTAAACATGGTACCTGGATATTAAACCGACAACGGTTACCACGTGATATCTTTCATATAATTTATGAAAAAGGTGTGGAAACATAATAAATATTTTAAATGCTTAATTTACCTGATACACGGTGACAAGTTCAAAAATTAAAACCGTTTTTTGCTGTAATTCCAAAATCGAACAATATTTTTTCTTTAAAGTTAATCATCATTGCAAATTAATTAATCCTAATCCTCTACAGCACGCTATTGAGGAAATTTATCAAAGAAGTTTTTCTATCAGAAGTTGGAGTTTTGCAAGACAAATTTTTCTATCAACTTTGAACGAAAAATATATTTTTTTAACTTTAAAATCTTGTATTTTGAAAAAGAACTTAAAAGTTTATGTTTCCAACTTATGTTTAATTAATTTTCGAGGGCTATCACATGTCAAGAATTGTCGGTCGAATATTCGAACCATCTATAAGAAATGTAAATTTTAAATCTTAGTTGTCCTTAAAATAGGTTTTATTAATTATCTTCTAGAAATTGTAGCTCCGTTGTTGAACGTTTTCGATTTTAAACAAATTATAATTATTTCCTTAAATATCTTTTTTATTTATAAATTTTACCTTGTTGCATTCCAAAAAGGAATGGCTCTATACCTATACCATAACAAAAGACAGACCTACCTGTTGACAGGTCCGTCTGCTTTAATGATACCGCATTGGCCTGTTAATAAGGGAATTTTTAAAGAGATTGGAATATAGCGTCCCTGACCATTAACATAGCATATTGCATTTTCCGAATAACCTTCCATGTACATTTTACCGTTAAAGTTAACATCAGGGTCATATTCGATAGTCATGTAGGTTTCTGTACACGAAACTGTAACTGAAAATTAATTGAATAATTAATTAATATTGGATGTGTTATGTTTAAGATTTTATTAGTTTCATTTAGATCGAAAATCATTAATCATATGCAGAATGTTACATGATGGTATGATCCGCAAATATCTTAAAAGGTCTTCGAAGGATAAGTATGAATTGGACAATCTTTTACTTCTACTACAAAAAAACTTCTTGCTGCTATTCATATCCTGTCTAATTATCGTAACTTCAATATTTTCAATAGGTTTATCTTACAGGCAGATATTTTGGGTAGATCATTCTAAGTTCAATGATATCACTTGCCATGGTTGTTGAGTAAAGTTTTGTAAAATAACGATAATATATGCCATTAATTAATATCTAGGCGATATTACAAATAATCGACACAAATACTAAAATTATTTTTTTCTGCTATTCATTAGAAGGCGTAAAGGAAAATAAGCAAGAAAACGCTCCATTAATGGAAATTGCAAAATAGTTTTTAATTTTAATGTTTCATTCAAATATTTACATTCGCTGTATTAATTAAAAATTGCCATTTTTAATATCATTTAAATAATTGACGAAATGAGAGTTTCGTGTTCAATTGAAATAATGTATACAAAAACGTTTACGAGGCTTTATTATTTCAGATTTTTGTCGTAAACTGGAAATTTACTAGTGCCTAAAGTAATTTATGTCTTGATTAATATTAAAGTTTAAAATGTCACATTGGCAGAAAAAATGTGGCATTCAATGCGTTTGTAAAGTTATTGCTCATGAGGCGGCAACATTCTAATACACTTTAGACACTTGTTCAATAAATAATTATATTAATAAACGAAGAAGTAAGGCGACTATGTAAAAATCAGAAGTTAAAATAATAATTATAAACTATCGGTTCAATCAATTTCCGCGGTATGCGTGTGTCAAAACATCGTGGAACACTCTGTATATTTACATGGTTTAAAACGTCTCTTTCATCTTATACACTCATCATCATCCAGGCTAGGTATTGGATTTGAAAAGTAATAATTCTCGTTTGAAATGAACGAATTTTAAAACTTTGATATAGAGGGTGTTGTTTTAAGGTTAAAACAATTTATTTATTAAATTGGACCTTTCTTTTGGCTATTGCATTAATTATTTGGACGGTCAAAGGAAAACATGAACTTAGTATCAGTAGTATGTAGGTACTTGTTGGAACGAAAAAAAATTAAAAGTTAAGACGTTTCAGATTATATTTAATTGATACTAACTTAACTTCTTTAGGTAAATAGGAAAAAAAATGTTTTTCTATTCATTGCTGGGTCCTAATATGGGGTTCCCTGCCAGTTCTATTTTGGAGTACTCCATATTAGGTAACTTAAATTTAAGCGCGAATAAAAAAAAGTACATTTATTTCAGATGTTTAAAGAAACAAAGCGTAAGTCCTGGAATCGCGAAAATATGATGGCAGCTATTAAGGCATGTCGCAGTAAAGTCATTGGTTACAAAAAAAGTTCGAAGTACCGTGGAGTACCCCAGACAACCTTGGAAAGATATGTAAAGATGAATGGAGATCCAGAAAGTATTGTTTTATAAGAATGGGAAGAAATCCTGTTTTTTTCAATGAACTGGAAAATGCGTTAGTGGAAATACGTAAGAAATAGAAAAAAGTATTTTGGTTTGACAACACGGCGTATATGTTACTTATCGTTCGATTTATATAAACAAAATAAGAAGTCAATATGATTTTTGAAGAATATAAGAAGAGTCCCTTCTGCGACGATGAGGAATAAATAATAAGTTCTGAGAACAGGAATATATGAAAACGTCAGACCTGTAGAAGAGTGAGTTCAGTGCCAATTATGTAATAAATGGGCTCATTCAGAATATACTGGAAATGATACCCCAATTATGTTTGTGACTTTTGTGCTTAATTTTTATTATTTAATTCATACATTCACTTACTTTGGTTTTCTATTTTTTTTTAGTTTTTTATAGGTACCGGTACATTTGTACCGTGTTTTGAATAAAAAAAAGTTTAAAATCCATTTATCAGGTGACCCATATTAGAAACTATGAATATCCCATAATAAGCAACATTTATAGCTTAATATGGGGTACCTCCTTTAACATTATTTGATCTGATTTGATTTTTTTAGACAAAAATAGTAACTATAAATTATATTTTTTACTAAAATCTGTTAGAATAAAGGTAAAACAAAGAGTAGCCCGAAGATCAAATGATTCCACCAATATTTATAGATATAATTTGTTGACAAAAGAAAGGCCCCGTAATAGGAGGTTTTCCTCTACGTATTTCTTTTCTAATACTTCTTTTTAGCTTTTGTTCTTGTTAAATAATTAAATGACACTTACTATTTAAACAATTTGCTTTTTCGTAATACGTCGAACTTTGTCTAAATTTTAATGCACTAGGACCGTACACCTTGCTATCTTCACTGTGTAGCAAACACCTATTTTCATCGACTATACTGTATGCTCTACAATTAAAGGCTTGAAATTCATCACATAATTTTTGACAATCTTCTTTAGTTTTTCGCAGGTATAATACATCGCTGTGGGCCAATGTGGTATTTTCGTATTCTTCGTAAGCGCAAAATTGGTTAGCTAAAAAAATTATTTTACAAAAGACTTCAAGTTTAATTTGTTATAATAGTCATTATGTAGGGTAGCGAAAATTAGTCTAAACCGTCAAATATGTTTAATTGGAGAAAATTTGTTTGGCATAAAATTAAATTACAAAAGGTTCTCCATTTTGCTCTAATGTGGTAACATGGAATGATCAAAGAAAACTGTTGTGGTATGATTTCGAGTTCCGTTTGATAATAAAATTAATTGTATCAAGGGACACCGCCACGTAATTGTTTGTGACTCATATATAGTACATTTCTCGATGGTTTCGAGATGTCCAAATTAAACTTTCGGTTAGGGACACTACTTATAAACCAAGAGTGCCTTTATTTTATTCTAAAAAGGCCTTATTATATCTTTGATGTTCGGTCAGACTGCAGTGTGATATGTAAAGGTGAAAATATCTAGGGTACTTACTAATATTAATATTTGGTGAGCACTGGTTTTCAAAATATTCATCTGAATAACTTGACACTCTGTAACTTTGCGGAAGTTGGCGTCTATCAGCATTGCTTAGTATGCAAGAACCTCTTTCTACTTCAAGTTGATACATCTGATATGGATAATTTTTGAGACCATAAGGATATCCATCTACGAAAAATACAATTTTTTCATCAAATTATTTTTTATTATTATTATAGTGTTGAAATATTTTACTAGAGTTAAATTATTCATACTATTGGATGTGTGCCCAGAATCTGTAACAGTAAATTTTGCAGATCTGCAAGAGAAATCAGTCTCATTGAGGCAGTACTGTTCACAGTCTGTTCTCGTTATGGCCACTGGTATTTGTTTTGTATCGTTGCCTATTAGTGTAGCACCTGGAATTCTTTCGAAATTCCAAACTTTGTCACATTTTTTACCTAAAAAGTAGAATCATTTAGGAAATTAAAACTATTTTTGTTTTTTTGGGTATTAAAAGTTAAGAAATAATACAAAATTGTCAACAGAACGCGTGAGGCATTAGTGTGGCAATTCTCGATTATCCGATATTATTGAAGTTACGAAAAAAATGTGTTTACAAAAAGTGTAGGCAGTCTTAAGAATCACATTTTAAAATTACTCCCAAATATACAGTGTGTTCAGGAACGCAGTGCCAGACAAAAATTTTGTTTTTTTAAATGGAACATCGTTGTAATTAGCTCGGCAAGAGGTTTATAAAAATTTTAAAATATGCAGTGAAAAATGTGAATCTCAAGACTGCCTACAATTTTAGTAAAAACTTTTTTAGTAACTTCAATAATAACTTATATATCGTGCTTCGACGCACTAATGCCGCACCCTGTATACATATAAACGCAAAAATACAAATATATAATAACGTAGTAATATCCGGCACTACGTTATAACACAGATTCATGAGTACCAAGTAAAAAACATAAAGATCAAATAATGATCATAAAAATTCAACAACAACAACAATTTAAAAACAAGGAATATTTAAATTATTTGAGAATTAATTTCTTTGACATAAAAGTTATAAATATAATACTTGTATATTGTGAATACCGGATTACAACGGTATAAAGTACGCCCCCATTTTCTAAAATTTTTAACGTACACATTTTATATTTAGAGGAGGTATATTAGGTGACAATAGGCTCTTTTTGACTAAAATAAATCTTACTTTTTACTTCTAGTTTGTCAGGAAAAGTAATAAATTTTAAATTTATAAGTTAGTGTGCTCACCAACAGTATTTTAAAATATGTAAATTTTTCATATTTCACAAGAAAGCTTTGTATTTTAGCACAGACTCTTGTACTGTAGATCAGCTAATTTTTAATAAAAGCTGAGAACATATTTTTGAGAATAATTTTTTATAACAAAACTATTCTCCAACAAAACTAATCTCCAAAGCTGTTGGAATACCTATATAGAAAACTAAAATTGGTACAGATTATAAATCATTCCAAGTATTTATTACCATTTTACAGATTGTGCTGGAAACTTTATACGTCCTTTAACAAAATTAACCAAAACCATAGTAAAATATTTTTGTTAAGTACAATATTTCTTTAGAAATATTAAGCAACAGTGTTATAAATATTATTTTGTCGTTTTATATGTTCAAAGTTTTGGTAAGATGGGCCAACATCCATAAAAATTGCTGTAAAATTTATTAGAATAATTTAAACGAGGATATATCTAATAATATTAATATCCATGTGAAACTATATCAGAAGTTTGATAGAACTGTTAACTACAAAAAATAGGAGCAATTTTTTTATGCAAATATTCAGTGTCTATATGCAGTGATTTTTACATACTTCATGATTTTTCCTAATTATATGTTATCTTTAATTAAAATTTAATTTGATCTATTTGAGGTTTTTGATTTCATTTATTCCAATCGCAATCATTTTCACAGATTTATATTATTTTACTATGAGGACGACACTCTCAATAGCGCTTGATGTTCTGCTTGGAATGCAGCCCTTGCGTCTCTCAATTATAATGGGAGCGACGGCGGCGTTCATAAGAATAAGAGACAACGGGTGTTGGAAAGGAAATGGAGAAGGACATACGGCAGCAATCGCCAAGAAGGTGGACAGGGAATTCCCCCTTCTAACCATCAAGGCGGGGCAACTGAGGAGCTATATAAGGACAGAAAGAAGATATAAACTCATATTTCCTCTAAGGGAGGAGTGGGAAAGCGGCAAGGCTGAGATCTCCACCGGAAGTATGGTGTGCTATACAGATGGCTCTCGGACAGGGGGGAAGTCAGGTACAGGAATACTAATAGAAGACCTAGGAATGCAACAGAGCTACGCTCTAGGAAAGCATTCCACGGTATTTTAATCTGAAGTATTCGTATTATTAAAGGCGGCAAAGGACTGCAAGCAAAGGGGGATCCGCAGCAACGCATATGCATTTGCTGCGACAGTCAGGCAGCTCTAAGGGCAGTTTATCATCCCAGAAGCAGAATGGCTCTGGTTCAGGAGTGTGTAGAAGCCCTAGACAAGTTAAGCAATAACAGGGAAGTAACACTACTATGGGTTCCGGGCCATAGAGGGATCGTGGGCAAACGAACGGGCGGATGAGCTAGCAAGGCTCGGAGCCGGCAACGAGCCATATGGACCGGAACCAATAATAGGTATAAGTAAAGCGCAAACCTCTTCATTACTTGAAGAGTGGACGCAAAAGGAGTTAAGAAGTGCCTGGGAAGGCAGTCGAGGATGTAGACAAGCCAAGCAGGCAATCACCGGACCAGATCCAATAAGGACCAGGTGGCTGCTGGAAAGAACCAGACAACAACTATGGTTGATCGTTGGAGTCCTCACTGGGCATTGCAGGCTCCGAGGACACCTGTCTTTGGTTGGGGCAGTCGAGGACCCAGACTGCCAGAAATGTAGAGGGGAGGAAAAAACCGCCCTTCACTATCTGTGCAACTGTGAGATCTACCTGCATCTGAGGAAAGAAATCTTTGGTGTCGAACAAATGGAAGTGGAAGATCTATAAGCTCTCTCATGGAACGACATCTTAACCTTCATTAGAAGGTCAAGGTGTGAGGAAGAAAGGAGGGGGAAGATTGGGTATGGTAAAAAGGGCCTGAACAGGTCTAATTGCCAGATGTCAGCCTCCCCGCCCGTATACCATTACCATTAACAGTTTTATAACGAGAACATATTTTATAAAATTATTGTGATGATTGCTATAAAATTTACATAATGCTTATAAATATAATTATATAGATTCTCCCTTTTTGATGAACACAATAATAATTTATTAAATCAGCTCATTTATTCATATGCATAAATTTAATCACTTAAAAATTTTCTAAGTACTTTTTATTTTTCTTCTAAAAATGCAAATTCTTTTAATTTTTGTTTCGGTTGATTCAGTTTGTTTATAACACACGTACAACACTGTTTTATTGTAATATAAAAATAATGAACTGTATTGAATTTGTTATATTATATAACTTTTTATAACAAATTTGTAGCAGATCACATTGAGAGTAGATAACTTTCAAAAGATGCTATTACTACTTAGCTGCTTCCATATCTGACTTATTAAAACAATTTGTGAGCCACACCTTTACAAAATAAATTACAGTTCTAAAAAGAACTATAAAACAACAATGAAATAAAACTTCCAGATAACTAAAAACTTAAAAACAAATTGTTAGGTTAGAGTAAAAAGCATAATAAAATTGCTACCGTGTCATTTAATTTTTTTTTAATCAGAAAGCGCGAATTTTGAGTTTGCAATTAAGAAAATTTTACAGATTTTGTTTTATCTTGATTACTTCGCAAGACAATAAATGGGATTGATATATTTAACTCAACTGTCTATAAAAATCCACGTGTGCAAAATTATGATAATTAAAAATTGTTATATTGTAGGCCAATTAGGTGTTTCAAAATACCGTGTAGGTAGCAAATTAATTTTTATTAGGGTGATCTGATAAATGTTATAAGTACCATCCCATTTATTAATTAAATTTTGATTTGATTTCCGTTTAAACCAGAAGTTTCTGTTAAAAAGTCAATAGGTATATGTACCTCTTCTAAATAATAAATTTTTATCTAAAAAAAAAAAGAATTTAACACTAGTCCGGTGTTATTAAAGCTTTATATACAAATAACCTCGATAAATTTCGTAGTAAATGAAAAGTGTCTCGATAATCGTAAAAGTTTGAGTCATACAAAACTGCACTTAGGTTTTCCTTATCATGTTCGTGAATATTCCTTTTGTAAATTTTTATATGTAACGATAAGCAACTGATAATACGTTTAACAATTGCGAAAAAAAAATCACTAAAATATAATACGTATATTCATATGCTAAAATAATAAATTTATATTCGAATATCAGTTGTAATAGGTTCCAATCATTATTGTGGTTATATTACATTAGATTAGATTACAACGGGACCGTGGGTTATAATGCCTCTTTTATCTCGACCTACATAGATTTATTGCGGATATTTTTCTTTTATCCAGTTCTGTATGACAATGTTGAAAATATTGTTTTGACAAGCTAACTACGTTAAATTTCTCTTGATCTAGTGTCAGAAAGCTTAATCTTCTTTAAACTTCGTAGTGGGACGTGTACTGCATGTTTCTCTTTGTTTCGACAAAAACGTTTATGTAACTTCTTCTGTCAGACTTATGGTGTTTCTGTGACTATTCAAGCCGCAGTGCCCATGAGGAGGCAAGTTATTTTTCTAATTAGTCGCTTGTTATGACTAATTAATTACTTTGTTATTTATGGCAAGGGTCCCATAATGCACTCTTTCGCTTATCTCTGCCTGGTGAGACATGCTCCTGTACAAACCTCCAAGAAATATAGGACAATATCTACAAGGTTACTATTTATATTTCGGGAACTGGCAATACTGATGTCAGGTAAGTGCATCTGACGTTTCCATTATAAAGATTGACATTTTTCACAATATACCTACTTAAAACATTTTATCATACGAACGCTATTTGTTTATTTGATATTGACTTGAACATTTCATCTTGGCAAAATATGGAATTGAATCATGAACATTTTCGTTCGATGACTTTTTACGACTTTCGACAAGAGCACATCGATCAACTTAATTCGAATTTTGGTGATGAAACTTCATTCAAAGCCACTCTGTATCGCTGGTATACTAAATTCAAGAGAGGTTTTGGATCGCTGTTTGACGAGTTTCATGAAGGTCATCCAAAATCGGTTGTAGTACCAGGAAACACCGATGCTGTGCACGAAATGATAAAGCAGATTATCATGTGACATACTGTGAGACTGAAACATCCCTAGGCATTAATTCCACCAGCACACATACGGTTTTACATAACACTTAAGTGTACTTCTCGTTGTGTGATTTTATGATAAGCATTATTTTTTAAGTTTACACCATGTGATTTATCACAAATTGTTTAAATTAGACATACAATTAAAATTATTTGATTTTCTTGTGATAAAATCACATAATGTAAAGTACTCTTTAGCTGTGAGAAAGCTATTTTCGCGTTGGATCTAGCATCATTCGGTCAAAAATGGCTCGTATCGATTGGTGCATAGAAATTCTTCAGAAATACAATTGCGGTTTATCAAAAGACGTTCATAAAATCGACAGTTGACGAATTATGGATATATTCGTATGAGCCCGAAAGTAAGCAGCAGTCGAATGTATGGATGTTTCAAAATGAACCATATCTAACAGAAGTAGTTCGCGCATGAAGCACTTCAAAGAAAATGGTGGCCCTGTTTCTTCCGAAAAACTGGTCACATTGCACATGTGCTTCTGGAAAATCGAAGAACAGTCAATTCTGAGTGGTACAGAACCATCTGCTTGCCAGAAGTCTTTGATAAAGTAAGGAAAAAAAACAGAGACGCCAAATCATTCTTCATTATGGCAATGCGAGCTCTTACAAATCGGCTCAAACAAGCTACTATTAGAGCACTGGTAACATCGAATTGATGCGTCATCCGCCGTACAGCGTGGTCAACGATTTCCATCGCCCGAATAAGCTTTTGAAGCGTTCAAAAACTATGTTTTGGAGATACCTTATTCCATAGAAAATAAATGCTTCGAAAATTACTTTACGTGTATGCAAAATATAACGACCAACATGGCAAGTAACTTGAAAAACAATAAAAATATATTCGCACCTTAACTATTTTTTTAAATCCTATTCCCGAAATATAAATAGTAGCCCTCGTATACAGATGTGTTTCGCCTCTGGCTACGTTGAGTAGTTGAGTTACCGTACATATTTCACCACCTGTAGAATCTGCTTATGATATACGACGAAAAGTTCAGAAATATCTCAAAGATGATGCGGTCCTCCAGAAGCAGTAATTCTCAAGCTAGTGTAGTTGTTCTTGCAATGCAATAAACATTTTCCCCAAGTCTGTCAGCTCGGCTGTGGGAAATCTAAAGTTGAACTAGCCAGCTCAGTCACCAATTTTGGATCTGAGTATACAGGATTAACAAGCAGACCAAAATAGAAACAAAACTTATAAACTATTAGATTTTTATAAGCTACAATATCTACAAATTTATTTATACTGACTATTTTTTAAGTCCTTTCATTTCATTTTTACACATTCTCGCTTTTAGTCGAACCTTTTTTATAAATTTATATGCTGGGCAAATTTTAACAGATGTTTGAGTTTAGAATCCAATCAATATACAGGATGTCATTGATGTCATTGTATAAAAAATTGGGAGGTGACAGTATTCCAAAAGCTGGTAAAAAAGTTCCTGCAAGTATGGGCATATAAAGAAAAACAACCCAAGAAAAGTTTTTATTTTATGCTAGATTTTTTTCCAAGTGTTAGGCTTGTAATTTAAAAAAAGAACATTTTTTAAATTTAATTTAATAAAGCTAGAAGAGTCCATTTATACAGATTTGGCTGTAGGATTGACAATAAACACTACACTACTAATACCAATCTAGTATGAACTCACAGAAATTAAAATTGTTTAGCTAGAGTTTTAAATGCAAGAAGGTACTCTGCTAGATATTGCTGACTCTATTTTACGACTTATTCTTATTTAACACAGTACTGGCTACTCTAATATACACCATTTCAACATTAAGAGAGAGTAAATTCCCAGAAATATGTTGTGTTAATCAGTCCCAAAATCAATAAATCATAAACGTGCGTTTTCAAAATAAAAGGAAATTCAAGAATACAGTAATTTTTAATTTATTTAATAAATTATAAAAATACTTATCTTTTTATTTATATACCGATCTCCAATTTTAGATAAATAAATATATAAACATTAAAAATATGAATTACTCTTATCCTTAGATTTTGTTTTAGAAGAAATTATAACAGATTCTGTAGAGATATCAATTATGTTATCAAGCTCCCACATTATTTTCTCTGTTCCTATAACAAGATTAATACATTTTTGCCAATTCTCATAGGTTACTTTAGATATTGAATTATTGAATAATTTGGTTGAAGATTTACCACATGTACCGTACTATGATTTGCATACTAAATTAGTTTTTATCACAAAACATTTACTCTCTCTTAATGTTCAAATGAAGTATAACCATTTTTACGGGTAGGTAGAGTTACTTCTCTTATCAAGTACTTACTTTTTTATTCTACCCTTTTAAATGAGTCTTAAGGGGGGAATTAAGGATTAAAGAAAATTTTATTTGAACATTTATTATTTTTTGTCACTTACCACATTTTTTAACAAACCAAGCGGCATTCTCGTCTACAACATTACCAGAATTATCAGTCAAGTTACTCCTGAACCAATAACACTGGGACACATTGTAGTATAATACGAAACTGGCACATTCATCGTTTGATTGACACTTTGTGATGCAATCCAATGTCACCGGTCTCCAAGAAGTATCTCTGGCAAGCTGATATAGAATTTCTGGATGACTATAATTTGATGGACGTAGTCCTAAGACTTTTTCGAATGTTATTTGTGAAGGTGGACAATTATAAACACTGGCACCTGCAACCAAATTAGATTAGTGTTATTAATGCATTCTATATGAAAACTTTTATAAAAATGAAGTCTCTATACTCTTTTCACAGTGGATCTTTCCTACTTAAAACAAAGCATAGATTAAGTGGCTACTACTCCGGCGAACACATAAATAGTAAATAAATTTTTAATTAGATCACTCTTCCTTTCTATGTATCTGCAAATGTGAAATTATGAGTCCATAAGAATAAAATAATTGTGAATGGATTACAGAAATATAAGAAAATAAAACGAACTCTTTCAAAAAATAATAAGAAGAAGAAATAAGAAAAAAGAAATGAGTAACTACTAATGTGTGTTTTTCTATTTTGCCAAAATAATATATTTTATAAATTTTATGTGTTTCTTTTAGTATGTACTATTTTTGGCGTATCCTATTTAAAAACATTTTTGCAAGCACGGCACCTAACATTTTGACACTTTGTAATCTTTGAAAATACAATCAAATATTTTAGTTACTTTTCGGTAAATATTTCGATTCAAATATGAACTCAGCTAGTTTTCTTGGTAAATGAATATGAGATATCAACATAGACGCAATTTAATACAGGAAGGTCAAAAAAATATAAATGTGTTTTATTTTCTATTGATAGAAATTTCTATTAGGAAATAATAACCATACTGCGGTAGCTATTAATAGTATATTGATACCTAAAACCAAGCAATTTAAATAAGTAGGTACTAAAATAAGTAAGCATAAATCCAAATTCAGTTTTTATTATTTAAATTGTGTAAACGAATTTAAGTAGAGAAAAGTCGTCTAATTTGAACCCGTATTTAAAAAATTTGTAAATGTGAAATATTTAAAAAAAATTTATTTTAGTAATATGTTTGATTTTTATTTGTATCGAATATAACTTTTAATAAAAAATACACAATATTTTTACATTTTTATATTAGTGACATAATTTAAGCCAAGAACTCCTTACGAATCCTTACAGGCGTTAAATATAATATTGTCATCTTTCTCGCTATATTTTTCACTGAAATGACATTTCTTTATAAATCATATTTTGAACAATTGCTTCTCAATATGACATTCACTGCTTGCTTCTGGAATTGATTCGATTTTTGAAAGAATCCTATTTACCTCTTATTGATGGTACAGTTAATAATATAATAATATTTCTATATATATATATATATATATATATATTCATATTTCTAAATTTGAGAAAGCTTAAGTATTACAAGCATTGAAAAAATTGTTACCGGATCACATATTATTACATCAGCATGCCACCAAGATAGGAGCCTCTACCATTAAAAATTTCCTTCATGTATTTCAGGAAATACCAGAGAACTTTGAGGATCAGATTCAAGTGAATATATTTTAAACGAATTTACGAGGATGAGATGAAAAAGTTACAGCCTGAGACACAAAAAACAAAATACGGTGTCAAAAATGCTTTTATTTTTCGACAATACACTTCCTCCAACGAAATTCAAGGATCTTTTTGCCGTTTCTATAGGCCGATTTATCCAGCTCTTCAAAACAGGCATTTTCAAATCGGACACATATTTCTTGCCAGCGTATGTTTTTTTACTTTGGAAATAAATTGATGCCGGAAGGAGCCAAGTTCAGCGAATAGGGTGCATGGGACACTATTTCAAGGCGCAGTTTATTAATTTTAATTATCGCAATAATGTATTTGTGCCAGGGCGTGCCGTCGTGATGGAACAAAACTTTTTAAAATTTTTGAAAGTAATCAATGCCTTTTACATCCTCAGAAACCGGTGCCATTACATTTTCGGCTGGTGGCGATGGAACCGTTTTCGCCTTGTTTGGGACGCAGGAATCCTCTTTACCAAACATAAATGGAGAGTATTGAATCTACTATATCCCAGGTTTGGTATTCAGAAGAAAATATTTTTGTTGCTTTTAAATATATTTACTAATACAATTGATATAATATTAACTGAATTTATTTATACAGGCTGTTTCAAAATTCGGGTGCCAAACATATGCCATTGGATAGCACTCGTGAAATAATGAATATTTTGTCAAATTATCTTTTTTCAAAGATTTCCTCTTTACGAGATATAGTACATTAAAAATTCAGAAATGAAGTCAGCGATCTTAACAAAAAACGACTTGAGATACTTACTTCAAATTTGGGACATGATTAGAGCATTAAGAAAATATTTTGGCATAAAATACATTTCGAGGAATTGTTCCAGTAGTCCATTTTAGGGGTTCGAGATGACTTTTCCTTCCATAATCCCAAATGATAGAGTTAATAAGATTTCAAAATCCATTCAGTTCAGTGAACTAGCATTTTGGAAGCAGGCTATGAAAAAGAAAGTGCAGTACTTGTCATTATTGCACTTAATAGTGTAATTGAATTTTATGTTTAATTTATTTCTTGGGTGTTTTCAAGATGGTTCAGACGCAAATCTAGAAATCCCGACTTCCCACAACATATTCTTTTTAATGTAGCTAAATTCACAAGAGAATTTATTTGTAATAGTAGAAATAGTTATGTATGGGCGTTTGAAGATATCTGCGCTACACATACATGTTTATTTCAATTAAAATTTTCAGTAAATCTGTGGGGTTGCATAATAAGTGAATGCATTGTGTGCCCCATTTGGTTACCTAATAAGCTGAGTGGAAATATTCCTTTTAATTTAATTTAATAATATGTGGTTTCAACATGATGGAGCCTCAGTCCATTTCACTGCCGATGTTAGACACTACCTCAATACAAAATACCCAGAGAAATGAATAGGTCATGGAGAATCTATTATGTGGCTCCCGCGATCTCCAATAGAATTTTAAAAATTTTTTCAATGAGAAGCCATGAGAGAGCTTGATGAATGAGAGCTTATTGCAACAATGTAGTTGTAGAGAAAATTTGGTCTAAAGAAAATATTTTTGAAAACATTAGATTATCCTTGTGACGAAGAAACATGTTGTGTAAAAATGTAGCAGATAAACATTTTGAACAGTTTTTCTAAATATTTTGTTTAGACGAGATTTCCTTTTCAGGTTAGGCAGGATTAGTTTAGATAAGTTTCAATTAGGTTAGGAGGTAGAAAATAGGATAGAAATATTGTTTAATGCAGCACTTTAAAGTGAAAATAAGTATTGTCAACAATTCGAATTGATATACCAAAAGGCATGCAAAGGGTATTAGGCAGTATCTCGATGGTTAAATTAATTATTCAAAATTCATAAAAATATGTTAAATTTTCTATTTTTTTGGCTCTTGAGCAAGTATTATTCATTTAGCCAGCCATAAAGATTACTACTATACACTTGTATGTTTAATCTAAAGCTAACACAGAAAAGCTTGACGACCACGGCGAGACGAGGTTTCGGTTTTAATATATTAAATTCTAAATAATTAGATTATTAAATAGTAAATAAAATGAACATTTTCATGTTGAAATAAAGAGGAGAGGAAGGGTGACAAAGTAATTCCGATTCTTAAAAACTACAAAGAATATTGCACTTCCGATCTCTATTAGTTATTAGTTAATAAACAATTCATTGCTTGTATTAACTTTTTATTATTCAATGCGTCGAGAGTGTTGTGATTTAAATTTGTTTATGTTTTAACGGCGTGTATTTTGTAAACAGTTGATCTTTGATATTAACAAATTATTTATTATTTCATGAGAGCAATTAGTGCTTTAAAACTGCACTTGAAAGTTTAATTTAAATTAATGGATTGAGAGAAATTTATAACTTTACGGTTTAGGGTTTCTGAAAAAGAATACCTGGAAAGCCATTCATTTTAACAATATCAAAGGTTATTTGTTTTTTTTATAAGAAAAGATCAGAGTATCTAAAAAAATTTCAAGAATATCAATTTAATTAGTGGCGTAAAAAATATGGAAGAAAAAAGGAATTTGAACCCCAACATCACGCCACTGAAAAAATAATTGTATTTTATGAAAATTATTTATTCTTTAAGGCTCTAACTGTAATCCGAATTTGAACTACATATTTCAAGTCATTTTTGCGTTACGGACGAGATTTGATTTTTGAATTTTTAACGCCCTGTATCTCGTAAACGGGAGATCTTTGATTTGATAAATTATTTACTCTTTCATAAAAACAATTCAGTAGTTTAAGTTTGGCACCCCAATTTTCAAGCACCCTGTATATTTAGTGTGGGTTTAATAACTTTAACTACAGGAAAAACTCCACAAAACTGCATAAAAATTCAAATTAATGTGAATAACAGTGACACTATTTCGCTTTACATACTTTGACACTTCATTACTACTCCAATTGTCAGTTTATATTCTTTTCATGTTTTCTCAAAAGTTCCTGAGAATTCTAGACATTTACCAGAATATTCTTGATGTTTCCTAGAATGTTTTGGGACCAGTAGGTTAAGTTAGTCCTTAGATCCAACACTAGCCGTTCTTTTGGAGCTCTTCCTGTTCTTTATTATATTTCTACAGGTTTCTCCAATGTTGCTTGCTCTTTATTTACTTCAACCATGTTCTTATTTCAATAATCGAAATAGGTTTTCTCGTTAATCTTTCCATCTACTTTTTGGTCTTCCCTCTTTTGGTCTTCATTCTGTAATTTTTACTATACTCCTTTTAGTATTTCTATTATTTCGTAATTCATAAGTATTTATACTCGCCCTCGGTTATGTTCTGAGTTCCATATATCCACCTAACACAAACCTCATTCTTCATCTACTTTTGTAAGATTCATGGTTTCCGCTGTATACATAGTAACAGCTCTTATCGTTCTTTTATAATTTTCATCTTTGTAGTTTTTTGTCTTAATTTGCAAAATAAGACATTTAAATTTAAATAATTTTATTGTTTTAAATCTATTATTAACACTTTCATATTCATAATATATGTATATTAACCTAAAAAATATAATTAATTTTTCTAGTTCTATAAAATTACCTACGGTGAACTACGAACTTTGATTTGTTCTAAATTTTGCTAAACGTTATATTTTAGGCAAGATTTCCACATGGAGCGTATCCATGGTATTCCAAAAGTTTAGGTTCCTTTTTATTCATAATTTAGATGAGCCGTTGGCTAATAAGAATGTTGCTCAATACTAATATATTTGGTGAAATCTGGACAAGGGGTACAAAAGATAAAGCACATTTATTAAGACTAAAAACACTTTCGTAAAAGTGATATTTACATCCGTCTTTTGAAAGTGCTATGAGGAATTTTTAAAATTTCACTACTACTTGTTTTATTGATCAAACTTGTCATTTGACATTAAATTACCGCTTACGTGCTCCAAAATTCATTCTACACACGATACTTTATTATTGATATGACTTGTTTTAAATCCATAACGTATTTAAAACATTTTGGATGACATATTTAATACTTATTGGGAAAAGTAGAATTAGTTAGAGGGCGCTGGTATCAATCTTCAAAGTAGTAAAACAAATATCCGTAAATACGGTTCTTTTACTTTTCATTACAAAATAGTAAAGGTAAAGTAAGTACAAAGAAATTGACACAATCAAAACTCGAAAACAAATCCAGCATGATAACACAACTATGATTTATTTTGCTGCTTTGAAGGGTTCACTTTATTTTCACCAGAGGCCGTATTCGAATTATACCAATAGTCAGAAATGTATTTTTATTGTAATTTGAATTTAATATTAATTGATCTTTCAAAACCGATTCTCTAATTTGACTACAAGTTAGACAATGAGTTTCCGTACTCTCAAGAAAATTCCCCATACGGGCATTCACTGTTAGCTTTAAATTAACAGTATTGTTTCTAAAGTTGTGCTGGAAAACAGTAACAAAGACCACACAGAACACGAGGCTAATCACACAATAAAAGAAGTGAATGCAGAAGTTTGGTTACTTAATAAATAAGTAGAATACTCCATCTAAAAAAAAACGAAAAGTTTTAATTATATTTGATGTTTTTACTTAGTATTTCTTATCTGAGTCTTTGGTCTGTTTCTTTTATTATTTAAGACTATTTGTATACTAATACTATATTAACTAATATTGCTGTACACTACTAATTTGTTAATAGGAAGCTATTAATTAGAGGAAATAAATAAATAAAGAATCTGTGATTTTTCCATTTCTCCATTATCGCCTTCCTCGATACTATTTTGCAATTTTCGTTTTAACGACTATCTACCTATAAAAAAAATTACATACAGTCTGACAGTTGAAAGCGAACTAACTGCTTGAAGGAGACAAATTGATTAATAACAACAATTTCGGTTTATGTTTAAAATCTTAGACAATATAAAATCTCTAGACCGACTACGTGCGAGAGAGAATGGTCATGAACATAACTAGAGAAAAAGAGAGGGCAATAGAAGGGGAAATAATTATTAGCACTGTTAATATTGTGGTTACCGCGGTTTTATAAAGTGTATACATCTGTGTGCTTTGCTTCCCCTTCTGTTTCCATCTCTTCTTAGACCATATATTTTCTAAGATCTCTCTAATATCCTCTCACTTTATGAAGGTTTTAAGAGTGACGTCATACTCGGTCCAGATTATATATGGTCTAAGTTTAAAATAGAGTTTATTATTCTAGACCTGATTATCAGGCTACCTAAAATTTTATTTAGTACTTCAGTGACATCATTCTAATTATTTATTAATATTATTAACTTAAACTAGTGTGTATCTCGTTTTAAACACGTCTATTAAGCCGGCCCTGAATTGTTTGTTTCGGCTAAAAAGATTGCAAAATGCCTTTAACAAATTTTCAGGTATAAAAACTTCAGATTTTGTATCAAATATATTTCCGAATATAATAATTGGTAATACTTAAATTATATTTTTCAATTTTGTTTAAGTTTTTTACAGTAGTTTTTGTATGGTTGTTCTAAAATTAGTAGGAGTAGCCAAATTGTAAATTAGCAAAACTATATTAATGACATTTTATCCGTAAATTTTGGAACCTAAGTGTGATCTATTTTTGAAAATTGAAGGCATGATTGTTACGTGAAGCGGGATCATACAAAGATCGAAACTTCGCTGCCATACCACGCGTTGATAATTGTAAAAATCGACCTATCCCAGTCTTTTGTTAATTTTTGGACTCGTTAATACGCGGGAGGGACACTTATTCCCTGTATTATTAAAAAAAAATCTGACAGTAAATCTTAAGTATATAATTAATTTAACATTAAACTATCTTAATTTTTCAATTTTAATTTTTACTACAACTAGTATTGTCTAGTTAACACAAAAATTTTGAAAAACATAAATTAAAATGGTTGTGTAACAAATCATAGAATTTTAGCTATATTTATAAATATTTAATTTTATTATATTTTATTCATCAGTACCCTAACTGATTATTTTTCATATATTGCGGACCTATTTATTTGTAATTAATTGTAATTGATTAAGAAAGTCAATGTAATGGCAGCACTTGGGGCAGGAGTCATAAATAATGATAATTTTAAGGGTACATTTTCTATATTTTCTGGCAAATTTTCAAGATTTTCAACTTAGCACTATTGAAAAAGTAGCACAATTTGGAACATTAAAAAGTGGTTATCTTTGAATAATTTTAGAGCCATTGAGTAATAGAGAGCATATGTTGACGAATGACTCCAACTAACCTAAATTGGCATTAGTTAAAAATATAAACTAGATATTTGATTGGATAATCAATAAAAAATTAGTCAGCACTAATAATTATTGCGACAATTTTTTTGGTTAATAAATACAAAGAGAATACTGAATATAATATAATATTGGATCCGGGGATCTGTCATTTTTTTTAAATTCTAATATGATATTACATGTGTCAAAAAAGCAACTTTCTTATGGACTTCAGTTTTGCAGGTACACAGGGTGAGTCCATTTTTCAACACAATAACAATAATTATTTTAATGGAGGATTTGTACCAGGTATCTTTAAATGATGCAGTTCACATTCATTCATATAAAATATTTAAACTCGCTGGTACTCGCATTCGCAATGTTCCACTCGTATCGAATTTTATTATTCTAACCGAGTAACAGACTATATTTTCTCCGAGACCACAAATTTACTCGATATTTTATTTAAATTAAAATTTGGCTATCGATATTGTCTGAAAATGGATTATTACAACGCCGCCATTTATATCTGAGCATCTGACATTGACAGTTTTGACATCCATGCCTGTCTATATTGTTTAGAACAATTACAGAATATCATTTCATCACTTGTTATGTAATGAAAATACATGCAAATCACATAAGAAGCAAGTGTGTCGGAATAAATATTCTCTCCCAAGAGTGAGAATGTTTACATTCTATTATTAAAAATGTTTTTGGAATTAAAACAATCAAGTAATGGTCGTGGAGAAAAACATTCTATTATATTTATTATTATCTACAGAAAACCACCTAAATCTTACAACGGCCGCGATTCAAGTAGTTTCAAGGAGAAGCACTTGTCTACCATAAACATGAGGTCTATAGAGCCGGGTTGTCAAATAAAATTTTGATATAAAAAATGTATCCTCATGTTTTTGAGAAGCTTTCGGAAAACATGTTGAAAACATTTTTTGTTGTTCATGGTGAATTATAGGAATAACTTTAAGGAACGCACTATTTTCGGAGAGACCCTGTATATCCATCCAGTGCAAATAGAAAACATAAATATCTGATGCATATAAAATACTTTTATTTTATGAGGAGAATTTTTATAGGAATTGCAACATTAAAATACCTATACAAAATTTATTGAATTATTGAAATATGAAATTATTTGTGGTTGCTCATTCCTATTTACAGCTTAGTAAATATTTGGATTTCATTTAAGTATTCCTGTATTCCTTTCATACTCAGAATACCATTTTATATAAGCACATATACCAAGATTTCTTGATAATGAAAATATAACAGGTACTTGTAATCGATCAATTACATGAAATAAACATACATACTATATTTTGTAAGTTAAGTGAACTTAGAAAATATTTTACCGAGACACATATTACGTACAAAACAAATGTTGCGGATGAAGCTTAATTATTTATAAAACCAAATGTAGTTGTTACAACATACTCTAAGGATAAAATAAGAAAAATAATTTCACTACTAACCAAGTTCTAGTTTTTACTTGTAATTAGTTTTTTATATGACGAGCTGTAAATGACATTTCGACATAAATGATTAAGTTTTTCATAAACTTAACAGTATGTTTTATTAATTAGAAAAACATAATTCTTGAAAGTGTCGGAATTATTAGATTCCGATATCTTCAAAATATCTACATTGTCTCCTCCGGCTGTTATAATAAGAATTATCTGAAACAGGGAAATCTTTTTGAAACAGTGCATTTGGAATTTCAAACTTTTTGTTGACTAAGGCAAGTGCATCCGCAGGATATAAAATAGTACAAGGATGTTCAAGCACATGTCGATTGTTTGTATTAGAACAATTCTTCCTTAAAATGATACTAACATCTTATGTATCTATTAAACTACACACAACCACCTTGTGTATCGAATTTTAATAAAACATGTAAATATCGACACTCTTGACATATTTTTTAATTATCACATACCTACAGAAATTTTTGAGTTCCTCCCAACAAGTATTGCATTAAAATAATTTTAATTAGGTTTGGTAACCGTTTACATATGTTCACAAACACTTTTAATTTGATATAATTCTAAATGGGCGTTGAAAACTGAAAAATAAATTCTTATTTAGATTTTCAACAAGTGTTCTCCTCTAGCGGATCTCTACAGCTGCAAAGTAGAGGTTTACAAGAAAGTTGCTCATTTTGACATAGGTAGTAACATATTAAAATGTATTGAAAATGGACAGACCTCCAGGATCCTGCGTATTGTGCCCGAGTCCTATTGCATTTGTTGGTAACATTAATGATGATATCAGAATATAAAAACGTCGACTGAAAATGAAGTCTTTGGGCTAACGCCTCTGCTTTAATTTCAAATACAAATAGAATTCTGTAGATGGTGAAAAAAAATCACTGAACATTAATTTTTATAATCATTCCACAGCGGAGATCATAATTAAAAAGATGTTCTTACCGAAAACAATATGGGCTAAAGCTAAACACGAAATAAGTAGAATCATATTGACAAAACACACATGATTGAAAATGCGCTACTATTCGAAACCGGAACAATATCGATGGGTACAGATTTGAAGGTTCCTGGTTCGACACAGAAACAAAAAACATTCGCCGGTGCGCCCGACGTCGGCAACTGATTATTTGCCCATCGATGAAGGATTTTACCTGGCGTCGACTCTAATGAGTAAAAGTGGTGGAACCTAGTTATGTCAGAAGTTACGACGTATACCCGTACTTATATCGTACCATATATTATCATACGAGTTTCATCGGAAATCGATGTAATAAAAATTGGCACAGTTATTTTTTAGGACTGTTTAGTTGTTAAGTTAAATAAATAACTAATTTCGTATAGGGATAGACGCGATGTTGTCTAGACGAGTAATACATCTCAAATGTCGCTGAAGACTAAAAACAATCTGAAAATGACATGTAGGAACTACATTTTTTATTTCTTTTAGTATGAAGCCAATAGTACTGCCGTCGCTTTGCATCAATAATGGAAGGAAGCACCATAGTTAAGATATCGAACCATCAATTTTTTGATAAGAAATCTTTAAATAGTTAATGAAACTAGGCCTTTATACAACAACTCTATTTAATATTAAACTTGAAGGTACCATAAGAGAACTAGGGATAAAAAGAACAATCGTTATTAAGAGAGTACAAAAGTAATGGCCTATGCGGATGATATTCTCATTAAAGCTACGGAAGGGAAAATAATGAATAATACACTTACGACGATTAGAAAGAGAAGATTGGAAATAAGACAAAATAAAAAGTAATTATATGTACAAAAAAACACACCAAATGTAGTGAGAATAGGAAACTACAAATTCAAAGTAATTATCTGTTTTAGATATCTGGGGAGTAAGGATAAAAAATGATCACAACATAAAAGAGCAAAAGAAAAATTGAGCAGAAAATAAGACGTTTATAGATACAAAAAAATGTGCTAATTTTAAAAACTTCATCTTGTCATCAAGTTTACTATACAGGGTGATTCGTATAAGAACCGACACAAAGCATGTACGGGTATGTGTGGGAAATATGGTGACTTAACGCAACTTATCTCTATATTAAGTTGCACCCTTAAGAAGTTATAAGCCTTGAAAGTGGGATTTCGAATTTTGAAAAAAATCAATATCTCAGTTATACTGGAATTTAGAAAAACGAAATCACAATTTTCTGATTCATTTCATATAACATTTTACTATTTATACAAAGTATTTCAAAATATATGAGTTTTTTGTATTAAAATCCCATGTAAATCAATGCTCTGTAGTTTCTCTATGAAAGTAGCACGGCTGCCGCTGCAAAAGTTTCAGCCAAACAAATATTTTTTGCAGCGCCCGCAACTCGTAAAAATTCTGTTCCGACGTCGCTACTTTTTATGCTCCATGCAACAAAGAAATAATGCGCGCAACCCATCTGCATCCGCTACTTTTGAGGTTGCATGCATGTTCACACGAGGATTCTCGAAAGTTGCGCAGTTTTTTAATCTGCATCGCACTAAAAGTAGCTGTGTTTGACCATAGCTTAAAGTAGTACGAGGCGGAGCGAGGGACAGCTCCTCACTCACGTGCCGTGCTCAACTTCGTGCTACTTCACTAGAATTTGGAGTCGGCTTAAATGTAACTCTTGAATAGCGCTAGAAACATTAGCGTTTTAATACTTAAACTCATTCCCGAGTGTCCGAATAGTAAACAATTTTTTTCCTGAAAAAAAAAATGTTACTTCGGTAAAACGAATATAATGTAAGTAAGTGTGAGTTATCTTAAAAAGATAAAATCATTATTCTGAATTCACATGTTGCTCTTATGCATCAAAACGGTGGAGCTATTATGGAAAATATATTTTGAAATTTACTCAAATATGACTGGTATCAAAATCAACTATATATCTACATTACAAAGTGAGGGAAAAATGAACATGTGAAGTCAACAATAGGTACCGCCTGAAAGAAAATCCGAAGTTATCGATAAATGTAATAACAGGTAATTAGAAGAATAGTTAATTTATTTTATTTTAATAAAGAAATATCCTGTTTCCATAAAATATGTGTAAATAAAAAATAGATTATGGAAAACTTTAAAGAAAAGGAATAGAATGCCCAAGAAACAAAATATAAATTTTTTATCTCTTTGCTAAAGGGGCGTTATCAAGTTGGAAAAATGTGGCAGAATGAGAATGTCACATTTTCCAGTCAAGCATATCTTGTAAAAAATTGTGTCTCCAGGTTTAAAAATAGAAAAAGAATGGCGTTTGATTATTGCATATACTGTTAATATGGCAATTAAAGCACACGGAAGGCTACCGCGGAGACAGATATTTTAAGCAAGTGATTTTTCCGGATGCTGCTGTAATTGTTATTGATAATGCTGGTTAATTGGTCGGGAGGAAAGCAGATGAAAGAGTATGGTTTTTGTTCCTTGAAGATGTTTGTTACCTGTCTCGCTGTAGATATGGTCAACAAGGTTAGTTGGCTGTCATATCTCCATGGAATATGTTACCATTAAAGAAAAGTCGAGAAAGAAGCTAATTCATCTTGGCGAAAAGGCAAAATGATTCAATAGTTATTGAGAAAATATGATTAAAAAAATCATATTTTAGCTGAAGTATCTTAAACAACAAAATACGCGGATGAGTCAGACAATTTATTAGCATATACAGATTCTGTAAGGACATTTCAAAATTTGCAAACTGTTTTGACTAAAATAAAGAGCTTTCTAAAACCCGGGATATTAAGGAGATGGTTAACGTTGCATGAAATTTGGTTTTATTTAAGAATGTGAATATCCATTAATGAAATATTACATTATTGTCATTAGCTCTCATCGCTTATGTACATATTTTGAGTCGAAGAGTTTTTCTTTATGGTTTCTATTTTACAAATTATTGTTAGAGGCTATTTTTATTTTACAAAATAATCGTAAATTGTTGATTTTTGTTAATATACCTATTTCCCTAATTGTCTTCCTGTAAAAAATATCTACTTATAGATACTTATATTATTCGTAACTCTCACTTCCTCGCTGTAACATAAACGGTTGGTATGTTATTATATTATGATGTAATTTTAATATTTGATTCATTATTAATTGTAGTTTAATACTGACATTACTCTTCTTCAGTTGAGTGGTTGTTATATTATTAAAAGAAATGAAGAAATGATGTAGGCACACATTTATTGATTTTAAAACAGTAGTTATATGTAATGATTTTAGACATTTTACAGGAAGTTTTTTTGCACAATGTGGTTTAGCAATACATGATATTCAGTGTTTTGTTAAAAATATTATTTTTTTTATTCAATATAAGGAGATCACATTGTATTTTGTTGATTAGAGACTTATGTCAGATATTTCAGAAATAGATAAATAGATAAATCATATTACTAAAGAAATTTTATTTTATTAAGTATTTCTGATAACTGCAGTATTATTGAGACGAGAATAACGTTCTCAATACTCCTTGGGGTTGAAGATATCGCCTCACCAGTCGAGAAGATAAGGAATTAAAACTTTAAAAGTAAATGCAAACTTTACGAGAACGTAAATCTTGTTCTAAAATATGTAATAAAATCTACTTAGTGTATTGCAGTTACACAGAAAAAAACTATTTTAAATAAAATTGTAGGAATATTTGTTAAATTTCATGAAAGAAAATTATAACAAAACCTACTGTGACACAAATTAAAATTCTTTGACAATGAACGAGTGACATTTTTGGAAACGCAAAAAATGTACCATACATTTTTATCACTTTTATTTGGGATGCTCAGTACTTTAACCTTGTGTGAATACAGCATTAAATCGAATCTAGCCGTACTCTTACGCTGTTATGTAAAAGGCCTTGTACTGCATTCAAAAACCCTATGCACCATTTGTTTATGAGGATATGATCATCACTAGTTTGTCTCGTTAGTGCAAACAGCTTGTTTATTTCACAACTAATTCAATTACTGTTTAATTGTTGAGATTTATATCAAAATATCTCAAGCTTAACACTTAATAGGAGGAAAATTGTTTTTATATAGTTTGCAAGTTGCTGTTACTTTTTTGTCTCCGCGGAAAAAATGAGTCTATACATATCCGTACCTTACTTCTACAACCAATATTTTAATTAAAATTTAAATAATCCAAAATCTTATTTAGATTAATTTATAATTAAGGTTATTGACAAGAAAGAAATAAAACTGAGTTGTAAATTGCCAAAAAAAAATCTATCTAACAAAACATTTATCAAAGTGAGCCACTTTCAACATTTGGGCAGAAGGCCCTTTAACTCGCAAGGTGCGCGTTGCACTAAAAGAAAAAAAGAAAATGTTTATATAAATCTTAGGCTAACTCTGTGGAAACGCCTGGAAAGGACAGTACTTGGTTCTATATCTGAACAAGTTTTTAAATCAACGCTTTTTATAGAATAATCTCCTTGATATGAATGTAAAGGGAGGTGAGACCAAGAATCATCTCCATTGCCCTTGCTGGTGTGGTTCTCATGGCTCCTGTAATGTTGAGACATGCTATTCTTTGTATTTGTTCTAATTTACGTCCAGCTGTTGCTTGGTTGGACTTAGGTCCACAAGCAATTGCGCCCTATGTTAGCATAGGTCTTATGATTGCCGTGTAGATCCATGACACCATCTTAGCACTCAAACCCCAAGTGCGTCTTATGGTTCTACGACATTGTTCATAGGAGCTATTTTTATTATATTTTCCAGGTGTGAGTTCCATGTTAACTTTTTGTCAAAGATGACTCCTAGGTATTTCATCTCTGAGGAAAAGATTAAACGTGTTTTAAGGAGATGCGGAGCTTTCAGTTCCTTTAATTTAGTTTCTCTGGTGAAAAGGACCATCTCGGTTTTCTTCGGATTGATAGAGAGCGAGTGGTCTTTGCACCATTGTTCTATGATTTTGAGTGCTATCTGCATTCTGTCGCAGAGTATGCTCTCAAATCTACCCGTTTGCAGAATTACTAAATCATCCGCATATGCTGTTGTGTAGAGATTGTCATCGTTCAGGCGGCTGATGAGGGTGTCAAGCACCATATTCCACAGTAGTGGTGACAGTACCCCTTCTTGTAGACATCCTCTTCCGACCAATCCTTTTAAGGTGACATCATCCACACTAATCCTTATTGCTCTCTTTGAGAGTATACTGTATATCCATCCATTTATCGTTTGGGAGACATTCCTTCTAGCAAGTGAGCTTGTTTTTCCGACTTGGTATGCGTGTTGGTTGGGACGTAGCGGATTTTGAGTGATCGCTACGTCCTTTATGTATCTTTCGCACAGTCTCTACAGGGTTTTAATAAAAAACGATGTGAGGCTGATTGATGGATACGCTTTAGGAATGGAGTAGTCTATCCTTCCTGGTTTGGGTATGAAGACAACTTTGACTTCTCTCCAACCTTTTGGAATGTGTCTCAGGGCCAGCGACGATCTGAGCATTCCCGTCAGGTGTAACATCAGTGCACCCCATTGAAGTAGGATAAATACCATCCGATTTAAAGGGAGAGAAGCTCAAAATTGCCCACCTTACTTTATCCTTTTTAGGTCATATCTTACAAAACGTTATCAAGTAGTATATAAATAACAATGGAAAAACATATAAATATAAAAAACTCTAATTCGAGTACCACAAGGGTCAATACTGGTCCACTCCTTTTCATTTTATATGTGAATACTTTTCTAAGTCTAGCAAAGAATACCAATTTGCTAACGTGGTCATCAGTCATTGTGGCACATTCTGACATTAGGACCTTATCTCAGATATCTACTAACATAGCATATAGAATGAAGCAGTGGTGTGACATTAACTCATTATAGTTTAATAACTCTTAAATCTTAATTATTAACATTTAGTACTAGTCGACCATACGTAGAGTCTCCATATGTAAAAATAAATTATTAACCAGTTCCTGAATTAACATCTATTAAGTTTTTAGGGGTATATGAGCATGTAGAGAACATAACTCCTAGGTTGGCATCTGTATGTGGATTAATTAGATACATAAGATAGCAAGTTTCAGTAACATCTTTAAAGATATATTATTTTGCCCATGTTCAGAGTATCATTACATAATCTTCTGGGGTTTAAGTGCAACAGCTAATAAAATATTTATTTGGCAAGAACGGATTGTGCGTTGAATACTTGGCTTAAAATACAATACTCTGTAAACATTTTTAAAGAGAATAAGTTGCTTATATTTTCTGCAGCTAGTCCTTTTCGAAGAAAAATTTATTCTATACCAATGGTAACTAATATTCTACTGAGATGCATGTAATAACTAGATAAAGAAATGAATTGAGAATCCCACAACATAACACAGCATTTTTTCAAAGGAGTACTCAGTATCAAGCTATAGAAGCATACAGATCTTTGCCAAATGAAATGGCTACTATACAAAATATACACAAATTTAGAAGTTTCATCATTGAATATTTAAAGGAAAAGGTATTTTATACATTTGATGAGATAGCATTTTACTTTCCTTACTTGTATACATGTATGTGCTTTTTAGTTTTAGCTTTTTTTAAACTTTTTGAAACTATTTTTAATACTTATTTTAATTTGTTTGTTTTCTTATAATTTAAATGTCTATTTTAGTAGTGTATTTGTATTGTAATACGTATTTAAATAGTTTTTTGTATCATAATTTATTGTAAATCTGGACGTTGCTACGTTTTTTGTTTATTTATGACAATAAAGAATATTATTATTACATTGTATCGATACCGTTCTACATTATAATGTATAATAATATAATGTATTTTCAGTTTTAAAACATTTTATATTTAACCTTAATAATATTTGATTATTACGTTTTCCTATCTGTACGCATGTACAAATACATTCCTATAATTTCACGATTTTATGAATGGTAAATGTGTCGTTGATATTTTGAATTTATCTTTACCTAACATAACATGATACGAGTACATTTCATATTTGGAAAAATACGGCGTTGGTCTTATAACTCATATCAAAAATTTGAACAAATCCGCTTTGAATAAATTTTTAGCATTATTTATTTTATTGTTTATATATTTTTAATAGTTTGGTATTTTCCAGTTATATGATAATACTGTTGATTTTTTTCGACCGACTGGTGTATCGTTTTGAGACCTTACGTTTTGAATCTTACTTGGTTTCAGAAAATATACCTGTTATTTTGATTAGATTTTATTAAATACGTTCTAGTTGCTGATTAATTTTAAAAGAAACATTTTTTACATATCATCCCATCATAATTTTCTTCTTAAAATAGAGAATAGGAAAACAAGATGTTTATGCATGCCTTATGTAATTTTAACTACTACCATAAATACCGTTGCGTTTTGCATTTTAGCAGGAAAAAGCATAAATACAAATGTTAAATGATGATCTGGATTCATGTTTTTTAGAAGCCTTAACCCAGTTGAGAATAGCGATATTTTAAAAAAAACTAATTGTTACCTTAAACAGTCACTTAGACTTTTGTTCATTAACCTTGTACTGCTAAAAAATATAGGCAAGGTTTAAAAAATTTACATAAGAAAACGATAACGTAGCACTATCTATTCAGATAAGTTTATAATTATCCTTTTCATAAACATTTAAAAAAGTCTAAGCTTTTAAAAGGGACGTAGTTAACGATGTTTTCGTAAATATAATAGTTTTACTGTACGAGTAAATACTTTATTTTTATTAAAGGGAGAGTTATTAGTCAATTATGAAATTTATTGCCGAAAAGGTAGAAATTTGACGTTTTAATTTTTATTATAACAATTTCTAGATAAAGCAAGTATGATTTTTGCTAACAAAATTAGTCAATGTCTTATAAGTTTAACGTATTCTAAGATTCAAATTAAATTAAACTATTCAAAAATAAATGTTTAATAATATATTGATAGAACAGAAATCTAATTGTTTTTAAGGGTGAATCATAGTAAGAGGTCATTATAGGATTGTTTTTAAATTTATTTAAATAAATTTAAAAGTTTATGGGTAATGAGAATGACACATTGTTTCAAGGTTGGATGTATTACTATCTACAGGTTCTAAAATTACGTATACTCGTATACAGGTCTAGATATCCATTGAATTGTAAAAGCAGTTCTTTTTTACAAATTACATTGATTAGGATTAAGTAATAGATAATCCCTAATCACGGGATCACATTTTATTTCTAATATTTGTAGAGTAAAATATTGAAGATAACTAATGAGACGCAGAAGTAGATGTCTGTGTTTTTTTGCGCACCGTTGTTCATGCGGTATTGAAACAATAGTACCTATATTATGTTACTAGGAGTAGAAGGCTAACATTATTTGTTGAGTCCAGTATATTGTATACTGGGCGACACATACTATTTTTTCTTCAAGCGTTAAAATAAAAAAATAATTATAAAATAAGTATAAATAAGTCTGTAACGAGGTTAGAGGAACTAGGAGTATCGAATTTTGTTATTCTAACCGAGTAACAGACTATATTTTCTCCACGACCAGAAATTCACTTGATTTTTCACTCATTATTTTATTTGAATTAAAATTTGTTATTACCGCCATTTAAATCTGACATTAACAGTTTTGACATATGCATGACTATCTATATTGTGTAGAACAATTACGGAATATTCATTCCGTAAACTTGTTATAGAATCAAAATATATGCCAAACACATAAGAAGCAAGTGTTTCAGAATAAATATTCTATCTCAAGAGTGAGAATGTTTACATTCTATTATTAAAAATGATTTTGGAATTAATTTATTCCACTAATGGTCGTAGAGGAAAGATTATTTCAATTGTTATAGAAATATTTCCTATCTAATCAAAAAATAAAAATAAATAACATAATAAATACGAACAATTTTATTTATATTAATAATTAAATAGGAACATTTTTTATCTCAAAATAAAATTATAAAATTTTAAAAGTTCTTTAAAATATAAATTATAGAAAATATAATATTTTTGAATATTTATTGTAATTTAAGTTTATATAAATATCATAATTATTTATGTTAAAATCTAGTAGTAGTGTTTTGTTTTATTTAAATAATTTAATAAAAGATACATATAAAACAGGAATAAATAACAAATTAACTATTTCACTGGCATTAAGATAGCATAAAATTGAAAAATTCTAGAAATCGAAAATAGGAGGCAAATTTTATAGTGTTAACATAATCCCTTAAATGTGATAGAAATCTCAAAGAAAGCCAAAATAAATGTTTTCAACAAATCAGTTAAAACAAATTTTACATTTGTTGTAGATCAAAGCAAACAAAAAAATAGATTACAAATTACTGAAATAAGATTATAAATAAAAATTAAGAAATATAGAAAATTAAATGAGGACCCCATTTATAGCAAAATCTAGATACAAATCAATTCAAAACACTGTTGAGAAATGACATATTGTAAGAATGGATAGAAGTCAATACAATAAGAACAAAAAAAAAGGATATGCCTAGACAATTCTGGTTAGAATGAGGAACAACAGCGAAAAGAGAACAAGATGAGGATGATATCAAAGTCGCGCAAGATATAGAAATAAAAAAAAAACCATTAGTTTATACATGAAAGTTTCCACCGGTTTTTGGTTAGTATAAAGTAAATTAGTAATTAACGTTTTTTAGTTCGAGTATAATTTCATAACACTTCATTTACTTAAATACAACAAAACATCTTTATTAGTTACCCAAAGTTTTGCTGCTCATTATTTACAGGAAGTTTGCACAGCTTTTATATCTATTGCATAAAAAAGGAAACACAAAAAATACTGACATGCTAACGAGTAAATGTTATATGGTACAGAAATTAGTTAGGTATTTTAAATAATTGTCAAGGCATTTACATTTTCAATTAACGTCTATTTTTGAACATTTTATATTTTTTCCCAGAATGTATTTTGGGAATTTCATCCTTCTCTTAAAACATTCTCTTGTCTCCGTTGTATATTTACGTGGTTGTTATCAACCTTCTGTTTAAAGTATTTTGTTAAATTTAAAAGTCTAAATTTAATTAGAAGGGATTTAGCCTTGTCATAGAGTAATTGGTTAGACGAATTATTTAGGGAATAATGCGGATGAATTATTGTAATTATGCGAAGACAGCATCTTACTATAACAAGTTTTTTAAAGTAGGATTTCTGCATTTAACGAAGGGGGATGTGCGTATTAATTAGTTTTATTTTAGTTTAACTTTAATCAGAATAAACTCTTTATTGTATATTTTCATATAAAAATTATATGAATTATTTTAAAATATTTTCCTAACAAAATTCAACCTCTGTAGGAGATATTATTTATGTAATTCGACAAATATTTTTAATATACTTGCATTATCCAGCTTTTTCTTCCTTTGCTAAACACAAAATATCTTATCAAAACGAATTCAGCGTTATATTGATTTTCCTAGATTTCTACTTTAAAGTCGTATATTATAGATATTTAGATCAGCATAGGTTTACGTTATTTTTTGAATAATATTGAATTTTACAATACCAGAATACTACTGTATCAGAAAATCGTTAATTTATTAAATAATAAGAATTCTATTCGTTTTAAAAAATAGTTATTTTTCAACTTTATCACCCTATATATCAAAAACTGATCACATAGGATTGAGTTGTGCCTAGTCCTTTATTAGGAAAATTCCATACCTAAAAGTAATCAAATTTTGTTGTTTAGAGAGTGCCTAAATTATGACTTTTTTCATGCTTGGGTATCGAGTAGTAATTTTGTGAATTATATGCCAAAACATTGAATTAGCTTGTTAAGCAAATTGATACCCAACCTCTGTAGTTGCTCCATATCATGTATTTATTTCAACAATCGATTATAGTGATGATTATTCAAGCGATACTAATTTTCTGTTTTGCATGTTTTAGCGAACATTTATTGTTAATACCACGAAACTGGAACAGTTCTGACTATTCAATATTTTTTGAATATCTTAATTTGATTAAAAATATTCGACAAAATTTTAAAATTTATACACACAAGTATATGAAATCCCAATACCCTTCAACTAAATAATTAATAACCAATAAGTGTTAATTAATGTGTCGATTTTATGAATTTTTATACAGAGTATTACATGCGTGAGTACTGGTTATAATTTATAAATATTTGTGGAATAGAAGGTATTTTTGTATATTTTTGAAATCTTCTTAGTGACATGATTTAAACGATGTTCAATAATTAGGGTCTTAAAGGAAAACTTTGGATTGCGCACATTTTTAAAAGTTACTAGGTAAATTTCAAAAAGGTAATAAAATAAGGTGTTACCATTTAAAAAATCACTTTGTTCTAAGACGCTTATTTGCTTATTCTAGATCCCGGATACTACGAAATGAAAGGAATCCAGAGTAATTAAATCAGTAGTTAAATTTTAACAAAAAAACAAGTATTTTTAAATATTGGTAAATGCTTCTAATGAATTCCAGTATTAAAAAATAAGTTAAATCTGTCTAAACAAAAACTAGTTTTAAAGAATATATTAAATAAACTTATTTTACTAGATAATTTTGTCCTAAGGCTTCGTTTTCGAAATATATAGGTGGTTAAATAACAATAAATATAAATATATTTACTTTACTAAAAAACTACAAATAACGTTGGTTTGAACATCGTTACAGTAATATTTTAAAATAATCTTTTATTTTATTTATCACATTAATAAATTTATTGTGCTGGTTATTTCCATGCACCTACTTTTTATAAAATTAGCCTTAACATTAATAAAATATAGATAACAAAGCTTGTTTTCACTATACATTATGTAACTTATGCAATTAACACTGTTTCATAAGATCAACTATAGTTGGAACCCACATAATACTAAAAATATTTTGCTGATAATGAAAAATCAGTAAAAATTTCAACATGATTAGCATGTTATCTACACTGTCAATAATGTCAATACATGTATTTTTATTTCTTTAAATATAAAATTCATTTACACATATAATACAGTCTATTAGAAATAAATTGATCAATAGACCGCACCAAGATTGAAGCAATTCTTATCGAGGAAGGCAGGAGTCTGAAGACAAGAGGATCAAGAAAGAAAGGCCTGGAAGAAGGAGCAGAAAAAAAGCCACTCTTATTAAAAAGCGGCGAGAGTAGAGGGATGCCTAGAGGGACTAAAGGAGACAAAGCAGGATGATTCAGTTGAAGCCTAACTGGGGCACTCAGGGCTATCAAAAAGGAAAAAGTCCATTGTTAAGGGCCAGTGACCAGAGTAAACAAGAGCTAAGTAACAGAGACAAGTATCAGTGTAACTCAAAGATCTTCTCTCTTGGGGTGTGACAGAACGGCAGCGGACGTTAGATGCATGTGATGATTACATCCAGCAGATCTGGAGAAATAATCTTACCTGAAGAGGCAGTTCAAATTAGAGATATATCATCACCACGGTGTTTAAGGCCATGAAAAATCCAAGGGACCCACCACATGAACTGGAACTGGGTTTCAAGAACTAATGTTTTATGGGAACGATATGGTCCTTAGTGACTTTCCAGGATAAATCTTTGCAGGGACTGAGTTTTGGGGTAATATCCAATCTAGCTGAATTTAGGATCGTAAACGAGACCGAGGCGTTATGAGGAAGGATCGGAGACAATCTAGCGCTGGGAGCAGCAGAGCTATGCAGCACTACTAGGTCGCCACCGGGGATCTGGTAAGAGTTCATGATAATATTGCTATACACATGTATTTGGTTCAGCAGCCTTACTGTTTAAGATTGAAAGTCTTAAGGAAAACCCATATCTTAGAGAGAAAGGAAGATGAAGCACACCCAGAATATGCATTATACAACTTTGCAAAAAGTTGGAATTTATCCTATGATAATTGGTTGCGATGCTAAAGCTTATTACTCAATGTGATAGTCCAAGCTCCACCATCCCCTTTTAAAAATGATTACTAACCGGCAATATTTTTTGTGAACAACTTCGTTTTGACGAGACGCCCAACTTTTCTCTCTACGAAAACTCTCGATACTGGTAGCTAATAAAGTGCACATCGTATTTATTTAATATTAGTAACTTTTTTTGTTTGAGTGAATATGTTGTGAAGAGTTGAACAACTTCTTGGACTTTGGATGAAATGAAATCTAAGCTATAAAGAAATACAAATTACAATTATTACTTAAATAATGTAATCGTGATTTCAACAAAAAATCTCCTCTTCAACATAAATACGGGTAAATAGGTATAAATTTAATCAATTATTCTTTAATAATTCATAATCTACTTTAAACAATATTTGATTGGCTTATCTGTTATAAGAAAAATTCCTTATAGCAATGATAACCTAAAACCTCGTTATTCTAACTATCAGGCAGTACTACATTCTCATATTTATATCTCTTTATATCTATGATGCTTTCGAGCCTTTAGAAAAGTTCTGAAAGAGAGCATATTTTCCTTAGAAAATTTTTTTATTTCCTCTTTTTTCCCTAAACTTTGAAATTGATTTTCTTGAAAGTACATTACACAAAAAACATTTCATAATATTTTCTTGAATAGATGGTAAAAATACCTCCATGAATGCTTATGGCCGACCTACGCTATTTGCTTGGGACTGATAAAACTAAATTTAAGCAATAATTTTTTATCAATATGTAGGACAGTAGTAAAATTCTATTCCACACTTATCTTTAATGAAAAAAATAAAAATGCGATTGTTAGTAATGGAAAAAATATTAACGTGGAATTGACAATTATAGAGCGTAGGACTGGGAAAACGTATCTCTTAAGTTTTTATCAAATTATCTCAAGTTTCAACTAAAAAAATAACTGCTATGAATAAAATTTGGACAGGCACCAAAAAGACAAATTTAACGCATGCGCACTTTATTAGCTACCTCTATCGAAAGTTTTCGTAGAGAAAAAAGTTGGGCGTTTCGTAATACGGAGCTATTCATAAAAATTCTGCCTATTGGTAATCATTTTTAAAAAATTGGTGGATCCTGGACTATGAGACAGCATATAAACTAATGTTGCGAAACCCTATTAGAGTTTCTAGTTTCGACAGCTGTGAGAAATTTAATAGAGACACAATGTTAACGTTCATCAATCGTAGCCGCAAGGAATTGATTGACATAACGTTGACAATGCAAAATATACTCGATAGAGTCAGTAGTTGGAGAAAAAATGAAAGTAACCGTTGCTATGGATTGCTATTCTCGGGAGTTAGGGGAGGAGAGAGGGCGCCCTTAAGATATCTGCCTCTCACCAACCCCATAATGGAGAAGCTTACTCAGCAGGACTCCTATGCGCAAGTGTATATTGACGAGGGGCAGATTCTAGCCACATGTCGATGGGTGAGCAATTTAGGCTGATTAAAAAAAAATACTTAATTTTTTTTTTTCGAAATCCTCACGTAAAATCTTTCGAGAAGGTGTAAAAAGACACCTGTGAAAACGGGAGCCCTTAATATTAATATTAAGAGGTCGCGCACCGCAGATTTCTATTTCCCATTTAAATAACATGGAAACATTTTTTTAATTTTGGAATTTTGTAACTCTGAAGCGGCTTAATGGATTGTCAAACCAAAAAATATTCTTATAGGAAATTTGACGCTCTACAAAAAAGTCTTCGCAAAATTTTTGATTATTTTAACCATGTAGAAGTTATTCGAGGTCAAAATTAAAGTTACAAAAAAATTCTATCTTTTTTTCAGATTTCGATGAAATTATCAATTTTTTTAAAGTATTTTGTTCTAAATCACATTTTATGATGTATTTCAATCATTTGGTGAATATTTTAAGTCTTTTATATAAATTGTTTTGTCATAAAAACTTTTACTTAGACACTTTTTATTTCACGAATCAACTGAAGTTACTTAATTCATAAAAAAATTTCCAACAGTAGTTTATTGTAAATTAAAGTGCACTTTTTTACCGACATAACCAAAAAGACAAAAGTTATGATTTTGCTCTACACTGTGTCACATTGTTTTGACATTCTCTTTTGAATTTTTTCTTGGATATTGCTATTTATAGTTTTGCTCTGTAACTTTATAATTATTTTGTTAATTATTAAATCGAATATAATGGATTTAAAAAAATACTTAATCGGTGAGATTCAGGAAAATTTTGTTGGTCGAAAATTATCAACAAATAAAGAGGTTCTGTCAGTATTTTTATATCAGCATTTTATACATAAGCTAACATTAAAACAAAGTGCTTCTGTTACAATAAAAAAAGTTGAATAGAAATGGTTGCAAGCTGAACTTCCAACTTGCAAAAATTTTCATGCTGTGCAAAAATATTTAAAGTTATTTAATCAATGGTTAAAACTCAAAAAATAGTCAATACAGAAAAAAGTCTCCAACGCAGAAAAAAAAAACGAGGCAATGCTTAAAGAAAAATTTGGTAAATTATTCGATATTGCTCGTTTAGATCCAAAGCAGAAACTTGACGATACAAAGCAACTATTTTTAGAAGCTCAAAGATCTACCAAGCGTTATGGATTTATTGACCCAAGTGTTTCAAACGAAAAAACTCATCAAGATACTATGGATGTTAATGGTTATTAATCATTTTATTTCCTAGAAAAAAATTATTTATTGCATTTAGTATTTCAAATAGAATTCTGCTTAATTAAATGTCTAGTTTTTTACCAAAAATATTTGTTAATGCATATTATTTCCACAGATATTGATCAGCCTACATTTGATAATCAAGTTCAGGATAGTGGTGCTCTGGTACGTGTCCAATCGTCAACCGGTACATAAACAACATCTGGTAGTCAGAAATATGCAATAGTTTCTGACTGTGAACCTCCTTTCAGTCAGCCCAATCCGCCTCCCAAAATTGATATTATGACTCCTGAACTTGCATCTGCCCTGATAGAGCGAACGTTAGTAATCGAAATGCTACTTTTGTTTTAGCTGCTGCTTACCAAAGCATTGGAATAAATATAGAAACATTAAACTTAAGCTATAGTACTATTCGGCGAGGTCGTATAGAGTTTAGAAAAACTATCGCTGAACACTTGAAAAATGAGATCAAAGCTGAAGATCGTTACACTGTTCATTGGGATGGCAAGCTTCTAGCTGATTTGGCCGGTTCTGAAACTGTAGATAGAATTGCAATCATATTATCTACTTCGAATGTCAATCAACTCCTCGGTGTACCAAAAATATCTGATGGAACTGCAGAAAATCATTCTGTAGCAATATTAAATACATTGGAAGAGTGGAAAGTTACTTCTCACATCAAGGCAATGTGCTTTGACACTCCAGCAGTTAATACTGGTATGGTTTGTTTTGTTATCTTATTCAAATGATTGAAAATTAATTAATAGTTGACATTATTTTTTTTGCTCTGATTTATTGGACTTATCTATAATCCAGACATTTACACTTAATTTACAGGAATACTAAATGGTACAGCTGCGTTGATTGAACAAAAAGTGAACCGGAAACTAATTTGGTTACCTTGTCGCCACCATATTTTTGAAATTATTTTGAAAGAAGTTTTTGAAGTTTTCTGGCTGACAACTTCTGGTCCTAACGTTCCAATTTTTGGACGTTTCAAAAATTTTTGGAGCGAAATCGATCAATCGAAGTACCAAAGTGGCATGCAAGATGAATTAATTGCAAATACATTTTTAACGAACAGACTTGAATTGATTAACCTAATGAATAATTTATTAACGGTATATTATTATTATTTTGTGCTTGAAACAGTTGAAAATTTGCGTTTGATGATTTCAATTAACGAATTTTTTGTTAAACAGGTTGCTCAGCCAAGAAATGATTACAAGGAACTTCTCGACTTATCATTGATTTTTCTTGATGGTCTCCCAGAAGGTACAGCAAGTTTTAAATGCCCAGGAGCAATGCATCATGCACGATGGATGGCTAAAGCGATTTACAGCTTAATAATCTTCATGTTCAGAGGTCAATTTTCACTTTCTAAACGATAAATTGATAGTTTGCGTCAAATATGTACTTTTATTATTTTAATTTACGTCAAAGTATGGTTTACTTGTTCTGTGGCAATCCAAGCGCCGAATAATGTCTGCAATTGTTGAAGAAGTTACTTTCTTGCCTAGAAATTCAATTGCCAGTGCTACAAAAAGCTTTAAAAAAATTAAGTGCTCATCTATGGTACTTGGATGAAGAACTAGCAGCACTCGCATTATTTGATAACAATGTCTCAGATGAAATGAAAAGAAAAATGTGTAGAGCGATCGGTCAAAATGAGCAGAGTAACACTATCAGAGAGAAACGATACGTCGCTAGAGAACTTGATTTAATGTCATTTTCAAACAAAGATTCGAGTGAATTTGTTTCGAAAAATTCACTCAAACTTTTCGAAACGTTTGATTTACCATGTGATTTTCTAGAAGTAGATGTATCGGTGTGGCCTAACAATGAAAGTTATAAAGAGAATTTAGATTTTTTTAAACTACTTTCTGTGGTTAATGATGTAGCAGAACGTGGTATCGCTTTCATTGAAGATTACAACAACTGTTTAACCAAGAACGAAGAACAATTACAGTATCTTTTGCAAGTGGTTAAAGAACATCGTCGTCGTTTTCCGGACTGTAATAAAAAAACCTTAACATAGTCTGGGTTTAAGAATACTATTGATTGGAAATCTAAAACTAATGCCCTTAACTATTTATAAATGTAACTATGGAAAAAAGTGACCATAAGAAGCAAAATTTTGAAAAAAAATTAATAATATTAATAAATAGTTGAAAAAAAATGGAATTTTATTGTAACTTTAACTTTGACATCGAATCACTTTTACATGGTTAGGATAATCAAAAATTTTCCAAAGACTTTTTTGTAGAGCGTCAAATTTCCTATAAGAATAATTTTTGGTTTGACAATCCATTAAGCCGCTTCAGAGTTACGAAATTCCAAAATTAAAAAAAAAAATTTTCCGTGTTATTTAAATGGGAAATAGAAATCTGCGGTGCGCGACCTCTTAATATTAATATTAAGGGCTCTCGTTTTCACAGGTGTCTTTTTACACCTTCTCGAAAGATTTGACGTGAGGATTTCGAAAAAAAAAATTAAGTATTTTTTTTGAATCAGCCTAGTGAGCATGGTATGCACCAAAGAAGTCGGAGGTTTTGCTATTTACAAACAAAATAAAGTTAGGGGACTTCAAGGCTCCAAGAGGAAAAATGGAGTTGGAAGCTGCAGATCGATACAGTAATTGGCAGATCGATTACCACAGTGTATCACCGGGTAGAGAGAAAGACCAGTAGCTTAAGGCCTAAGGTCGTCCACTAGTTTTAAACAGCTATGATCAGGCCGAGGATTCAGTATGGGTTCATGTGTCCTTCTAAGGAACCCAATTAGGTGTCCTGCAAACTGGCATACTTAGGAGGACAGCCCACTCTATAGCATTAGATTCCTTACTTACGCTACGACCGTTGTCCATTTTCTTTATGGTGGGCCCTATAGCGGAGTTCCTAAGACTAAGGTACAATAGGTGCTAGATGGGAAGTGGAGACGGACTAACCGCAATCACCAGAAGAGTGAAGAGGGAGTTACTCCTCTTAACCCCTCAAGGCAGTGCAACTAATCAATTCCGTAAGGAGGAACTACAGTTATACATTGTTAATCCCATCGAAAGACGAATGAAAAAGGAGTAAGTCGTTGTTCCCTATGGAAAGTGTTACACGGATGGCTTTCGAGCAGGTATAATGAAAGAAAACCCGGAAGTGTAGTTGAATTATGCCCCTGATGAGCATTCCACGTCCATAATAGATCTCGGTAAGGTGAAAATGGCGTTGAATAAGGCATGAGAAAGAAGCGGGTAATATGAGCAAGTCAAGTAAGACATTGTCGACCCAGATCCAATTAAGTTCAGGTAGCTACTGTACAAATCCAGGCAGTCGTTTCGGCTAATTGTTAAAAGGTTATTGCATTTGTCCCATTAGGGGTGGTGAAGAATCCGAACTGATAAATGAGTGGGAGGGGGGGAGCAGGTATGAAATAAACATCCTATGCAACTGCAAGGCCAATTTACACTCAAGAGCAGAGATCGTTGGTGTCGAGCAGATGGAAGATACCTTTTCATGAAACGACATATTGGCCATCATAAGGGCGTTTCAAGAAGGGACAAAACGAATATGATTAACTAAAAGGAGGAATAGATAGGAAAATGGCAGGCGTTGGCTTACCCGACTATTACTATTTCATTATCGCATATGGGATTCTTATATTTGGGGAATTAGATTTTAAAAATATAATAATGTAAAAATATTAATGTTTTTAAATGAAGCGGCTGGTTTTATGAACTATACAGGGTGTCCGCGAAAATAATGCATTCCTTTATGGGGGAGGTATAAAATGTGCTATTGATTAAAAAAGTCTTATAACATTTTTTTGTAAAGTCAACGGTTTTCAACAAAAAAATAACATTGATTTTTGTATACCTGGTATGATATCTACAGTAAATTTACTAAAACCGACAACGCCGCCTATTCTGAAGCGCCACGAAAAACAGCTGATATCTGGCTTTAATAGGTCAGTGGGTTGGTTTTATGCAAAGAAAATCAGGTGTCTTGTTTTTATTGTATTCGATGATAGCTAATCGCAGTAAATACGAGTAAAAAACTTTTATTTTTGTAATAGATAAGAAATAGTGCTAACAGCTGACTTTGTATCTTGAGAATTTGTTTAAAGTGAACTTATTTTCTTGCAATTTAATTGAGAAGTACTATCTTTATTTTAGAAATAATGACCTTTGAAATGTTTTGATTTTTGATTTTGATAAATGTGGAAAATTTAATTAGACTAGATACACAAAATAACTTACCATAACGTCAAGCTACATTTAAGGCATATCGAAAAGTTTAGGTTCAGCGACTGCGATATTGTTTATAAAAAATGTTCAAAATGGTTTCCATTTGCACGCACACACGCATTAACGCGGCGAACCCAATTTTCATTAATATCATAATTGAATAAATTATGACGAATTGTATCGGCTGCTGCGAAAACGCGATTTCGTAGTTCATTCTCTGTTTCAATCTCAGGACGATTATCATACACGAGGGACTTCATATGACCCCAGAAATAATAGTCCATGACATTTAAATCAGGCGATCTTGGTGGCCATAAAAATGGTCCATTTCGACCAATCCAACGGCGAGGATAATGATCGTCAAGAAATAATTTTACAGCTCGAGCAAAATGTGGTGGTGCGCCATCGTGTAGAAACCACATGTCCTGACGAATGTTCAATGGCAACTCTTCTAGTAACCCTGGTAAAACATTTTCCAAAAAGTTTAAATAGCTATCTCCACGTAACTGTCTCGGTAATTCGTATGGTCCTATCAAAGTATGTCCAATAATACCAGCCCACATATTAATGGAAAATTTTTGCTGGAAGTTTGTTCTACGCGTTGCGTGTGGATTATGATCATCCCAAATATGGCAATTGTGGAAATTCAAAACTCCCTGTCTCGTAAAAGAAGCCTCGTCTGTACATAATATTTCAGAAGGAAACAAAGGATTTCTGGTTGTTTTATTCTGAAACCATGTACAGAATTGTAGTCTCCTTGCAAAATCACCTTGATGCAAATCTTGCACCCGTTGAATGTGGTACGGATGTAATAGTTGTTCTTTTAATGTTCTGTGTACACTAGTTCTACCAACATTAACTTGCCTTGCGACAGATCGTACACTCACTGTGGGATTTTGGGCAACAATATCTAAGATATCCTCCTCCACTGCTAATACACGATCCGTGCGATTTCGACCACTAGTTTTTTTAGGAATTACACTACCGTTTTCCAACAATCTTTGAGACACGGAAACAAAAGTACGACAGTTTGGTTGCCGCCTATTTGGGTATCGTTCATTGTAAAGTCTTACAGCAACACGACTATTACCCTGTGATTCACCATAAATAAGTAGCATATCGTGGTACTCGCGAGTTGAAAAAAATGCCATCTTAATATTTTTACATTAATTTGTACCATAAGCACCTAGATACACCTCCCAACGTTAAAACTGGCAGTGGCATCTAGTAAGTGACTAATTACTTATGCTTGTGACTACCAAAATATTAAAAAAAAAAAAAAAAAAAAAAAAAAAAAAAAAAAAAAAAAAAAAAAAAAAAAAAAAAAAAAAAATAGTTCCGATTCTTTCTATCTTTCGCGGTGTTGTCACGTTGTGATTTCCGAAGGAAAGTTTATTGATCATTTTTGTGAAAACTATTGATGTTAGAAAAAAAAATTATTAGAATTTTTTGTTGCTAATAACACATTCTACCAATCCTCTAAAGGAATGCATTATTTTCGCGGACACCCTGTATAAAGATATATTACAAAATATTTTTTTAACATTGTATGGAATGTAAGTTCTAACAAGAAAAGTAACGGAAGATCTTGTGTCACATTTATATACATACATCAATAATATCTAAGGAATACTACTATTATTTTATTTTTTCTAAATACATACTATTTGATTTGTAAACTTGAAATGAATTAGTCTATTAATACTGTTTTATTAAGGAGGAAAAATTAACAGCGCCTCAATTTTTTTAGGTTGTGTTTCACAATTATGCTAAAACAAGATTGTTAACAGTAAAAAACAAGAGTGAGAATCTGGAGAGGACTTGGTCGACAAGTGAGACTCGTAGATGTACAGGGTGTCTATTCATATGGTGGTCTACAAGTTATGATGTGAGCTGGAATAATTGTTTATTATCGAAGCAAAGTCGGCATACCTTAAGCCCATCGAGCATGTAGAGGATATGCTCCAGGGATGGATCGCTCCTTATCTGCATAATGTTCACATACGCCAAGGTCTTCAACATCTTCTTACACAAGAATTGAACTTATTATCATAAAAAGAAATTTATAATTTAATTTTAAGTATGTTAAGACAATGTCAAGCTGTAATTAATGCTGCTGTAGGAAATACATATTATTAACAACATTTTTTTTTAGATTTTCCATTCATTGTTATGATAACGATTTGAATTATATTGGTGTACTTTTGAACTTTTGTTTAAATAGTTCGTCAAAAAAAATCATATTACACTGAAGTTAAGATGACTTCACTGTTGACTACTCAGATATCACAACGGTATTTCACTTTTTAAAATTCACTTAAAATTGATGTATGTCTATACAGGGTACGGCATTAGTGCTTTGAAGTACATACATCTAAATTCAAAAAAATGTGATTTTCAGGTGGCTGTAGATCCTTTATTAAACATAATAGACATCAAGTGTGATGCATCGTTGAAATTAGCTCGGTAGGAGGTTTATGAAAATGTAAAAATATACGGGGTGTTCCATTTAAATAAACACATTTTTGTCTGGCTCTGCGTTCCTAAACACACTGTATATTTGGGACTAATTTTAAAATGTGAATTTCAAGACTGCCTACTTTTTTGTAAATACCTTTTTTGATATCTCCTTTAATAACGCACTAATGCCGCACCCTGTATAAGGAAAAAACATTGTGTTCATTAGACATATTTAATGTGTGTACTTTAGTGATATACCAATGATCCTGTTTTTTGAAATTAAATTCTAAAAACCAATTCTTGAGTTACCAATTTAGAGGGTGTAATTTGATATGCGTGGAGTATTAGGAAAAATTTTATTAAAAAAATTCCTTTTAATTATGTTCAAGAATTCTATAGATTCTTCTACCTAATCTATATATAAAGCATAAATTATAATTTTATTTAGAACTGTTTTGGTAAATGTGTTTGATGATTCTCAGTAAATACAGTGTTCTTTTCCAATAATTTAAAGTCAAAAATAATTTTTAAACCGTTTATTATACAAAATATGTACAAATAGGTTAGATATTATTGTCTCATATTGCCAATAAATGGAAAAATATTAAAACCTTCATTTTTTATTTCTGCATTAATTTTGGTTGGTTTCTGTTGAATTATTAACAATATTGAAATAGGTAACACTAATACACATATGAAAAAATAGGTATATATGTACACAGAACATATATAGTAAATATAAATAGTATATAGAAGACGAAATTTGAAATGTCCAAAAAAAATACATGACCTCAAAACAGTTTTAAATTTAGGATAAACTAAAAAGATGTTTTAAGAGCAATAATTTTTATATTATGTTAAATATTTCTATAGTAATAAGAGAGAAGAGAAGAGACATACAATAATGGTGTTATTATCTTATATATATAAAGAAGTATTTAAAAACTTGTATGTACAGTTTTAATAAAAATAATGTTTATTACACACTAAAAATTAAAAGCAGCTGTTTAGACTACCGTTAGAACATTGAAAGCACAATTTTTCACTCACCACTTATTCGCTAGGGGCTCTACCTGTTCCTGATGTATTAATTCAATTTAATATAAATTCACAACTATATTAATAAATTTCCTTAATCATTTTACAATTTAGTAGCCGAATGAGTGAAAATTTATTATCTGATTATGCGCACTATTCACTAATTTCTTATTTTTTGTTTTTAAAGCATTTTAAAATTTGCAAAGGAATTATTACACTCTTGTTCAGTACTATATTATTTTCAACAAAATAAGTATCAAATTTCTGAGTAATATCTACATCATTTGTTAAATCTTTATATTCTGTTTACGTTTCAGAGCTTATGCAATTAGAATTGTTTTATTTCTTCGGCCAATTATTTTCCTAAATATTCTCATTTTTTTAGACATTCATGTGTTCATTAATTTTATCAAAGTAATATTGTGACTTCTTTCGTCTTAGAAAGTTAATTAAAATCATTGTTTATGTGAACCCAGAAAACTTATCATATATTATTTCTTCAACTCTTATTCTAACCTGATCATATGATCATATACTTGATAATCAAACCAGGGTAATTTTGATTTAAGAAAAAATACTTTATTTAACAAATTTTATTTCAAACATACTGTGAGCCATTATTTTCATTTATTTTAACAATCGTTAAATATGGGTAAAAAACTAAAGCTTGCTGATATCTTAACAGCGAATTTAAATATATAAACTTAGAAAATCAGTTAAGAGTAGCTAATTAAGAAATCTAATGATATTAAAAAAATATGGTAGATACACATTTCTCTTTTCTCAATTTTAATATTGATTTGAAATAAAACGTCAATTTTTAAATGATTTTAAAATATATTCAACAATGTCTTATTATTTGAGATAATCTGAGTAGATCGTATTATATATTATTCAATAACATAATTTAAAAATATATTTTTGAAATCTTAAAATGAAAGTGTTAATAAGTCCATATTGACATCACCAATATACATTTATACTTCTCGCAAATAAAACATTATCTCGTAATTTACACGACTTCAAAGCTCAGAAAAAAAAATCTTTACATATAATTACTCCTATGGAATATCTACTCTATTTATTATTTACCTAATCCTAATCTAGGTACTTATTATCTTTGCGAATATATTTCTTTATATTTTTAATTTAAAATTATTTAAAATTGCCATTTTATTGATAAATTGTCAATCAATTAATATGTTTCAACTTCGTTAACAATAGTTGGCTCACTGGTAAGTTCACAGGGACTTAGTGCAGAATCGAAAACACCCATCATTGATTCCCTTGTTACAAAATTGCCGCAAGATGCTTCGAGGTGAGATTTCAGGCAGAATCTCATTGATTTAAGGAAACTGAAAAAATAAAATATTTGTTAGATTTATATTAATTAGAAAAAGTAAAAATGCATCTGTTGAAATATACTAGCTTTCAAGAGAGTGTTGGCGAAATATAAAAAACAATTAGATTAAAGGGTGCAGGCGACAGAGAAAAGATACTAATTACACAAGATAGGATTATTAGCTCAAGAGCACTACATCAAGATATATGGTAATATATTATTATTCGTATTCTATTATTACTTAAGTTTTCTGTCTAAAGAATTGTATTGCTCATGAATAAATAATTGAGTTTTAAATGTTTTGTTTTACTATTTTCCCAATTCAGTATGTAGAATCTTCCTCCAGTAACGAAACCATGTGATTTATATTCTAAATACCTCTTTCTGTAATATAAGATTCAGACTTCCTGTTGTTCCTCCGTAGATTAGTAGAGTAGGGTTAGTTAATCAAACTAAATAATCAATTTATAGTACCGAAAATATAAATAAATAAAATTGTATTGGAATTGTAACTACCGAGTCACAGTTTGCAAGTTTGCTCTTGAGTAGAGATTTGTTTTTAAACTAGCCTACATTATTCTATCGAAATGATAACTAATGTAACATGAAAATAATTCTTATATTTTCGAATATTAATTACAGTACTGTCTAAATATCATTATATTTCAAGTTACTCTATTACCTTAGATTTATCCAACGTAAGGTGTACTAGTTGAAGTGGAAACTATCCCAAAGTTCTAGCAACGTTACTTGATATTATTAATATACCCTTATACAGGTTTAGAATTTAAAATGAAATAGGCTAAACCTTAAGGAGTAAAAGAATACGAATTATAATATATGACCAGATAACCGGAGAGTGCGATAATGTGTCCCCTCTCGACCAAACTAGAGGTACGACCACGACTGTCGGTACGTTACTATCGAATTAACTGGAACGATGTTCCCACCTCGATATATCCTTACTTCAAATTCAAGAACATATTATTTTTTAAATTACGTAATAAAATATAAAAATCTTTTTATTTATTTACCGAACACCAATTTTACATAAACATATAAACATTGAAAATATGAAATAATCTTCGGAAATAATAATAAAATTATGGTCCCTCACATTCTGTTTCAGAAGATTCTAGAGAAATTATAACAGGCTATATAACAAAGGCTATATTTTCAGAACTTAACCATATTGCAATTTCACCCTTCTTTCATTTAGTGATTAGTTAAGTTTCAAGTAATCTGGAGTGGACACTTGTATTGTCCATCACAATAACCGAATCTTTCGGTATTAATTTAATCATTTGTTCGAAATATTCCTCAAACACGTCTCCATTCATTCCTTTGTGGTGATTAAAGATCTTTTTTGAATAATACAAAAGTAAACCACCCACATGAAAACCGTTAGGACTGCCTATAAGACATAAAACAATTATTTTAGCACCTGTACCTGTAGGTTTCTTAATCTTCTTCTTATGACGCCGTCTCCTTTCGAAGGTTGGCGATCCAAATAGCTAACGTCGTTCTAGATACAGCCATGCGGAATATATCGATCGATGAACAATCAAACCATCTACGAATGTCTTTTAGCCAGGAATTCTGGCGCCTGCCGATAGCTCTCTTGCCCTGGATTTTACCTTCTATAATCAGTCGAAGGAGTTCGTATTTTTCACCCCTCATTATGTGTCCTATATAGCGTGTTTTTCTTTCCTTGATGGTAAGCATGAGTTCTTTTTGTTTACTCATTCGTTTAAGAACTTCTACATTTGTAACTCTTTGGACCCATGATATTCTTAACATGCGGCGGTAGATATACATTTCAAAGGCGTCTATTTTCTTTTCTAATGATGTGTCGAGAGTCCAACTCTCGCATCCGTACAGGAGAACCGAGAAAATGTAACACCTGACCATGCGCACCCGGAGCTCTAGACTCAGATCTGACCTTACGAAAAATTGTCTCATATTTATAAATGTCTTTCTGGCCTGTTCGATGCGGCTTCTAACTTCTCTCTTCGGGTCGCATTGATCATTCACTATACTCCCCAGATACTTGTATGTAGATACTTGTTCCACCAGTTCACCGCCAATAACTAGATGTGCCTGAACAGGTTTTTTGGTGAATGCCATAATCTTAGTTTTTGTGGTGTTTATGAGGAGACCATAGTGTTCACTATGTCGGACTATTTGATTCAATAGTCTCTGCAGGTCCTGCTCATTCTCGGCCAGCACAACTGTGTCGTCGGCATATCTGATATTATTAATCAATCTCCCGTTAACCTTAACTCCACATTCAATCCCCTCCAGAGCTTCTCTGAAGATAGCTTCTGAGTAGATGTTGAATAAGAGCGGTGATAACACGCAACCCTGCCTTACACCTTTCTTAATCTTGATTGCATCTGAATATGTTCCCTCAATTCTAACTACTGCGTTTTGTTCCCAGTAGAGATTTGTAATTAATCGGATTTCTTCTCTATCTATACCAGTTGTTTTGAGGATTTCTATTAGTTTTTGATGATTAATGCAGTCAAAGGCTTTTCTATAATCTATAAAACAAGCGATTACATTAACATTCATGTCTCTACATCGCTGAGTGAGCACATTTAATCCGAATAGTGCCTCACGTGTACCTAGGCCACTGCGGAAGCCAAACTGGGTTTCGTCTAGTTGGTATTCGCATTTTTTGTAAATTCTGGTGTGAATTATTCTGAGGAATATTTTCAGAACATGGGACATCAGGCTTATCATGCGGTATTCGTCGCAATTCGAGGCGTGGATTTTCTTCGGAAGGGCAATAAATGTCGAGCGTAGCCAATCTGCTGGGATATTTCCCGTACGGTGGATTGTATTGAATAACGACACCAGTAGCTGCAAACCCTTTCCATCATGATCGACTATAAGTTTTATAACTTCGGCATTAATATTGTCTGGACCAGTTGCTTTACCGTCTTTTTGAGAGTTTACTGCGTGAATTATTTCATCTTTTGTGATTTCAAGGCCTTTTTCGTTCATAAGTTCATCTGCCGCTGGTGGAGTATACGGTCTACTGTCATTGAATAATTCATCCACGTATTCTCTCCATCTTTGGAGTTTATTCTCCACCCCCAAGATGATGTCATTATTTTGGTCCCGTAAGATAGCTGTGGGACGTTTCTTATTACGGTTTGCCATTTCTTTTACCTTCTTGTGTAGGTTGAAAGTGTCATGTTTTTCCTGAAGCGTCTCGATTTCACTGCATTTTTCAGACATCCATTGTTCCTTTGCATCTCTACACTTCTTAATACCAATAGTAAATCTTTGTAAAAACATTCTTGAGATAAGTTTATAATTTAGTCTTGCCAAACGTTTCCTACACTGTCCTGCATTTACCCATGTTTCATCTAAACAGAAAATGTTGTTATTTTATCTCCTAATTTGTTTTATTCTTCTAAGGTACTATAGTCTCCAACATACAATTTCTTCAGAATCAACTAGCATTGAGTGTCTACCCATTTTTTCATATTTAAAGTTTAATTCATGTAATACTTTCCACAGTTTATCTTGGCTTATTGTGGGTAAATTGTCATTGTCGGCTACAGCTTCTAAACCTTTATCTAACGTTGGTATTTGCCTATTCCGAAAAACTGAGTGAATAAGCTTGGTCTGTCTGGCTTTATTGAAGTCACTCCACCTGATTCCTCGTTTGAAACTTTATATATCATAGATTTTCCATATCGTATTGCGTTAGATGACTTTTCAACTACGATGTCAATAGTATTTGAAGGATTATGTTATCTAAAATAGTTCAATATAACCTCTTTTAATTGAGAGATAAATAGTCTAGTTATCATTTTTCAATTGGTGAATATTCACAATTTATTTCCATTTTCAGTCACTACTATTTGTCACATTAATTGAAAACTCAATAAGTGAATTTGTACAAACTTGAATTTAAATCAAATATCAATTAGGTACTTGTGGGCGCAGTTGTCATTAAAATGTAATTATTCCTTTGTATTACGGTTTCGGCTATGACCGGCGTTAGGTGCTTTGCTATAACAATGATAGATAGTAATATAATACGATAGTCCGAGAAATGTATTAATTTTATTCTGAAGTCGTTGAAAACAATTTAAAATCAGTTACATATTGAAGATTTACTGCATGTACCGTACTATGATTTACTCCCTCTTAACGTTCAAATGAAGTATAGTTGAAGTGAAAATATCGGAGGTGAAAAAATAGATTCACTCAATTTGATAGTAATGTACCGGCAGTCATGATCTTACCTCTAGCACATTATTGTGTACTATCTCAGTTATATGGTCATATATTATTATTCGTATTTTTTTACTCCTTAAGATTCCTTCCTAAAGGATTTTAAAAACTCTCTGAATCTGTATACATCATAATATAAATTCACATTGGTGAATGTTGTCTCTTATGGAATACAACAAATCAGTGCATAGCGTTGCTATCTCTCAGTACAAATAGATAGGATTTATTTTTTGCATTTTTTACTTAAAATACTTACTCGCAAACTTCCGTTTTCGATGGTACCATAGTAGCGTATTGTTGTAGTCTTGAACGAGTTTTCAGAAGGCATCGATGTAGTTTGGGTCTATCCATATATATGCAAGGGTTTTGTAGCTCTAAAAAAAAATTAAACGTGAAATCTATAGTTATATCTTAAAAAATAAAAATCAATCATAGTTTCGAAAGAGACATTTTTTATAAAAAATTGTTTTGAATAAAAGTAATTACGAATAGATAATAGAATTTTATCTACGACTGCCTGGATAAAAATTTATTTCAGTTACGTACTAAACGTTATTATCTAACTCTGTTGGTTAATGAAATCAGAACCAAAATTTAAATATTAGTTAATAAAATTTGAAAATAATCATTTATGTATAATATGCTGAAAGGCTTAACTATTAGATTTTCGAAATAAGCTAGTAACAACTTCTTATTCGTTTAATTTTGACTTTATTTCCCTCACACCACTTGTTAAAACGTCTATAAGCTTGTTTGAATTTTATTCATGATTTTTGAGAACTAAATTGCTTTTGTTTCACAATTTCAATACCTGATATAAGACTTTCAGATTTAGACTCAATCATATTAAGGCGTTTTCTAGAAACTAAGAGAAATTAAAAATATTTGATGTTGTTTATAACAAACTCTCAGGTTGCCATATCAACAAATAACTGCTATTAAAGAAACGCTGCTTTGATTTAAAATAAAATATTCTCCAATTATCAAATAAATTAAATCGAAACATCATTCATATTTGTCAATATTTGCAGTTATTGATAATTCTTCAGTCGTAGATAAAATGTTGTATTGTAATTCATGGTGTTGCCGATTCGGTCTAACGTCCTCGTCTTGCAACTATCGCAATCGTATGTTAATAATGTTTTTATTCTACTAATAAAATAAATAACTATTATAATATATTTATTCTATATAAAACATTCTTTAATATAAATTAATCTAATAGAATTTTAGTTCAAGATATTTTTGTAGAGACACTAATCCATAACAATGATATAAAAATTGATTGTAACAATTACGTAGCTTTACATAAATCCAATCACTATTATCTAGTCAATTTGAATGTTCAGATATAATTATAAACTGAGAATATCTTCAATTTCCTTTCTTCAAGAGGAAAAGGAAAGCTACTCTATCTAATATCCGATGCAATGAGAGAAAATAATCAGTAAGGCTATAAATACCTTAGAAAACATTGGTGTGGATCTCACTTTCATTTTACTAGGAAATAAGTTAAAACTAAACCCTTGAACTACTTTGTAAATGGCTACCTTAATTTTTATATCAGATTTGAATCTGCCTTCAAATCCTCTATCAAATTTTTTGTCGTCTATAAAAAAAGACTAGGAAATTGGACTTTACTCGTCCCTTACTTAGAAAACTTAAGCAGAAAAGAATGCGAATAATAAATGACTAGATAACCGAAAGATAGTTCAATAATGTGTCCCCTCCGTTAGCCCTACTCTCTCGAACCCTCTCGAACTCCTCTGTGCTACAGGTACAATCACGGCTGCCGGTACGTTACTGGAATCACGCTCACACCTCCGATATGTCCGACATTAGAGGAGAAATTGTAATACAAAATCTTGTTTCTTCATAATGCGTACTCTTATGCTCGCAGGGATTCAAATATTTTCTCTGAACTTGTATAAAAATTTGCCTTAATCTTTCATATCTCAATTATTAATAAATATAAAGTTAAACTGTCTATTCTATACTCGAAAGGTTGGAATTGGTTAATCTACCAGCTAATTCTTCCTGATTTCGTTTCAGTAGATAGCCAAGAAAGTGTTTCTATCATTTTCAAAATTATATAACGATTCATTTAGAAATGACCATTCATATGTAAGAGAGTGTGTTCGCTCTTCAGAAATCAGCAAATCCGTGACTTCAAAAGTTTAGGATTCAATAAGGAACGGAATAGTGATTTTATTGATACTGGGCTCATTAACGAGAAAATAAAGTATTACAGCGAGGGCCTAAGCCTTTGATATAACTAGAGTTTTTAAAAATTCCGATGAATTTCTAAGAAAATATTCACCCTACTGAAAGGTACGTCTAGTTCAATATTGCCTAAACTATGTCATACAAGAAGGTACCAACATGCCTGATAAATAGTGAGCCTAACCAATTCGAAAGAAGGTTACTTTAGTTTTTATTTTCTGTCAGTTTGACAATCTAAAATATATTTAATTAATTTTTTACCAATGAGATGCTCTCCATCTGTTTTGCAAATATAATTTACAGTGGACATGATAGATTTGATAACAAACGTAGGCGTGTCTTTGGATTTATCTGGAAGACATTCTTCCATCATCGTTGATAAAGGACTTGTGCACCGTTCCAAATGATTTCTTAGGTAACTACATATGGTTTCTTCATTTGTATTGATTGAATGCATGCAAGTACTCATTTTTGTGTAAGCGAGCTGAAATAAAAAATCAGATATGAGTAATAAAGATTATAACTATATTAAAACAAATAGTTACTAAAAGTCCTAAATGTTTAATTCACAGTAAAGCTTTTTCAATGTTAATACTTAATACCGACACTTTGTTTAAAACTTTATTTGAGAAAAAAACATTTAGTATTTTTTAAAAAAGTAGCCTTTATTTGTCTTGTTCTCTATATGTTTCATATAATACAAAAATATTTGGAATATTCCTCCTGCCTCCTGTACCTCTCCCGTACTAATAATAATAATAATAATAATAATAATAATAATAATAATAATAATAATAATAATAATAACTAATTTTAAAACCTTGTGCAAAAAAGTTTGTTAAAGTTATTGATTCAATAAATATGCGAATAGGGTCGAGAATACGGGACAGATATTGTCTCTTAGTTAACGAATAATTAACCTTAACGATTATTCTTTCACAGGACAGCAGTAAGTTGGGCCACGATACCTGCGATAATCCTTATTGCTTTCGAAAAGAGATTAAGAAAGATAATTGTTTTTATAATTCAGTTGTTTATTTTCACTTGACGTGTTAACTTTTCTAATTTGAAATTTTTTTGATAAAATCGCAATTTATTTGTTTCCATGGAGGCTCATCGAATTTTAAGTGAAAAGGGGTTTCCACTTTTAGTGTACGAAAATTATAAATTTTCAAAAGCTCATGTTTCAAAAGATAATAAAATTCGTTGGAAGTGCACTAAAAGAACATGTAGTGCTAAAATTTATACTCAGACAAATAACGAAAATGTTATTGTAGAAAGTTTTCTTAACCATAATCATGTTCCTGATGAAACTATTAGCCGGCAAGCTGTGAATAATTCTGCCAAAAGAAAAGCAGTTGAATCACTAATGGAAAAGCCATCAAAAATAATTATGTAAAATGTGTATCTTTTAAAAATATAACGTCTTAGATTAAATACTTTTGTATTAGGTGACTACTAAGCAAAATAAAGTATTATTTCTATTCTTTTTGTTTTATTTACATATTTTTTACAGTGAAAACATTGGGCAAAATAAAGTTTAGCTAAACAAAAAAATAAAAAAATAGGATGTTCTATTTAAAAAAAATCGTCGGTAACATTACTTGTAGATGGTTCACCCTGTATATTCAAAGGTTACTTGCGAATAAAACAAATTACACTCTGGAATTTTCATCAAAATTGTTCATTTAGCTAACAATGAATTTAGTACGAGTTAAGAAATCCCAGCTTAGCGCAGGTAACAGGATTAGTATACGTGGCCCAACTTATGTATAGATAACGTATTTATTTTACTCGTGGACCAACTTATCACCAGCCCTTTCACACGGCTGTAACTAGCAACTATTATATAATAGAGAAATCGTCCAAAAAAATTGTAATTTACCTCGAATTTATTTCCATATCCAGGGCAAACCTCTAAAACGATTGATTTCAGTTTTATGAATTCAGATCTTTCGTTGACAAATTGTTTTACCATATCAAGATTTTGATTAATTAATTCACCATAAGAAGATCCATATACTGAAATAAGAAACAATTTAAATAATTTCAGGGAGGTTTAATCAGTTCAAAAAACAAATATTGAAATAAATAATAATATTCACAAACAGAAACTTCTTTATTTTTGTTATACCACAAAATGGTAAATGATGGACTAGACTGAAACAATTTACATATATGATAGTAAAAAACAGATGTGTAATGTTTGTTGCTTGAGGTTTGGATTTAAGCATTATTATTGTTATAGTAAACGTTTTTTTGTATGTGTTTCTCCACATTTTTGGATAGTTTCTTCTTCTGTTTTTTGTAATACCCACGTTGCATCAGTCTATGTATCTGTATAGATATTATAAGCTATAAAACGGTTTTCTCGAGGAATGCTGCGTTGCAGTAGCTTTTATGTTTCAAATACCTAAAGTCTTTCAATTATTGATGCAAATTGACTAACCAATCGTTTGGTATGTTGTGTACTGAAAACACTACAAGGAGGCATTAATAATTTCACAATTTATACGTTTACAACTACATGTTATAAGAATTTATTTTTACGTGATTGAACCGTATACGATTAGTCATTTTGCATCAAAAATGGGAATACTTTAACCATTAAGGAAAATAGCTGAGTCTGATAATAGCGATAACATCTTGTTCTATTACAGGTTACCACCATGAAAAAAAAGTTGAGCTCTCTTGTATTAGGTTGACCTGTTATTTTATTAACCTGACTTTACAGAGTATCCTGGAATTAATATTTGGGTCATACTTTTTGCTAGATAGTAAGTTTTCCTGGTATTTACAAACCATTTTAGAACTGGACTTTAGTTTTAACGGTAACTTGTCTCTAAACTGAACCAATACTTTTCTTAACAGCTTGAATTTTTGCTTGAAATAAAAATTTACCAAAGCTGTTTGGTCAACTCTATGCCTTAAAAAATAAGTTTCTATTGTCAGCTTTATTTCAGTGGAGTCAAGCTAAGAAATGAATTGACAAATACCTGTTAGAACAAATAAAAGCTAGTAAAAATTTAGAGGGAAAGTATTAATCGAAAGACTGTAACTTTTTTTTTAGCAGAAAATTTTGGAGGTGGTATATAGTGAAACATTGTACATATCAAATAAAAAATAATCCGCTGTTTTAATAGCTTTTAATTAAGGGGTTCTGCTAAAAAGATGTTACTTCCTTTCAAAAAGAAGCTATAATCAGCACTAGATATAAAGGCTCTTCTTTTACTTCTGGTTAATGTGTGCTTGTTTTGCATTAACGCTAACTTTTTTTAGATACCGATAACATAGATTTATATTAAGAACTAACGTTGTTACTAAGGTACATTGTAATAGTTGGCTCGATTGTTGGTTCGAATCCCACAGTGAAACATGTTTAAGTACATTAAATAAAATATATATATAAAAATTCACAATCTTTATTTTAGAATTTAATGGGTACCGTGCGGTTAGTTTAATTGATGTAATATTAAAATTTTAGTCCAAGTGCCACAGTATCACTGATGATGGATGACGGTTTTTCGGATCTACTTAGAAAGACATATGGCTCTGGATCGCCGGGAGAAATAGTAATAACAATAATGATAACAAATAATATTAGCCATCCCATCCCTGCTCAAGCTCTACTTTTTGGGTTTATGTGAGTAAATTATAGGGAAAGTATTATTTTTATTATTATTCCGATTCGTTTTTGATATCAGTCAACTACTGACAACTGGTGTTCCTCTTACGTTGATAGGTCCGATCTATGACCAGAATATATGGCTGTGCTGTGTTATATTGTGTTTTTGTAATGTGATGTTAGTGTGTCTGGATGTATTGTGATGTCGCTTTTTAAGAGATTTCTTGGCAAATGTTTATGATAGTTGTGTGAATGTGATGGCAGATAGACCGACTACGTTGAAGTTTGTACGTGTTAGATATGCGGAAACCATTACTGAGACGGATATTAGTTTATCTATGTTCAAAAACTTTTAAAATTCCCTTGCGTATTTTTTATTTTGGTGGTAACTAGAATGCTTATTTTTTAGGGTTATATTTGATCTGTTGTTTCATCAATAACATTTTTCGGTTTAGGTTTCAATTAGATTTATTATTCTAAACCTGACTATCTGGATTAAATATGTATTTTTCAAACGGCGGTAACTTAATTTTTATTAATTACTTCAGTTATGTCAGTTTAAATTATTTAGTATTATTATTTTTAACTTAAAACAAGTACATCTTTTAAAGCCAGCTCTGTATTGTTTGTCTCGGCTAGAAAAGATTACAAAAATACTTTCCCAGGTAAAAACACTTCAGGTACCAATAATAATTATTTCCGAACTGTTTATACCAAGGGTATTCTATATTTGAATTAGGTATATTATTTATATTTTATCAGGATGTTTCAGAAGATCGATATTACCTAATATTAAACGGTTATTTAGTAAAGAAATCATTGATCGTGCGAGGAAGGTAGTGACAATAATTCGAGTTGTTACCATAAAAGCCATATCGTAGATACATAAAGGTAAAATATTAACAGACTAAATTAAAAAAAAAAATAAAGTTGAAAAAACATGTACCTATGGAATGCTTTCATAATAGACTATACAAATAGAGATAAAATATTATATGAATATTCAATTATTTATCCATTTTTTTAACCCATTTATTTACTTTTTAATAGCACAACAAGCTTTCTGTTACCAATTCTTTTTGTTATCCTTTTTAGTTACTTTTAAAAAAATATTATTAGTGTGTTAACACAAAAATATTTTTAATATATTGAAAATACAAAATTTATTAACATTATCGATCCCATGAGAGCCGCTTAAAACAATTTTAATATTTTTTATATACAGGGTGCGGCATTAGTGCGTCGAAGTACGATTTATCCGTTATTAAAGGAGATATGAAAAAAACTTATTTACAAAAATTATAGGCAACTTCAAACTTCACATTATAAAATTATTTTCGTATTTACAGGGTGTTACATCTTACCAGGGTGAACCAAACATGATTTTTTAAAATTTCTATTGTAACAAAATTTGAAATTCCATCTTATTTTTAATCACTCTGTATCAAATATTTTTTAATACCATAGCATAGCATAGAACTTGAAAAGTTAGGATAAAGACATGTAAGCCATTTTTATTGATTTTCAACGGTTTGGCTGCTACAGACATCTATATTCAAAAAAAGGTGATTCAGGTGGCTGTAGATCCTTTATTAAACATAATAGACATAAAGTGTGATACATCGTTGAAATTAACTCGGCAAGAGGTTTATAAAAATGTAAAAATATACGGGGTGTTCCATTTAAAAAAACAAAATTTTTGTATGACACTGCGTTGCATATTTAGAAGTAATTTTAAAATGTGAATCTCAAGACTGCCTACACTTTTTGTAAAAACTTTTTTTTCGTAACTTCAATAATAACGTACCATTATTTCGAGATCACAAAATATACTATTAAAACAATAAAAGTTTTTTCTCAAAATCTAATAACAAATTTTAATATGTTTCTAATTTTATCATAGTTTGTTTTGTTATGAAAAAGTATTTAATAATAGTGGTGCTAAAATTGTTGGACTCTATAGTTTGTATATCTTTCCAATATTAGACATTCGAAAATGCATCAATATTTCTTATAACTTGTATGTAAGTAGTTTTATATTTTTGAAGATCTTAATAAATACTAACCTCATTTTTCATCTTTTTACAGCCTTGAAACAATACTTGAAGTTAGAGTATAAATTCGATATATTCCGACACTAATCGTAACGAATCTTTAAATAAAAGATTGTGAAAAAATATAGACTTCATAATTTTCTTTTTCGAATTTATCAAAATGTAGTTTTTATAGAATATTTATGTAAAAATTATTATAATTGTTCTACTAATTACGGTACTGCATAAGTTAAACTGACCAATATAATAAAATTAACTAACTGGTGACCTTATTATCCAATTTTCTTAATAATATGTGTATTATATAATAAAATATTTAATGAGATTTTCTGTTTATTGATAAAGGTATATAAATAATATGTTTACAAGAATGTAGTTTTGATTCTAAAAAATATTTTTCTAGTTATTATCGTGTTCGTTCTTAACGACCTTTGATAAATGAGGTCAAAAATCCTCCAGCATAGATTTGATTATCAATAAAAAGTAAACTTATAATTACTCAAGAATATATCGAATTATTCCCATGGACATTCAGGGTCGTCCTCTGATGATAATAATTTGAAGAAAACATGATAAGCTTTGGAGCCTATCTATTAATTTTAGAATTTTTACATACATAATATTACTTCTCTTTCATATTCTTTTACATTTAGTTAAAGTGCCACCTTGTAAAAATTGGAATTAAACAAAAAAACTAAATTAAATATTTTTATGGAATGTGTACATTTTTACTAAAATACAATGACGAATAATAAATATTCGTTTGTCTATCTTAGTTACCACAAAATAAAGATTTCACCCAGTAATGAACCAGTGCTAACCCAAATTGATAAATACTTCATAAAGATGCTGATTTCACTAAAAAGTGGCGCTAAAAAAAATCGGATGTCTGTATGCGGTTCTTATAATTGCTAATGATAGGAAGAAAACTGAAGGAACGAAAAAACCGATATGTGGAGCATATGAAACAACCTTAATTTAGAATATCTTTAGTTTTTAAACATACTTAATAAAAACCACCAGTTTTACTTGTCTGCTATTTAAATAAATGTAGTCACAAAACATTAACTTTTACATAAATTCTAATAAGTACTCTGCATACTTTTAATTAAAAATATCTGCAACTGGTAAAATTTCGAATATTTTTAAAAAATTGTCTTTTTGTCACTAAATTTAGGTTTATGGTATTTTTGTTCTGTACGTACTTAAGTTCAGTTATTTTAATGCTATGTAGGTAGAAATGATTTCTTTTATGCCTAAAATAGTACATAACTAAACATGTATTCATGTACGGGGTAAATTTTGTCCGCAGTAACTTTGTGTTTTTTTATGTCAATCGGGGAATAATTTTATATAATCTAAGTTAGTTAACTATATCATTGATTCTCTTTCGCGATTTGAGGCTATTTTTACCTATTTATGAAATATTGGTTTTGTATAATATAGGGTGTTCCTAAATTCATGCAGAAAAATTCATTAGGTGGTTCCGGGTTAAAAATTATAAGGAGTTCTAGCATAAAAAAATTCTTAGCCCAATCCTTAAAAATATATTTATTACCCTTAAAAGGAATTAAAATTAAGTTTTGAATTTTTCTTTCAAATCCGAATTAATATAAAATTATGAAAGTTTGGGGATTACATATACTCATTAAAAGGTAATAATGGGATTTTTTTGGAATTACCATTATTATAAAATTTATTTTAAATATGTTATATTCTTTACATCTCTACTTTTATGCATTTTCAATTATATTATTTCACTTAATAAATATAAAAACGATGCTATTTTGTTCATTTGTGAAAACTATTTGTTCTATGGAAAAAAGCAAAAGATAAAACATTTAGGAAATAAAATAGTTCAGAATAATTTACAAAATTCAACCTCATAAAAAAGTTCTGACATAAAATAAAATAAGGGTGGTTAATTTCACCCCTTTTAATACAGTGATAAAACTGAAAAAATCTTATAATTACCTCTTTATGAGTGTATTTAATCTCCAAAATTTTGTCCCACTCATAATTTTCAACAGAAATCTCCACCTAAATTTTTTCGCACCCTGCATAAAATGAACTATTCTCTTAAGATCTGATATTGATCAGTTTTGGGTTTTTAAATTGGACTTTGTTTATTTGTTGTTTGCTTGATAACAGAAAACTTTTTATGTAAAATTTTAACATTTAAAAAGATTAAATCAAACACTAAAACACCTGAAATAATAATGCATATATTGACTAGTATTTAGAATTTAGGCTTCAAATGAATTGTATATTTTCTAGCGCTTCTTTGGCTAAAAAGTAATTGTCAACTACAGTATCATCACTATTAGCGATGAAAATATTATTCAAGTATCTAATACTCACAATGTGTAATATTTTGGTTGTAAATTGAATGTCATTTACAGAATTTCTTTACTTATACATATGTAGAACTAGAAACAAAATTAACAAGGTAGTTTTATGACACATGTCTATGTATTTAATAAATATACCTAAAATGTTCTATTAACTTGTCAACACCAAAGGGAAAAAAGACAAAGAATATTTTTTACTAAATTTTTCCATTACTGATGCAAAGCGAGTAATCGTATAGGATTGTTTCGCATGGAAATAAATTCTTATAACATGTAGCTTTATACCTATAAATTATGAAATTATTAATATATACATCCTTGTAGCAATTTCCATACCCAATATTCCAAACGAACGGTTAGTCACTTTGCATTAATAATGGAAAGACTTTAGTACCAAAATCGCATTTAATAGTTTTATTAATCTTATTTAGTTCCTGGTCTATGGTTTATCTGTAATCCAGTGACTTTATAATTAACTAAACGACTACGTATCGATGACGGACCATCGTTACGAATACCATTTGATATTTTTAGTAACCCAAAAGCAACTACATGCATCTCAATTTATCAGTGACCTTTTTGGTTTCTAATTGTGCTATATGAATTATGGTTTACAATTTATACCCTTGGCCAAAAAGTTACGTTTAAACTATTTTATATTATTATCTACCGTATTATATTGGAATATAGTAAACTGTATTGTTTACTGATTGATTGAGTGAGCCCGTTGGTCTTATTTTTGGTTGTCCATAAATGTTTTATTTTTTGTAACGTACCATTGTAGGGACTTACTTTAAGGATATGATCAGTTCTATATGAAAACGAAGCTAATTCCTTCTAATTTTTAATAAATCCTCAGTCATAATTTTTGATGACTTTTTGTGAAACTTTTTCCAGCCATATGTTTGGCTTTGTTCAAGTATAGTTTGTGTTGGTTTTTATCCCAGTCTAATACTAATATAGAATCGGTTTTATACCCATTAACAGCACTTTATTGCTTGGAAGTTCGTCAGCCTATCCACTGTCAGTAATGCCTTTATGCTTTGGTTAGTCATATTGTTTTGGATAATCTGTTATCTATATAATGTTTGCGGTATTCTCATATAAGTTTAGGCGGACTGGACTGTCTTCCTTTGTTTTCGTAAACATTATAATTATTCGAAGGGAAGGCTACTAGGTGCATGTCTTGTGGTCTTAAACATTCCATTTATGATACAAAGTATGTGAAGGAAATCACATTTAATATTTGTTTAAAATAAAAGTTCTTGAACTTACTGAAGGTATAAAGGTTGACATGTGCCTGCCTTTTTTTCCAAAATGATTTTGTTTTAAAAGTTTAAGAGGAAAGCAAACATAGTTTTATAGTCAAAAATTTAAAAACTCATTAAAAAGTATTATTTAACAAATAACTTAATAAAATATACCGTTTATCTCTTTATGTAGTAACGTTGCTAAAATTCAGAATTATAAAGATAATAGTTTAACCTTTTACAACCTATCAATATGCGATTTTAAAAACCTCTTAGATTTTAAAAAACTTAAAATTGCATATCGAGCAAATATTTATTTTATACATATACCTACTTGTAGAAGTAAGTATAGATTTCTATTTCGAAAAAAGGGCTCAAGACTGTTATGTTTTTAATTTCTTTTAATACTTTTGCGGTGCTAGATGGGATGCCATCTTATTTTAATTTTTAAATTATTCTCTAATTAATTGTTAGTTTTAAAATTACTGATCCAACGAATTTGTAAATTTATAGAATTACATATTCTAAGTTTATGAAAAGTATTTCTAAATTTTGTTTTTCAACAATAAACTTTCCATTACTATTACTTTTATATATATATATATATATATTAAAGTTATATTTATAATTCTGTACATCCACAATCAGAAGAGTTCTGTTATAGGTGATCTAATTTTTGACAATATTTGTTAATCAAAAACATTCTGTAATTGACTTAAATACAATAAAAAACATTTTTCAATTACTCGAATTTATGACAGATTGAGATAATTTACAGAAAAAATATATAATTATCTACTTACAGAGAGTGGCAAGGCAAAAAATATAGATGAAATTCATTTTACACTGTTATTAATTGTATTAATCGTAGAATTAACTAAAAGAAATCTTTGTTTATCTCAAAATATTTATACAGTTTTGTATTTGCGCCTGTTATTGATAGTACATGTGTATATCACGTTCTTTAAACTTCAATAAACGATATAAAGTCATTTAATTTGAATATATTGAGTGTGAAAATTGCATTGATCAAGTAAAAATGCGATTTATCTCTCTCTACAAAAAGTGTGGAAATGTATTTTCATACTCTCATAATATTTTGTAATTTAGGTTTTAAATATAGTTATATTATTTTAAAAGTAACATACATGTAGTTATCATTTTTGTTATGAGTTAGATAAATTAACATTTTTGAAAGTAATAAGTGGGCTGTCTATTTTATTTTTAAAAATTTTGTTAACTTCTTTTTGCAGGTGAAATTGCTTTGTGCACACCAGATGTAGATTTTCGTCCTTCTCTGATATTATCAGACTCTTTTAGTGTCAATTTATAGGGTGGTGACTGACAAAATAATAGAAAAATGGACATTATTTACCAAATTTTATTGCCAAATACTTACAACAACTAAGAGCTTATGTATCACAATACATTTGTTTTGAGTCTTAACATGTTGCATATACCTGAAAAAATATAATTAAATTTCTAGCTGTTCAGCCCCTGCAATGTATTACTAAGTTTAATTTGTTTTTTAACTTCCTAAATATGTTTTAGGCAAGATTTTTATAGGTAGCAGATCATTAGTATTTTTAAAGTTTAGTTTCGTTTTTATTTGCAATTTACTTGAGTAGGTGGCCAATTTAATAAGGATATTGCTTGATACTATCATATTAGATCAATTTTGAATAGGAGGTGCTAAAGATAAAGAAAATGTATTAAAACCTTTATATAAATTTCGTCAAAATTGTCTTCATACAACTTCTTACTGTGAGCTGAAGTATGAGGAATTTTTAAAATTTTAAACTTAGTTTAAGGTTTGAAGGAAAATGGGAAAAATATTATTTTAAATTGTTGTTAATATTTATACACATATACGAGGTCATTAATTAGTGTGGCAAAGCTCGATATGTGTGCTATTATTGAAGTTACCAAAAAAAACGGACTTACAAAAAGAATAGGCAGTCTTAAGATTTACATTTTAAAATAAGTGACAAATATACAGGGTGTGGCAAACCTCTGTCGTTGTTTTATAACTCCTACTATGCAAAACTTAACGATTTGTTTGAAGGATATTTGTCAATTGGGAGTCAAAACCAAATATTCGAAAATTATTTTCATCTACCTCCATTTTGAAAGTATTCAAAAAATACCTAAATTGATTAACTAACAGCAATGTTAAACAAACTGTCTTATTATCAAATTACTAATTTTTTGCAAAATTTTAATTTACTTTTGATGTGAAAGAAACAATTAAAACATAGGCGTTGCGTTTCATTTTTAAATTATTTAAGACTTTTTTTGCAAAAACGGTGTGAATATTGAAAAAAAATCGTGGATGATCATATGCCTGAATTCTCCATGTAAATGCCTTTCTAATAATAGAAAAGAACATTTATTTTAATAATAATTTGAGATATTATTCCTTGAGAATTAAAAAAAAAATAATTTATTATAATATCCGAAACTTATTTAAAAAATTGTCACATAAAAATATTTATTCACAAAGACTGTCATCGCTGTCTAAATCACTATTATTAACAATGAAAGTTAGATGTTTTACCGTTTCTTCTGTAAATTGGTCCACTTTCAACATTTTCTGTTCTTCTTTAAGAAAATGATTAATGAGTTTTGCCCAATTTTTTTTTAAGATATTTTCTGCTCCAACAAATAATTTCGTCATTATCAATGACCATAGTTTTCCTATCTTTTTTTGGCCACCTAAAATTGATTTTTTTGAGGGTTTGCCAAAGTTTTGAATTATTACGTCAGGCAAATAGGTACCTTTTTTTATGGAATTCAACATTTTTGCTAACGTTGGTCTTTCTTTTTAAAAATAAAATTCATGTATCTTCCTTCTGACCGCTCTTTTGACTTCTTCCGGAAGTTCTTGTTTTTGTTTACCTCCAATATGTTGTTTTGGTGGATTCACAATTCCTAATTTTTGCTCTCTGAACAGTCTATATATAGTTGACTTTCCCACACCTGTCATATTTGATGTCGTTTGGACCGCGTTTTGCACAGTTCCAGATGAATTTTCTCCTTTAACTATAATGGACTACCTTTCATACGTTTCACAAGACTACATTCCGAACTATTTTCCATTTTCACTCCCTTTACTGCCCAATTCGTTTATCACAGCAGGTACAATATAGCAAATACTAACCAACTTTCGACGTTACTTATAAATATTACTGTGTTAATGTTTATAAATCCAAGAACTACTTGTTTGGTAATTAAGAGTGCGTTAAGTACTTAAGTACATACCTAGGGAATAAAGATGATTACAAAATAAAGACTGTAAATGGATGGTAACCAAATACATCAAGTCAATTAAACTAAGAGATATTGTTAATTTAAATATATTTCAGAAAACTGTCTATGACATAATTCGTATATTCTCTATGTAAAATAGTTAAATATTACAGAAAAAGAATCTACACAGAGAATTATTCAATGTTGTTATAAGCAATGAGAGTCCACTTAGATGAAAACACTCCATGTAGTCTGATTTAAAAATATATTAATTAATATACAGAGTATATAGGATATAGATACAGGATTAAATACTACACGTTTTTATAGGAATTTTATATCGTATTTTGTAATAAAAGCAGAAAAGCGACTCCTTAATTATTTAAATAACTAAGTCGTTTTGTTTCAATCCAAATCTATGTATAAGCAATGTTAAAATGCATGAATGGAACATTTACATAGATTTTATTGTATACAAAGTACGGTACCTATATTCAAGAAGATACAAAATTCAATTACTTTTATATGCATACTTGTAGATTATACATTAAGTACATAAGTAAAGAAAGCTATGAGACCGACCCAATACTGTTCTATTTTTTAATTAATCTCCATTTTCCGTCATAATCAACATACTTAGAAGTTGAAATATTTTAAATTATTTTTAAAATGTATATTTTTATGCATAAGTCTGTGAAAGTAAAATATGGTAAATTGTTAGGTGCGCAGTACCTTCAAAATCTATGGTAACGATTTTGGAGCTTAAAGTAAAATCGCTGTATCTCCATTTTATCGAAGTAGATTTTATCCAGCTGCTATTCCAAGTCGTTGTCCAATATATGAACAAGTGTTTTGCATGCAGGAGAAATTGTAATAACAAAGTGAGACAAAGATTAATCTTGGATGTAAGAATCTATTTTTATATCCTATCAAAAGCCTTTTTACCAAGCGATATTATTTATTGTAACAGCTTTAGGTACGATTGCAACGTATCCAAAGTTGTGTGTCCGTTACATTGGCTGTTGGAATTGACGGACAAGAAAGTAATGGTTTTCTAAACTAAGACAAGTGATATCAACTTTGCCGGAAAAAAGGTTTGATGATGATGGGTTTAAAACTTGAACAACTCTTATTAAAGCGCAATTTCTTGATTCATACGAATATTGTTATCTCGTATTTATATACAATTGATACTGAAATGTGACCAAAAAGTACTTGATAACTTTTCTAGTGAAATTGAGGCAAAATATGTCTGATGATTTTTTGAAGATTTTTATGTTCTACTATTCCTCCAGATAGAATGTTAATATGGTCATATCCAAAGCGAGAGAAAGCCTTATGGTTAAATTTACTGCAGTTAATATTGGATTTAATTAACCTGAAGTTAGAGACAGAGATAGATTCATCCAAAACCATATAACACCAATTTCAAATATACTGTACTATCTTCAACCAGAGCAACTAGGCTTCAGAATGATTTCTGCCGTGGATAGAGAATACCGAGATTCAGTACAATTTTTAGAAGATTTTAACGCAAATTATAGATATAGGTCCTCTACAACATTGTAAAATATTAAAAATTAATAAAAAAAAAAAGAAGGGTATTATGTCAGTCGCATAGCATTTTGTATTTCAGTACTTGCTTTTTACGAAAACTCTACAAGTAAACATATAATAGTAAATGAACTTTCTATCTTCTTGAGTATAGGTAAAGTACTTTGTATATAATAACATCTATGCAAATCTTCCATTTATACTTTCTAATATTTTTTAGAAGTAGATTTGGATTGAAACAAATCAACTTAGTTACTTAAAGAATTAAGAAATCGTTTTTCTGCTTTTATTATAATATCATTTTTTGCACCATATGAAATTCCTATAAAAAGTGTTCAACTCTGTGGCTAGATTCCACACACTCTGTATAATAATTTATTTTTAAATCAGACTGAATCGAGTATTTGCATCTAAGTGTCTCTCATTGCTTACATCCTAGACAATAAATTGTATATAAATTTTTGCTTAAATTTTGCATGCAACCTCTATATACCTGGAATAAATCGTATGAAGTTACCCTACTAATTATATTTCAATTTTCTAAATTAAAGCAGCTATATTTAACATGTGCAACAATTATCTATTTTACTTCAAGTTCAAAATAAACTATAACTACACATGTATACATCATGAATATAAAATATTTTAATGATTTTTTTATGATTTATGATAAAAGAACCATATCATCATGGAAAAGTACCGCTATTATATACATTTGAAATAGAATATAAGAATAAAAAAAGGTCGAAAATATATATTATCTATCGTCAAACTTTGAAGCCTTTTTGAAATGTTTATCTGAGCATATTCTTATATGATACTGGTATTCACAACTTCAATAAAAGTTAAAACGAGATTTGTTAAGGACCAATAGACGAAATTCTTCTGCTATGTTACACAAGAACTTGATTGGTTTTTCCAGAAGCAAGTCGCTGCATTAATTAGGAAGCAGCTGAGAAAATAGATTTATATAACCAGTTCGGAAAAATGAGATAATGTGTAACACCGGTGCTTTTGTGACAAGTGAATGCGAATTGCTAGTCCTGCAATTGATAACAAGTTTTTAGAGATGATTCCTATTACACATTTTGTGATTGTAACATAATGTGTATAGTCAATAAAGCATTCGATCATTTATTCATACATACAGAAAATCATGTTTGGCGCATTATTATTTGAAATTTATTCCAATTTCGATTTTTTATTGAAATATAGAAAGATGAGAAATTCACGTAAGAGATCACTTATTTAATTTGAAAATTGACAAAAATTATAAAAGATAAATAATTACAAATAATGCCGTTATGTACAAGGTCATTCTGTATACCAAAGTAAGTAATATCAATAAACTTATAGCTTTACAAAAACTAGACTGTAGTGTGGACATTCTCACATGCCAAAAAATATTTTTTTACGTTAACAAATAAAGTATGGTTTGAAATATACTGTTGACCTTTACTAGAATAAATCAATTACTTAATCAAATTGTGTACGTCTCAACATCTTCAAAGCGCAATAAATGGGTGCAGGGTTGGCTTGAAATTAAAGGTGTCTGCATATTGTTTTATTGTAATTTTGAATTAAAAAGACATTTTAAACTAAATTAAAATAAAGATCAATTACAAATAATCTTTTATTTTATTAGTAACCTCATAATAAGTACAATAAAAATTAGTAGAACACTGAAATACTGACTTAATCATTTCAATAAAAATGAATTTTTCACAGTCGTCACCAAAGTATATGAAAAGAAATTTAAAAAATCATTATAATTAAAATTTACAATGTTAGGATTTAGCTTACACATAATCAAAATTGAAATTAAGTTTAAGATTAAAATACCGCACAATATGGGTACATGAAAAAGTTTTAAAATAACCAATTTTTGGAAACTTTCTACATTTAGTAGTGTGTCATTATCACTATTTTCATTTAAAGTACGGTAAATAGCACTTTCCATTACATTAATGTTATTTTTTGGTATATTTTTAAGAAGTCGGGTGTTTAAACCAATCTTCAAAAAGTTTTGCGTTGTGTCTTGATGGTAATCTAGAGAAGAATCTGCTATGTTTTCAAGTGAAAGCATTAAATAGTTCGGAACAAAGCCATTTTCTGAACCTGCGTGTATCAATTTTACCTTTTTGCCATTATTTGAAGGAGCCTTGGTTTCATATTTTTTTGAAAAATCATTTTCTTGGGCTTAAATTATACGTTTTATGTTTAGTTCATCGTTGATCAGCCTCTTTTTTATTATATATATGTATATATATTACGAAACCAACCGTAAGGTACCTTTTAATTTCTCAGAGATGGATAGGAGCAAAAGATATGCTTCGTCGTTTCGTTTTGCATGCTGCGTAAGATACTGTCTGATGTAAGACTTAGTTTATCTTTTTATGTTCAGGTATTCAGATTACAGTTACCTATTTACTGGTAGTAAAGCAATCCAAAGATTCGATACATATTCAACTTTAGCTTCAAGTCTAACAGGTTGGAGCTCAGTGGTGTTAAATGCGTGCCAACTCTCCTGCACACAGTTCTATCGTGAATACCTTTGCCTGAAAGATGGTAGCATTGTTGCCGAGGTTTATTGAAATATCAACTGTTGATTTTATGTTATACACTCCGGCTTTACTCCATTTTGAGATTTTTGACTACCTGTGTAGAGTACAAATGCCGTTCCTGGGAGAAAGATGTCCCTCTTTTCTATTTATCCAGGAAAAAAGGTGCTAAAAGACCAGAATGGTCCTATCCTCCCCCCTCGATTTGAGAAGCTACCTATATAGCTCTGTAGAATACCAACAAAATATAGAGACAAGTTAGACCCAGAGTTGTCCCCATTGCCACACAATGGCCACACATGCTAATCTCTGAAGACCAAACAACTTATCTTTATAATAGACTGGAGTCCATCAGGCTACCGACCGTATGTGACCATTAGTTTTATCACTGTTTGATAAATCCAGTAAATTTACTTTGGGTTCATTTTACTTCATTTGCTCCAAGCCTTTTTGATTCCAAAGCGATATCCTAGCTCTGTTTATTGTTCTTATTACATGTGACTTTCAGGTTTTTTATTTAGGATAGTCCTTAAATATTCTACCTCTTTCGCAAATGGAATAGTTACGGCTTATAAAATAGATGACGAAGCTTTGGAAGTGATAATATCAAAAATCGAATTGAGGTAGGTATAGCATTGTTAATCGTCCCTTCACTGTCGAGAAAAGCTGTACGCGCAATCTTCTTGTGGTGTTTAGAGTGGCCTGCCTATCTCTTCTATGAAGTTGTTTTTCCATAGATTTGCCGACTTAGTGGGCACACTGTTTGGAGTTTAGAGGAATTTGCTTACAGTTCTCCGCGCTAGGTACCTATCTAGAAATTTTTCTAATGGTTTTAGTACGAATGAAGTCAGACTGATCGGTCTGAAGTATTTGGACAGGGAATTGTTAACCATTGATGCTTTTCGTACATACTGGGTGTTTCAAAACTAATATCAGTATATTAAAACTAAAGAATCCTCGACCCAAAATGTGATTACTTAACCTAAAACATCTAGGTAAAATATTCTTCCTAACCGCGATACAGGGGGTTTTATTTTAAACTTTAAAAGTGATTTTTGCTCACCTATATAATATCATTTAATATTTTTTATTCATACTTGGCAAAAGTATATACATGTTAGAACACTTTAAAATATTAGTTAAGAAACATTTATGACACCCTATACGAGACCTTTGCGATGAACCAGCCTTACGGTATGTAACTCTAGACCAAACTCGCCTGAAATAGATTCACATGTAAAGATAGGTAGCAGTTCTTCTAACCCGTGTTTTATTTATAACAAGACAAGAAATAAACTACACTCCTTTGTTGATTCGTATGGGAAGAAAGTATTTATCACCAATATAATTAAGCGTAGAATGACTAGCTCTGATGCAAAATGAGATCAATAATTAAACATATCAATCACTTTTATAGATATATTAAAAATTATTAAAAAAAAAATCACGAAAAAAGGATAAAAAATAATATTTTAACCAGGGGCACAGTTAAGAGATATATAGATCAAATAATGTTAGAAGTATAAAATAACTGGACTCAATTTGATAATTTGAGCGAGGCTCTATTTTTAGTTCCTGGAGTAAAAACATGTTCCCAAAGTCCTATGTGTTAACTAAAATAAAAAAGACATTTACAAATAGAATTGAAAGAGTACAATGTTAAAAATGTATATTATGTTATTAAGAGTAGAAGGAACATTATTTGTTGAGCCGAAACTACTCTAATTGAGCGAAGCATATGCTGAGCCTTTTACTCCGAGTGACACATATTATTTTTTTCCAAGTGTTGAAATAAAATATCTATAAAAAAGATTACTTCAACTGTTATAGAAATATTTCCTATCTAACCAAATAAAAATAAATAACATAATGAATGCAGAGGCTATTAATTTAATTGTCAGATGAGAAATGACAAGTACTGTTTTGTGTTCTACGAAATCTTGGATTTGAAAAGTTGAATTAACGATTGGAAAATTATATAAGTTTTAAATAAATAAAAATATACAATGATATGTTATTTCTACAAAACATGTTACATGATATACCGTATTATTATAGCCTTGAAGAAAAAAATAATTATTTTGATAAAAAGAACTTATTATCTTCATATTATTAAAATGGCTGACTTTAGATTGAAACATAACGTAATTGTAATAGCTGACCTTGTTTGTAGGATAATTCTACATAGTAACCATTTGAAATGAAGAGTTAAAAAAACTGATAGTTATGTTAGAATTTCACAATCAAAATTTGTTGGTTTTAAGCTATTGGTATTTTATTTACAAAATAAATATATTCATAATTGACCATATTTTTTGATAATACTATTTCTAAATATTTGAAACTGCTAATGAAAGTCTAAAACACTCATAGATTATATATTTTTTCGTGCAATAACTTTTGCATGTAATAATTGTTGGCAAATAACTTTTAATATAAATCTCTTACACTATGCAATTTTGGGTGTAAATTTAAGAAAATAAATTGTAAATGTTATAATAGCCAATTCTTAAAAATATGCCATGTGACAATAATCCCTAAAAATTTTCTATAAAAGCTCTAATTTGAAAGTTGTATGAGAGTGGTAAAAGTGTAAAAGCAACTCAATCCTGTATACAAAAAGAAAGATGAAAAGTGGAAATAAAATAAAAAACTTATTGGGGATTGAGAAATACAATAAAAGACTTAGGATTCGATATTGGAAATATGAAGAGGTATATGAAATGAAAAATATAGACAAAAACTCGAAAAAGAAGACAACAATTAAAGCTAGCTAAGAGGCAACAGGAGCGCTAGGAGTCGTGGTTGTGTAGTTGTTGGCTCCAGCAAAAATGTGTCAACCTGTATTTTTAATTTTCTTAAGAAACCCCATAATGAATATTCTCTCATAATGTTTAGAACAAATATAATAAAAGTAATTACAAAAAATGTATAAACATGAAAAATGATATAGACTTAGAGCTATATGCCAGACATACGTTAAAGTATAAAAGCTAAATCTTTTTGTGTGTATTCTTACTACTGTATGTAAAAACGCTTGGGGATTATAAACCTTGACGAACAAGGAATTAGGCAGGCGTTAGGTAATAAAGGTGCGCAATAACTGGACTTAGTTACGTTAATATATAAAAGCTAAAATTTATATACAGGGTGGTCCAAAATTGTCGAGCAAAACTTTTGGGGGTGATAGTTCACTTAAAAATAAAGGTACCATCTTATGTAAACTTTTTTTCGAAAATTCAATAATAAGTAAGATAGAGGCCTCTAAATTTGTATAAAAACTTCTTTTTTAAATATCTTGAAAATTTCTCGGACAAAAAATTTCAAATTTTATACATAGAAGCTTTGCATAAAGATACTTAATTTTTGTGTTATTAGTCTTTTCATCCCCTCTGATTAAAGAGTAGTTTTTAGGAGTAAGTACTAATGATTACGTTATATTTTTTTAAATACCTAAGTTTTAAAAAAGGAATTTAGTAATTAGGATTCCTTGGCCTATTTTTCGCAAAAAACTACTTTTGAAAAGTTTCTGTAAATAGCATCGTTTTCGATTAATTTAAACTTAAAAGTAGATGTGCAGTATGCAAATAATAACAAAAAAAGTGTCTAATAAGGCAAGTAGTCTTTGAAACCGGCAATAATGGATGAAAATTATATCATTTTCGATCAATACTTCACGCCATCGTTCCAAGATTATGAAAGAAATCTCCGTTAAGAATGTTCAAATCTGGACTTCACAATCGCTGGACCTGATCAAATCCGAACCTCTGATTTTACTGAAGAAATAAGAAATTATAAATTTAAGTAAGTTTTATATATTACGTTGGGCATGTGATAAACTTGCTCTATCATTGATAATAAAGTAGTGAATGTAAATTTCAATCAGTGTTGTTCGTTTGTTATTAATAATTATAACAAAATGATAGCCAATGTGCTTGAAGATCTTACATGTCCAGATCATAAAGAAGCAGATACAAAAATTGTGCAATATTGAGGAAAATATTGTTATCACAGCTAGAGATACTAATGTTGCTACTATAATAGTTAATCATATGAATCTATAAAAAGTTATAAGTCACACACCTGGATGCTTTTAGGGAGTGGAAATAAAACTAGATACATAGATCTCACGAGAATTTATGTACATCAAGGAAGTCTAATGTTTAAAAGTTTGCCTGCAATTCATGCTATCTCAGGATGTGAATATAATCCTACTTTTTTCAAAAAAGGTAAAGTTAAGCGTTTTGCTAAAAATGAAAATAAAAATACTAGCAAATGTTTGCTAATGTTGATTTTTCGCTTTTATCAAGGTTCAGCTGCTCATCCGTGAATTACATAGTGAATCAGGAGTAAATGATGTAGATACATTTCGACTTCAGCTGTTTATCGATACATACATAACTGTAGATGTACATAAATAATTTCAAACAAAATTAAGAAATTTCGATGCCAGTAATTTAGCACCATCTGAAATTGAAATTCTTTAGCAAGTTTTAGGAACGAAATATATCGCGAGCATTTGAACCAATGCTCACTTAAAGAATCATCACATATAGTACCCGGAAAATTATGGATGGATAATGAATCACCTCAATACGACTTTAAATAGTGCGAAGGCAATAAATTACCGAACTTTATCAGTGATACACTACAAACTCTGTCAGGTACTTTTTTTTAATGGAAATATTAATTTTAATCACATATCTGCTAAGAATCTAATAAACTTGATAAGTTTTACAAAACTATCAGAACTCTACAGCATTGAAACTAATGAAAGCAATCAATTACATGATTAGGAAGATGATGAGAATGATGAAAATGGTGAAAATAATGAAGACAACAAAGATGAAAATGAAGATGATTAAATGCATTGCCATTTAATGACTGTTGTGAAATAGCCATTAACGTTATGACTCGTCTGGGGGAGTGTTAGACCTTTTAGATGGATCTGGTTTTCTAAATACTGATAGAATTTTTCAATGATTATTAAAAGTTAGGGTTATTTTTGTTGTTACAGATTACGCTTTTATTATGAAATCGTATCAAAGTAATTCGGATATAGGGGTTGTTCTATAGTTAAAAGACAGATAAAATATATCAACAAGATATATTGATGATTATTTTTTCTCTTTAATATAACAAATTGTCTCGTATATCCGTAATGAATTAATTAAAATATCACTATGTGGATAATATGAACCCATTTGGATGTCTTCTATCTACATTCATTAAAATACCAATATTGAATATTAATATCCAAAAACAAAACTTCCAAAAATAATAATGATCAATTAACTATCACATCCGATTCGAAGAAGTAAATTGCGATAGAGCTGGTAAATATTTACTTAGGAAAACACCAATTGTGGATGTTATTCTCAAACTGATATATGTATACATAAAGAAAAGGGGAAATTTAAAAATTGTAAAAATAAATAAAAATAACACATGGAACTTTGCAGATAAATTTTTTAACGAAATGTCTTTAAATGGTAAACGAAATGCTTCACCAAATTTTAAATAATGATTCTTAACCCTACAGTATAATATTTAAAATTTTACTAATTATTATCAAAAGACATCATTACCCCAAATCAAATTTGAGGCTGCTATATGGCGTAAATGATTTTTTTTGGCGTTGAAGATATTTTTTTTAATTCATTTTGTATAAGCATTTCAGATATAAGATCCTTCTGTACTTAAAAATTAAAGATAAGTAATCGATTTTTGCTATATTTTCACAATATGCATTTAAAATCCAAAATATGCAACTGCTAAAAGTCTCGCGATGTATAAATTATTGATCTTAGATATATATATATAAGTGTGATATATTTGAAATCAGCTCAAAGAAGAATATCCACAAATTTTTTAAACTTAGTCTAAAAATGCTGTTTGTTTATATAGGGTGCCGCAATAGTGTGTAAAAGTCTAACAGTTCCTTTATTAGATTGGAATCATAAGATTTGGCATATCAAAATTGTCGAGGGCATTAAGCTTTACAACCTAAAAATATTATCATTTATACCTAGTGTTCCGTAGCTGCAAGCCAACCTAAACATACATTTTTTAAATAGAATGGTACATTTTGTATTACATATTTGAATTCTGCTGACTTTTTAAGTCTCCGAATATTGGGTTTGTCAGATATATATATTGGACGTTTTAAAACTCATGACCACTTTTATATCAAAATCGTTGTATACTTGCCAGCCTGTATCTAAATACGAACAATTGTTATTCCATTTTATGTATAATTAGTAGTTTAGGTATGCGCTTTACTTTCATCTATTTTACAATATTTTGATAGAACTTTTAAATAGTATGCAGGGTAAGTCAAAACTCTGAACTTAAATTTTCTCAAATTATCTAAATGGAACACCCCATATTTTATACAGTATTTAGATAGACATTAAATAGCTATTTAAATTATTTGAGAAAATTTATATTCCGAGTTTTGATTTACCCTGTATTCAATTTAAAGGTTCTATCAAAACAGTTTAAAAGCGGTCAGTCCAGTCCAGTATATATCTAATAAACCCTATATTCGGAGACTCAAAAAAGTCAACATAATTCAAATAAGTATTGTATTTAAAAAAATGTATGAAGCCTACATCTACGAAACACTCGGTATAAGTGAAAATAATTTTAGGTTGTAAAGCTTAATGCTCCCCAAGAATTTTGCTATGCAAAATTTTTTAGTTCTAATGTAATAAAGGAACTGTTGGACTTTTACATAGTATTGGAACACCTTGTATATGACATATGTTAAGTTCATTAATTCAAATAATTAATATTTAGAGCATTCTTTATTCTTTACCTATGTTTTAGGTAACTAAAAATATTTTTTCTTATGGTTGTTTAAAAGGAAGTTAGTCCAAACAAACAACTTTTAACCCAAGATTGATACTAAAAAATGCATGATCTCTGAAATAACCTATTATACAATATCAGTAAATAGATTAATGCATTTCTGCATTATAAACAAATTAACTAATTTTTATTCATATCCAACAAGTATATAAACCGATCAAATATTCTTTGAAATACAGTGTACAAGTTACAAAGAAAGCAATCAGTTAGAAAAAAGTTCAGAATGAAGAACCTAGTGGTTTTATCCCTATTCGTATGCTTCGTGGGTAAGTTAGAAAATGTTTTTTGGAATTAAGCAAAGCTATTTTTTGAACATATTGTATTCTGTAAAGTTTTGATACCCCAGTATTTGAACTAGATATTGCTCTTCTATTTCTACAAATTAAATCTTTGAAATGGAAGGATATTTTCATATTGTCTAAAATAAGGTTTAAAAATAAGTTCCAAAATTATTATTTTGCTAGTTCCTATGTTGTAATTTTTGAAATGTTATAATTTTTTAATACAACTGATCATGGGAGACACATTTTGACCATGCACAACTGATCCTTGGAGACACATTTTTTATTTGGATTTAAATTTAAAATCAATCGAGTGACGTCGAAATTAAAACATGTTTCAAGAAAAACAATAAAGTATCTATCTTATCTATCAGAACTTGAAGTTTTCATGAAGATATCATGTTCAAATTTTAAGTAAATACTTTATTCAATTTTTGAATTATAGAATTATAGAATTATAGAATTTTGGAAAAACATTTTAAGTTAAAATATACAAGCCCGGTTTAATCAGTGCCCCTATAGAATATATAAAAAAGCTTCAGATTACTTTGGGATGCTGTATGTTAGGGCAGAAACTCTAAAAAGAAAGTAAAAGAGGATTATTGATTATTAAATAAACCAGTAAGAATATTTGGCTGGTATGAATAATAGTTATGATAATTTCTGTAAACATCACTTACTTCCAAATCTGTGTTTTTACTGAGCAAAAACTATTAAAGAAAAATCCTCTACATACTCCTATTTTCATGTAATTCTTGTTTTAATTTAAGCTATTGTTGCAAAATGTGTTTTTATTACTTTTTACACACAGTAAATTTGTTAATATTTATCTTTTATAATATAAGAAATTAGAAACTTTTGTCCTAAAATTAAGACACTATTTTATCTACGAAGTGCGTTTAATTCTGGAAGACCCTTTTGGAGCACGTAATAATTTTAAGAAAAGGAGGAGCAGTCTAAAACTTGAATAGGAACTTGCAACAAAAAAAGAAAGAAGGACAAAGAAAAAACCAGAGATTAAAAGTTTGCTTACTTTTAATATAGTTTAAAAAGAAAACCAAAGAGAAAGCGAAAATAATCTTAACATGTACCTGGATATTATTCCTTATTCATACTATCTTCATTATTATCGTTTATATGTTATATAAATGTCTAAAGAAAATCCTTTTTTCTAGCATACGCCAATGCTGCTGCTGCTAAAAGCTCATCTTCTTCATCAGCTGAAGAAAATATCAAAGAGCTTGCTCAGGCTTTAAAAGAAAAGTTTAATACTACCATTCTTCTGGATATGATCTCATTGGGTGATAAAATTAAAGAAAAATGCCCAGACATTGAAACCAAGATTGAGGTAAGCAGTATAATTGCTTGTAATCCGTCAATAGTTTTATTTAAAAAAAAATGTTGCTGGACATCATTGCACTAAAAGGAAAATAAAATTACAGTTTAGAGAACTATGTCACATAATATTACGATTAATTATTTTCTCTTGGTATTGGGTTAATAAAAAAAATATGAACTTTTTCCTTTTGGCTTTTTCTGCTAAAAATCTTTAAAATAATTAAATATTGAACAAATATATAAAGTATTTCTAACCGGCACTCCCTGTATATTTTTATATTAATAAATTGTCTCTAAAAATTCTATTTTAAAAAAGCATGTTAGGTTAGGTTTAAGAGGAATAGTTTGAACAGCGCATATAATTGAAAATGAGATAATTTGGACTTTAAACGTCTGCTGTGTGAAAATGAAGATAGAGAAACTCCTTTTAAATTTGTATACAGGGTAATAAAGTAGTACAAATTTTGGGTCACTCTGTAAACACTAAAGGAAATTATTAAACATTTGAACATATCGTTATTAAACGGTTTTTAATTACCTTCAATAGTTTTCTTCAGACAGGAGAAAATTAAAATCCAACTTGTGCGTTAATCTGCGCTGACAGATAAAAAAAAATCTGTAAAAATCTGATTATTTCTTTAAACATTAAAAAAATATATGAAGCATTAATCTGTTCTCATTTTTTTTTATATATGTAGTATCTAATTTGTATTTGTTTTAAAGACCACCATGGACCAAGTCGGTGAATGTTTGGAAGACATTGAACTTGGCTCAGACACTTTCTGTTCCCTTATTAGGAAAAACTTTGAGAAGTGCTCTAAACCAGCCAGAGACCTAGTTGAATCTTGTATGCCCACCGAATCAAAAGACCTTCCCCAACTGGTTGAAAAGATGATTATGGCTGTTCTTGATCAAGCTTGTAGTTCCACTGTAGAAGAAATGTTAGGTAATTATTTGAAATAATACATTATTTTGGGGTTATTTATGATTTCCCATTCTTAATTTTTTTTTGTGCATAAGTAAATTAGTTTATTTTCAATTTTTAAAATATGCGAAAAACTGACGTATCATTTAAGTACTATGGTGGTTTACTTTTATGCTCTCAGCAGTAAAGTACTTGACTCGTAACGTATACTTCATTTTGTCTATTTCAGAAATATAAAAATATTCGTGATTTAAATATTATTTTTTTTAGCTATTCTTAATGTATAATATTTCATTTAAAATGTGATTTATTTTCAGAACTACTTAACCCTTGTAAATTTGAAAAGGATCCCTCAACTCTGCCCGTATGTCAAGAAGTTAAAACAACCATTGACCAACACAAAAACCAGTTACCAACCAAATCACTTATTTGTCAGTAAGTATATATGTTTTCTTTATATTCAAATAATACTTAAACGCATTGGTTTGAATATATTTATATTTATTTAAGTTTAAGTATGATACCTAAAATATGATATTTTTTCCCTATATTATATTTAGGCATTGCAATACTTTATGGCGATCATCCTAATATTATGGTGTATAATTATAAGAAACACAATTTAAATATATACTATTTTTCAGTACCTTGCCAAAGATGAGAAACTGTATTAAGAGTATGGTAGAAGAATCTTGTAAAAATGACGTCACCAAACAAGCTCATATGAAAATGCACAATGCTATCGACAAGGCTTTGAAAGATGAATGCGATGCCGTCAATAAAGTTTAATGATTATTTTAAAAAATAAATTGTGAACATACTTACATACTTGAATAAATAAAATGTATTTTAAAAATTTTACGTTTTAATATAAAAAATGACATTAAAGGGATTACAAGAAAAATACACCATGTTATCATGTTCCATTATACAAAAAACAATGTTAACGTAACGGTTAATGATATTGTGATGATATCAATGATAATATTGCCTGAAGAGATACTTTTCATGCAATGGACATAAAATGGTGATGTTTAAAAGCGCCATTTATATTATAAAGGTTTAGTTACGATGGGCTAAAAATGACGATCGTAGTAAAAATCTTGTGTGCAATTCGAGCGTAAAGTACTTTGTCGCTTTCGACAGATTCCCGCAACTTTCGTTTCAAAGCGAGAAAGTATCACTTTCCGCTCTTAGTACACAAATGATTCCTTATGAAATTAGTGAAGCTGCTAAAGTGGCTACTTATGAACTGTTATCATTAAAGTCATGAGAGAGGTATGCAATCATCTAAAATTTATTCAACAATTGACATAATAACAGAACTGCATCTTTTATAAACGTAGAAGTAATTCTTACATGTTTACAAAAAAAATCTAAATTATGGTAAAAATTAAATTTATTTTTGTTTTTTTGATATTTTAAGTTTGGCAGGCGGTACTCGGCGTGAAGAATTATATAAAATGAGGTTAAATGATAGAGAATAAGAAAACAATGTTAGTGACTAAATTTTTTAATTCTAAAACACATACTGAAAGAGTATCATTCGAGAAAATAATATGTGTTCATACAGAAGATATTTTTCATTATTTGTAGGAAATACATCAGATCATAGATTATTTGTATTTTACAAAACGGAAAACGTACTATATAACCTGTTGGTATTTACACTTTTAAAACATTGCCGAAATTCTTAAATTTTCATATCTTAAACAATACACTGTGTACGAAGGAGTTCAGTCACTATATTAGTTGAGGATGGTGGTAGTATAACCAATTTAAGGAGACGTGGTGGGTGGAAATCAACCTGTGTAGCAGAAGGATACATTGAAAATTATTTAAGAAAGAAAATTCAAATTGCTTCAACGATTCAAAATGATTGTAACGAAATTCATATCTCGAAACGTAGTACGAGTAATAATATATGTAATACTAATTCCAACGCTACCACTTCTACTTGAGTTAATAATCCTTATATTGTTAATATAAATAATTGCTGCAATTGTATAATTAGTATTCATAATTATTTGTTGTTTTAAATAAATATAAAAGATAAATTACACTTATCTTTAATATCCAGAGTATTACAAAGATTTAATTTTATCAAATTCTTTCTGTGACTTGAATTTCGCTAGCCGCCTTTTCAAACAGTGACAGAAAATAAAAAAACTACACTATTGATATCATTGAGAATGATCGTAATATGTTTTTTATCCAAAAAAAGAGACTTGTTTTTGTTGTTGTTGTCTTTGATTGAGCTCTGTTTTTATTAGTTGTATTGGATGAAATGGATATAAGGCTCTCAAGTCTTGTATACTGAGCCTGTTATTAATGAAAATGACTTCTGTAACTTCATTACACATTTTAAGTGCTTCTAAGATAGCATCTGTCTCTGCAGTATAAATACTACAAGTCTGTGGTAACCGAATAAAGAACTTTACATTTCAGTCATTTTAATTGTTTCCTAAATATGCAACGTATTTCCCATTTATTCGACTATCATGTATGAGATATTTGGAGTACTATCATTATCAAAATAGTCCTGCTAAAATTTATATTTTTTTTTGAAAAAAGATGTGCGTGTTTTATTCCGTTTTGACTTTGAATAAAATTTACTATGTATGATTCTTGCATAAATATTTATACAAATTCGTGGAAAAATTCCTAATTTATAGAAATGCTCTTTAAAATCCACGAATTGAATTTTTCAATATATTTTATCAAAAATAGGAAAAATAATAAATAACGACTTCTTGAAAATGTCGTTATATAATTTAGTGTTTGTTCAAACATGATTACAAATGTTAGGCAGACAAAAAATGCCATAATTTAGTTAACGTCTATTCCAATTTGCACTTGTTTTGGATTATCCCTAGAATCCCTAGAATAGAAACCAATGTTAAGCTTAAACTTATTTAAGAAGTACGAAACTAAATTGCTATAATATTTGTAAATAAAATGTAAAACGTATTTTTATTTTATTAAAGTGATTTCTTGTTTTCTTAGAAATAAAAGATATTTATTTGCTTTCATACGTAATTCCAAAGAGTCAAAAACTGGTGCCTATATATTCTCAGAATTAAATATCCCAGTAATGAAAATTAGTTGTTGACGATTATAGTTTTCCAATTATTATTATAATCGGTTTAAGTTGTTTTTGTTTTTTTTGGCTTTTACTATTTAATATAATCAAATTTGGATATAAATATGTGAATACTAGTGTTTACCAATTAAAAACAACATGCATAATAATAAATAAGAATTAGAATTATCGATGACTAAACGTTTTTAATTCCAAGAAGCAAATTGTAATAGTAAATATTTACTGAGGAAAAACCATCTCATTTATGTCATACTTATTATAGTTATACAAAGGGAAACTGTTAATAAATTGTTGCTGATTTAGAGAAAATCCTTTTAAAATGTTAACGATATGGAGGATAATATTTATTTGTAGGTTCCGTTTAAACGATATCACTTTCAATATCTAAATCTTAAACACTTAATAGATAAGAGTAAAAATAAGGAATTGCAATTAATAAATTGAAAACATATTATTTAAAAATTCACATCTTAGATATTACAATCATATCATGTATATAAAAAACGAAAATTATGTTATTTCATTATCTGAAGAGTACTTCTTCTTTACATTACATAAAGATGGCGTAACCAGACTGTAAATTACAATTAATAAACACTAAAATAGATATTATAATATTGTTTTTAGAATAATGAAAATATTAATAAACGTTTAAATTTTTCAACCGATTACAAAAAGAAACTTTAATATAGGTAAAAGTCACATCGAAAAGACTGCCTCTCTTTATTATCTTAAGAGGATCGATTATTAATATTGAATATTGAGCTGCATATTTATGATTTATCAAAAAACACTTTATTTGGAAATTGTCCTCTAAATATTTTGTGCTTTATCGGATAGTTTTTATCATGAAATCATTAAACCATTAATTTAAAGGACCTTATAAATATATTAAGGAATACATATTTCGGGTGCTTCAGAAGAAGTAAGTTATTTTTTTTACTAATTCGCATAATGATAATACTCGGAGCACTTTCAAACGAACTTCTCGTCGTCTTTTGTAACACCAATAAATATTTTTCGACCAAAATATGTAATAATAATAATAATAATTTATGATTTGCCAAGAATAACAAGAATAACAAAAGTAACACAATATAGAAATAACCTAACAGGTATCCCAAATAGATGGTATATACAGCATTAGGTCCTAAAACCAATTCTTCCATTCTATCCAGAACACTAATAATATACCTACAAACTATAATAATATAATATTCACAAATGACATTTTTCATAACATTAACAAGATATATAATCAATCCCTTTCTACTCACAGGGTGTAAGCGGTAACTGCTTAGTCTTTTCTTTATTTCTTTATAAACCTGTTCCAGTCCTTTTTGTTTTGTGCCAAAACCCTTACCTCTCCCCACGTCATATTCTTCTTTTCTATGATTTTTCCCACTACATTGTTCCAAGATTGCTTTGGTCTGCCTCTTCTTCGCTTACTCTGCACTCTTGCCTCCCATACTTTCTTGACTTATGTTGAATTGTTCAATCTCTGTAGATGTCCACACCGAGCTGTCTCATTTCTATAAATTGTTCAACTGACTCAATTTCCAGGTCCCTACGGGTATCTTCTTTCCTTATTCTGTCTAATTTTGTTATTCCTCTCACCTTTCTTAGGTACTTCATCTCAACTGCTCCTATTTTTTTTTCTTTCTTTGTCAGTACCCAGGACTCGCACCCATGTGTTAAAATTGACCTGTATAGCCTTGTAGACGTTCATCTTAGTTTTCCGTGATACTTCTTTTTTATTTAATAAACCTTTGTTTAAAGCATAGTACATTCTATTTGATTTTTCTATTCTGCGACTTATTTCTATTTCCTGCTTTCCTGTCTCTTCTAACATCACTCCTAAATATTGGAAACTACTAACTTGGTCTATCTTCTCATCATCTATTGTCATTTCTAGGTTCTTTCTTTGCCGTGATATTAACATTACCTTTGTTTTCGCTTTGTTCATTTTCATGCCATTCTCTGATAATCCTTGATTCCATACTCTCAAGTTTTCTTTCAGGTCTTTTTCACTCCCAGTTATTATCGCCAAATCGTCTGCAAAGGCACATTCATTAATATCGATTCTTTCCAAATTATTGTATCCAATGTGTAAAGGCTTGGTTTTCCTCTCTGTTTCTTTTATTATTTTGTCCATGTATATAATGAACAGTACCTAATAGGCTTAAACTCCCTCCTTATCTAACTCCCTCTTTTATGGTGAATTCATGTGACATAGAGTTTTTACTTATTACTTTGTTTCTAGTTAGTTTTTACATACACATACATTTTATAATTCTTATTAAATTCGAATTTATATCTCTATCCTTCAAACATTTCCAAATTTTCTTCCTAGGTATTCTGTCGAATGCTTTTTCCATGTCCATGAATGCCACAAATACGTCTTTTCCTGTAGCTAGGGCTCTATCTGTGATCTCTTTTATCGAAAATACATGATCTTGTGTACATCTTCCTTTTATAAAGCCACTCTGTGACTCTGTCAAAGTTGGTTCTTTTTCATGCTTCAATCGTTTTTCAATGATTTTTTCATACAATTTTAATACAGTACTTAAAGGTAAGGTAATACCACTGTAATTATTACAATCCTTGCTGTACCCTTTTTTATAGAGAGGCAATATTAATCCCACTTCCCAATCCGAGGGAATTCTTTCTTGCACCCAAATTCTTTTCAAAATCTCAAATAACAATTTAAACCCTCGTTCTCCCATAGCTTTTATCATTTCTGCATCTAATAACTCCTCTGAAGTTATGTTGTTCTCATTATTACCTGTATATTCCTCTCCTTCAGCTAGTTCTCCACTTCTTCTTCATTTAATAATTCCTGGAAATATGATCAAGGTTTATTTCAAATCCTCTTCCACAACATCGTTTAATGCCATTCTGTTTTCTCTTTCTACTATTACATAGTCAATTATAGAGTTTTCGTTTCTTGACGGTTCTTCCCTCGTATATTTATGAATATCCTTATGTGCATAAAAGGTATTCGCTACGATTAGGTCATATAGTTCACATAATTCTAAAAGTTACTTTCCATTAGTGTTTTTGATATTCTCTCCGTTTTTACCAATCACATTATATACATTATCTTTTTTCCCTACTCTGGACTTAAAATCTCCTACCACAAATATTTTGCCTTTCGCTGATTCCACCGTTATACCTAATGCTTCCTAAAATGCATCTTTTATTTCTACTTTTTCATCTTCGCTAGGTCCATAAGCTGGAATAATCGTTTCTGTTTCTGTTTTGTATCTAAACTCTATTAGTAATAATCTCTCAGATATTGCTTTCAAAGTATGCAAGTACTCTTTATTATTTTTATGGATCAGACATCCTACTCCTGCTTGTGCCCTATTCTTTTCGTCAACATCGCTCCAAATTCATAAATGTTGATTTTCTATTTCTACCAATCCCTTACCTTTCTTTTTTTTCTGGTATTACTAATATTTCTAACTCCGCTCTCTCGAATTCATTTACCAGTTCTATTTCTTTTCCGCTTATACTTTTAATATTCCACGTCCCCAGTTTACAGATAGCCTTTTTATCCCTTTTCGCTTTATTTGCTGTCGCTTTAACTCCATTTATGTTTTCCTCATCCTCTAATATCCTTGTTTGTAAATTCGTTTTCGTTTCCATTTCCATTGTCCGGTAGTTTTTCATTTCTTTTACAAATCTTTCTGTGCTGTAAACTATTAGTTTTTTGCACTTACATGTTCCTTTTTGCTTTTTAGCTTTTCATTCTCAATATCCCATTTCCACTCTTCTGTTCCTATGAATATTTTCCTAAACCCAATTCTCACGCTCTTTCCATTCTCTCTTTCTTCTTTTGCCCTGATTCTGATCTGTTTCTCTATTTGCCTATCCTTTGCAGACAAGTCATCCTGAATATATAGTTTTTCTTTTGTTATTAATCTTAATTTTTTCTTATTCTGCATTATTTTATTCTTATCTTCATGTTTTGCTAATTTTACTAAGCATGTTTTTTCTCCCAATTTTATTGCATCCTCTACTACTGCCTTTATTTGCAATTCCCTTTCTAGGAAATTTTCCATTGAGCTCTTGAGTTCTCCTTGACTATTTGTGTCTATTTGTAGTCCTTATACAACTATATTATTTTTCCTTTTTTCATTTTCTAGTCGTTCCACTCTGTTATCCATGTCAATTAATATTTTCTTCATTTTTTTATTGTCTTCATTTAACTCTTGGTTTTCTTCTCTCAACTGCTTAATTTCTTCTCTATGTTCTCTTTGTTCTTCTCTTGTTTTCCTAATCTCAGTGGCCATTACCTCCATTTTTCCTCCTCTTTCATCATGTACATCATTTTCTCTAGATTTTCTTCTAGTTCTTTACCGGCGACCTTCCTGTTTTTGCACTTTCTAAATGCTTCTTCTTTTGTATCCCAATCCTCCTCTCTGTCGCTTTTCCTCTTTTTGTTAGTGTCGTCTTCACTCATTTTAATAATAGCAAATTCTAAATATTATACTGCTACTACTACTAAATAAATATAATGCCAAATCGATAATATAATTAATTTTTCAGTTTTCAATTTAACTCAACTCTCAGATTTTTAAGTCCGTCCCTGTTTACTATATTTGCTAAATCCCACGAAATTCTAAATTTTTCCGCTTTTGTCACCTAGCCTTATCGCTATCGCACCGCCCAAAAAGTTTTCGGCCAGTCAACCCGTCGGACCTTGGACTTTTATCAGTGATATTTAGCTTAATTGTGAACGAATTTACATATCAAATTTAATCAAACTACTTTTATCTCACTTGCAATCTGCCAGTAATCATTGCACAAACACTTTACATCTTTATAAATCAATATACTTTGTTTTGATGATTTAGTTGCTCCTAATTCTCGCGTAAGACGAGGTTTAATACGGAGCAGAAATCAACTCAACTTTTCACTTAAACTGTCAGGACCGTCCAAGACGTAATAACTATTATTACAATGGAAAATTTGACATAACCGAAGACAAAAACAGAATAAAGTACTTAAGGAAAATGATTTAAATAAGTAAAATAAGCTAAATTAAGTTAGGGTAGCTCTTATTGATTGTCGAGTAATTGCCTTTTAAATTTTTTCTTATAAGCATTGACAGAAAGCGTGTAGTCAGGGATATCCAGATGACTCATTGATGATATTTGGTTAGTAAAGGATCTCTTCTTATATAGTTCTTTATTATTCATAGGAACATCAATCAAATTCCTATGATGATGATGATAATAATAATAATAATAATAATAACCTCGAAAAAAAATCATATAGGTTAAATTATGAAAACATGTCTCCTGAAGCGCAAGTTAAAAATAATGATTTCAAGAGAGAAAATACTTTTTTTGACGTTTTTTATTAAGGATTGGAATTATATCTTTTTGACATACCATCTTAACCGACATATTTCACATCAACAGTAGCTTAGCAGTAATGTGCTTGGGCTTAATTCTACTGTACTGGGTTAATCGTAATGACACTACTTTTTAGGTTTGCTTTATTTTAATTTTAAAATATTAGAAAGTTTGTAAACAACCATGTTTTAATAAATGAGATTCTAGGACACACAAATCTGCTGGACTTCGCTCGCACATCACTATCGTCCGGCAACTTCTTATTGTGAAAGTAAAACATAATTTTTGTTATAATTTTCTCAAACGCAACTATTATAAATGTACTTATCGTTAGCCTAGGGTTTAATTAAACTTATTTTTGAAATATACTAATAATTATCAATACATGCTCTACATAATAACAATATAACACATTTTTATTCTTTTTTTGACAAGTATGTAAACTCTTTAAATAATTTGCTAATTATGACTCAATAGTTTTTCAAAGGAAGAAAAAACAGATAACTATGAAAAACTTAGGGGTTTTATCCGTTTTCGTATACTGTATGGGTAAGAAATTTTATTATAACAATTCATAGTTTTGTGTAATGAACATATTAATTATTAAACACATATATAACATAACAGCCATATTCACGAGGATAAAGTTTATAACACGAGCGATAGGCGAGTGCTGAAAATCACTCTATACTTTATCCACTATTATCTAATAATTTTTGCTAATATTATTAGTTATCTTTCCTAATATTTACACTTTTTTTCTTACCTTTATTGCTCTTAGACGATTAACTGAAAAATGTATTACTATCTTCTGGGAAAAAGAACTGATTTTCTTATACCGATCGATAGCCTTTCGACTTTCGTTTCAAAAATGTTTGTAATTTACAGTAATTTTCAACATAGTTATTATTCATGAAATGTTTTAAGTTAGTTGCATTTCTCAACATAAAATACTGTGACCATATTGTTAATGGTTTATTTTTTGAAAACAGATTTACCAAACGTAGGGATTTTGAAAAATAATCAATCAACGTTTAATGCACGATTATTTATATAACGCTTTTTAAATTTTCTAGGCGCAACTTTTGCTGATTCTTTTGTCTCTAGAAGGATTAAAACTATCTCTTTGACACGATTCGTGTCGATTTTATATTTCCTTATAACTATAGGAATTTTATTTATCTTTGTTAACAAGAAAATAATAAAAATTTTCAAGTTTAAAATTACATATAAGGAGCCATTAAAACTGTTCGGTTCGAAGGCTGTATAATCCAGATTTGATGTGCCATCCATGCAAACCTTAAGCAGTAAGGCAATCATCCCGTTTGCTTCACCAGGTAGAATATACTCCTTTGGTAAAATTCCTGCTTGAAGAAGTTCGAAATTGTTTGCCGCACTTTCACGTCTGACAGGAACTGTCGATCTATCAAAAGCTTTTCTTAAAGGACTGAAGGCGTGAAATATACAGGGGACTCATCAGGACTTTAAGGCTGGATGTTCCAGTGTCTCCCACTTCTACCTTACAACATTTGTGATGTGAGGTCGTGCGTTATCATAAAGCAGAATCAACTTGCATCTTGAGTCGAATCACGAGTAGTTCTGAATTTTGAGCTATCATTCCACTCCTGTGGTTTTCGACGCACATGCTTTTCCAAACACATTCTTCATTTTCCGATGAATGTACTGGTTTTTGCCGTTCGGAACCCACAAAAAGAATAACAGTAGGTTGGTCCTGTTTGGACGCACCTTATAAAATTGTAAGAATTGTTTGACATTACACAGCACCCTTTACTGCTATATTTTATGATGGTATTATCTAATATTAAGTTCTACTGAAAAGTATTGCCTTATCAAAATAAGGAAAAAATATCAATTTTTAAAATTAATATGTGGAATATTAAATCCGGTTTTTTATTTTATATACATACGTCTAAAATAATTATAATTCAGTTATAGTAATAGTTATAATTCATATTATACATATCAATTTCTTACCATTTTAGTTTATAATAGTGTTTAACAAGGACGTGCATAAAAGGATTCAGGCTATATTACACATTATATACTGAGTAGTATAACTAGGCGGATATTGGCTCAAATTTGACCTTGAAAATGGCCTTTAAAGTGACCTTGGTGGTTTTGGAAAAGTTTCCTCGGAAAATGGCCTTGGAAAATTTTCTTTACCACCGCCCCCGGCCTTGAAAATGGCCTTGAAAGTGGCCTTGATGCTTGTGGAAGAGCAGCCTTTGGAAAATGGTCTTGGAAAAGTCCTCCGCCGCCGCCCCCGGCCTTGAAAATGGCCTTAAAAGTGTCGTTGATGGTTTTTGGAAAATGGGGGGCCCCCCGAGGACCTTGAAAGTATCCTTGGAAGAGCCGCCTAGTGTGTGTGTGTCCTTTGAAAATGGCCCTCCGCCCCCCGGAATCCAGCGCCGCCGCCGCCGCCGCCGGCACTGGAGTCCGACGACGGCAACCCGGTTTACGTTGTGGCGTAATGTTGGTTGCCGCCTATGCATGCATCCATAATTAAACAAACCAATAATAAATAAGAGATTTATTTTTTTATTCAATATAATACAAATAGAAACGTATTGCCATTTTTAATCACAAATCCACCTTCTTCTTCTTCTAGTTCAATCAATTCGGCTTGAGGAAAATCGCCCATCATTTTCTCCACACTGCTTTTAAATGACTGCAATAATTAAAAAAAAAAAAATTAAAATTAAAATAAAAAAGTAAAAAAAAAACTTACTGATTTAGCGGCGGCTGAGGCAGCGTCGTCATTGAGATCGTCGCCGCCGGAGACGGTTTCCAGCGGCGGCGGCGGCGGCGTCGTCGTCGTCGTAGTCGGGAGCACTGTGGAATCGCTCATGTTTTTTTTGAACTAGGTGTGCTGACGACGGATGCTCGCGACCGACTCAGCCGCCAGTTGTTGAAACCGGGATCCGCGCGCGCGCGCCGCCGGCCGGCCGCCTCGACCTCGCGACGATGCTCTCACTGGATCCTCGACCGTGAATTACGAGAGCGCGCGTGCCGCTATCGCCCTGCAACGACCTTCGTCAGCCTCGAGCGCGTGCAACCGCTATCGCGGTCGCCGCAGAGATTTTTACACAATATCTTTGTCGAGAAATTTTTCATAATATTTTTTCTACTGATTTATTAAAGACATATACATCACCACCACCTTTTATAAGTCGTATGTATGGGCTATTATCTAATAATAATAGGGGATAGTAAGTTTAAATAAAAAAGAAAAACAGTTTTAATAATATATATATTTTTTTAAATGTAAATTATATTATAATAGATATAATGATAATAGTAAGTTTTAAATGTCCAAGGATATTGATATCACTGATCCGAATGATGATGATGGAAACCCCAGGGGAGGGTGTCATGTGAATCATCTAATAATTTTCGTTTATCATCTAATGAATTTAAACCAATTTTTGTTTGATTTATGCTGTAAACTTTATGTTTAAACGATTGAATTGTACACTGTGAAATAATTTTATCTTTCTTTTCAATTAAACAATCCACATAATCTTGAAAACTTATATCATTTTTTACTACGGAACTTTTAATACCTTTTGATTTTTTAACTATAGATTTATCCTCAACTTTATACGTATACATTTTAGATCTTAAGCCTATGAAATGAGTTATAATTTTACCGTTTGTCTCATCTTTCATTAGACCTGGAACCTTCTTATTACACAGTGGAATTTGATATGGGTTATTTGATGCATAATCACTAGTGTCAAATCTGTCAATATGGGCATTAATCACCTCCTTATAGACATCATTACATTTAATCTCATAGATAAAAGAATCTGTATCAGTATATAAGATCTTACAAGCGTCATTTCCTAATTTAGATAACATAAAGTCATAATGAAATTCATACATACATGTTTTTGAAATATCTAAAATAGACATTCCAATGTATATGAGTTTGTTGAATAAAATTTCTGATTTACGTAATTCAATAGCCATTAAATCATCCGAAAAAATGGTTCTACTATGGAACCTTGGATTTGCTATTAAATTTTTTGCCCCATATCTTCCCTCCCACTGCGAAACTAATTTAACTACACGATGTTTTCGAATATTTTCCATGGTCTTACCGTATACTGAATTTACTTTTAATTTATAATAATCTTTTTCAAATTTGTTTGTTGTTTGTGCTCGAAACTGTGTATTTAAAGTTACGTATGGTTTTAACCATGCTGATTGTTTAAATTTTAAAACTCTATGTATTTTACGAATGACTAACCCATGATTTATTGCTTGTTTTAAAGCTCGATAATGAATAATGTATTTAGTTTTGTTATAAAGCGTTGTTAAAAGTTTACAAAATTTTGATCCTTCAGGTTTTCTATGCTCACAGCAAAAAGGAAAATCCTTATGCATACTATGAAGGTGATGGGGATAATCTAAGTCAACCTCCAGTATATACCCGATGTCTGCGTCATCGGGAATACTCAATACATCTATATTTGTATCAACCCATTCAAATCCGCCATATGGAAGTGGTTGTGACATTGCCCAACCGTACAAATTATTGACGTCTACGTATAATAAGTACTTGTCAGGTTTAGATCTGTCATAATCATGCATATATTTATTATTCGCCTCAGAATAACGACAACAACATTGGCTAATCCCACCGCGTATCGCGTTCTCAATAAATAATATCATATCAATGTCATGAAGAAGCTGTAATTTACATCCGGTATACCGTAGCATGCTATCCCAACTATATGCGGGTATTGTGTAATACCAACTCGGGTCAAGACCACTTGTACTATATCCGATTTTTCGAAATCTCTCAAAGACGTCGGCCAACAAAATAATGTCAGTTTTCAAATACAAATCTGAATATTCACCTAAATTTTTTATATTAAAATACCTCCATACCTTTTGAGCATGTTCATACTGTTCATTAGTAATATCTTTATTGTTAAGTTTATTAAAAAAAACAGATTGTGGAGGTAATTGAGTTTCCTTAAGCTTATCAATATTGTCAATGTAGTCGTATGGAAATACACCTTTACGTGTAAGTAAGTAAAATTGCTCTCGAGTACAACATTCAAATGCATACTTTAAATTGTTAAAGTCTTGCATATCCAAAAGGGATACTAATTCATCTAAAGACGTTCCTAAAAATCGCAGCGAATCTATAAAACGAAATTTAATACCGTTAGCCATGTGTTGAGTGAATGATATATACTTTTCATTATTTATTGGTAGTAAAGAAATTTTACCTAATTTAGCCAAATCTCTTATGATAAAGTGACTATCGTAACCGCTTAAATTATGGAAAACAATTGGAACTACAAATTGCTTTCTAAAATTCAAATTACATGAGTTATGAGCAAATCCCCGAAAATCTCCAGTAAAATGATCATGATCTCGCACGATAATGTCCGTTTCAACAAGTCTTTGTTCACAAATATGACAAATATGAGCTTTAAAATTTGAAAAATTTTCTCTCATGGGAACTATATTCTTAAATTTAGATTCAATCATTTGTGCGCATACTACCATTTCATTGGCGAACCATTTCATACAGTCAGGACCTCGATAACTGTTAAAATATGACAGACTATTATCATAGTCACATTTAACATAGTAGCCACAACTGAATGCAATGTGTCGCTGATATTTAATCATGTTAATATTAACATTATCAAGAATCGGTTCTAATAATGATTCGAAATCAGCGTATATCACAAATGGTGTTTTTTGTTTGTAAATAAAATTCTTAAACTTTATAAAAGTTTCCTTCGGAATTGTAATTTTACATTCATTATTTTTTTCACATAATTCTATATGTAAATTCAAACGTTCTTCACTTGAAAAATAATTTAAACATCTAACGCAGAAAATTTTTTTATTTTTTTTTCTATTGAGTTGATTACTTAATAATCGTGATAAGTTTTTTATCCAACAATAATGATATTTGATATCAATATGCTGGGTATCGTTAGGGTCTGGCGCATCATAATCATTTAACTTGGGAAAATATTGATTTTGAATTAATAATAAATTTATATGTTTTTCCAATTTATTTTTAGTTAAACGTATAGGAACTACTATATACTTATTATTGATTAACTCCAATCCATATACATTTATGGATAAATTATTATTCTTTTCAAAAACATGTATTTTATTTAATTTCATTGGAATCTCCACATTATCTAAATTCAACACATTGCCATAATAAGGATACGATGTAACTCGATTAGAATTCTTTTCTGATGGATACAGAGCACTTACAATGCTCCAATAAAAACAGGCCAAGTCAAAATTAAAAATATTTACACAACTTAGTTTATTAGCAATTTGTTTTGGTAATTTAATAAACGATGAACTACCCCCGCCGCAACCATTTCCTACTGCAAACTTATTAATATTAACTTCAAGCGATATCACGGATTTTAATGCCCAATTTGACGAACGTTCCTGAAATTCCGATAGTTTAAATAAAATATAGTTGATTATATGATTAGTAAACCATTCAAATAATATTGTTGAAGAATCAATCGGTGCATATTTACTGTGAAAATATTTAAAATCTACTATGTCATTATCATCTACTAATTTTCTAATAAACTGTCCACAAAAAATAGTGTTTACTTTTATTAATGACATTTTTGATAAAACTTTTTCTACTTTTTCGCAAAAAATTTTAAAAGCATCCATTAAAAATGGTAGAACATCTTTATGTCTTAAATTTATAATAATCCCAGTAATAACGTTATTTTTGAAAATTGAAATTAAATCATTCCATTCTACTGAAGTCGTCGGTATATTATGTAATTTATTATATATAACTTTTAAATGACTAATTTTTGTTTGCCACGATCGAACTTGACCTGATAATAAATTAACATTCTTAAGTTTATCACAGCATAAATCAATCGCAATTTTTACATGTTTTAACCATGTTTCACAGTCAATATGAGGAAATTTTTCATAAAATTTTAAAATAAGTTTATCAATATCCTTTATTAATTGGTCGGACATTTTTTTAAATTAAAACTTACTATTCACAAACTTAAAGAGTGCTTTAGGGTTTCCCTTTTCAGCGTTCTTCTCATCGACGACGCTGACGTCGTCACCTTGATACACCACAGAATATTTTCCGTTTCCCAATTCATCAACGTGATTCTTCAAAATAGATAATGATCGACGTGGTAAGAATATAACTCGATTCTCCAGTTCAAGCAAAATCGTTTCCCCATATTTTGAATTAACCAATTTAGCAATGTAGATTTTCTGAGGCTCATTAATTGGCAGGCTTTTCAATGCAACCACCGGTTTATTTTCACCTTCTAGGAGAGACGAATTTATTTCATTTAAATTCATTTTTCTCTAAAATAATATGTACTTTTATTTTTATGCAAAAAAATGAAAAATATTTACTTACATTTTTTTAACACTTTAACACAAAGAAACTGATTTACTAGTAATATGTTGCTGCTGCTGCTGATGATGCTGCTTTCACAATGAAATTATTAATCAAACTGATTTATTAGCGACACGTGTGCTGTCTTTATAATAATAAAACCTAACCTTATATCCTAGATCTTAGCCTTGACCTTTATTTCAAGGCTGCAATTTATACTCTACTGATGTTACTCTAACTATAGTTCGATAACGTTTTTGCATCCTTCAAGGTTATAATTTGTACTCCACTGACGTTACTCTAACTATAGTTCGATAACGTTTTAGTACATACACTTCCTAATCGGAAATTTTTTCAAGTATTTTGTGGTCCTGAAAAGGACCGTTTGGGGAATTTCCCCTCTACAAGGTATTTTGTGGTCCTGAAAAGGACCGTTTCTGGGAATTTTAATTTCCCGACAAGATATTATCGTCCTCATTAACATTTTTCATGCAGATTATACAGTTTTTAGTGAGATAAAATATAAATAAGACCTGTTCGCACCTAGCGCAAAGGCACATTTCAGGCTCTAAATTACTCATTATCCCACTAAAATGCTGAAATGCATTCTCATCATCATAATAAAAGGGGTTGACCGTCTGTGCTTCAAGATAAAAGCATCCTAAACAAAGCTTTCTACCATGACACACATAAAAAGTTTGAATCATGCACAACGATTCTGTTTGTACATTTGATAAAAACTCTTGACGATTAACCTCTTTTACTATGTAATCTTTTGGATCCCATGTTCTACAATCAGTTTCAATTCCATCATCTGAAATTGGTTCCTCGATATTGGCGGCGGCGGCCATTTCAATGGGATCGTGTGTGTGTGTGTGTGTGTGTGTGTGTGTTGAGAGCAAAGACTTGACTGAATTTTTTTAGATTATAATAAAACTCTGATTTATATGTTTAATTTGAATTCTAATACTAATTAGTATAATCTATCGCATATGATAAAATTATATCACCTCATATGGTTTTCCGTTTTGCATAATCATTCTTACCGCCCTCGCTCGCTCCCGTCGTCTTCATTTAAGAATAATTTAGTTCATTTTACGATCAGTTTGCTTTCGACAGGCATGAGTGATAATAAAATTAAAATATTGAGTGACATATCAATAGTACCGATCAAAAAAACAAAAAAAATGTCTAATCCAGCTATGTCGTTGGAGTCGATAGTTGCTGCTGCCACTAGTGCCTCCTCTGATGTCACCACCGCCGCCGCCGCCGCTCCAACACTATCATTGAATCAGTAAGTTTTTTTTTTTTTTTTTTTTTTTTCACTTACTAAATTATTATTGTATAGGAATTTATGGATTTGACGTTCGATGCTGACGATCCCTTCATCAAAAACATATTTTCGGATGTGTTTTTGAAGGAAGAGGAGAACCCCCCGACGCTGTCGATGGCTACACCGCATCCGCCGCCGCCGCCGCCGCCGCCGACGACGATAGCATCTTTAAAGAAGAAACGAAAACTAACGGAGGAGACGACGCGGAAATTATTAGACAGAGTTACTGAAAGATACAACTTTTTTTTAGTGTCGAAACCGAGAATATTAAAATTATTAGAAGATAAAAAAAAAATTAAAAATGATATGTGTGAATTACGCAAAAAAATAAATCAATACGCAGTTAGATTAGATCAAATTGATAGTGAAATTTTTGCAATATCAGATTCGGAATTTTTAAAATAATTTTTTGCTGCATAATTCACACATATCATTTTTAATTTATTTTTTATCAGATATTTTAATATAATAAATTACTTAGATCAAAATCATTGCAATTTCGGATTCAAAATTTTAAAATCATTTTGTAACTCTTGTTGTTCGCTATAGAGTCCCATCTCTAACATTAAATATGAACGGGTCTCGTTTGACGATGACTACGACTACAACGACGACGACGTTGGATAGGTTATTAAACCCATTGTTGTTGTTGGCAAATCTATTATCACGCCTCGCTTAAAATCTCAGCGGTTGAAGGCGATAGCGGTTTAAAAATATATATATATTATTAAAACTATGTTTTTTTTAAACTTACTATTCCCTACTATTAGATAATAGCCTGATCACCCCCACACACACACACACACATACAACTTATAAAAGGTGATGTATATGTCTTTAATAAATCAGTTGAAAGTAGAGAATGTCATTAGTAGTTGAGTACAGAACTAAGCTAAAAAAATATTGTGAAAAAATTTCTCGACTAAACAAAGATATTGTGTTTTACGAAGAAAACAGGCAAGTTTTAAAAGATTTATCAAATTTGTGTTTAAATGATGATGGTCCTACTAAACGCAAATTATGTGATATTAACAGCGATATTCAACGGTTTGTTGTATACAAACATACCTAATGGAGTGTCTAATATAGCGGTATGTTTTAATGAAAACCAAAAAGAATGTAACCGCTCTGAATGGCAAATGATGGGTAGAACCTATTTAAATGATGGAAAGTTACAAGTTTTTTACGTAAGATTGCCCTCAACACCATATGAATTATATTACAAGTTGAAATTATTATTTCCGAATAGAAGTGAAGGTGATCAAGAAAAATGGTATAAAATTGGTGAAACTATCACCAATTGTACTTATCCTCTAGGAATAGGGACTGGAATTGGAGGATTAGTAGGAGGAGGAGGAGGAGGAGGAGGAGGAGGAGGAGGAGGAGGAGGAGAAGTCGATCAATGACAATTTTCAATAACATGTGCTACATTTGGTTTAATGTTATTTATAGCGTTAAAAATGATTGTTAAATATTTAAGGAAAATATTAAATAAATAATATATATGAGATATGTTTTATTTAGTGTTTTTAATATTTAAGGGAAAATAAAAACATAAAAACAGTTTTATACACATTTATTTATAAAACATTTTATACATGTTTATGGAAAAAAAAATTTAATTAGGTAAAATAGTATTAGTAAACCAAGAAAGTAAATGATCCACGTTTCTTTGTGTACACATAAATTTTCCTTTTGAATGATGGCAACACTGCTGTGGAATTGTCAATTGAAAATTTTCTGTATCCCATATAGTTTTATCATACTTGGCTACATCATGGATAATAGGAAATACTTGCAGCTCCTCACACTTACTTTGTAAAAATGAAAGTTTTTGTTCATCTCTAACGTAAATTATGTCATAAAATGTCATTAATTTCGCTATATTCAATATAACCGGAGTTAAATCGAATTCCGTGCAGATTTTGCTCTAAATAATTCACTGTCTTTTTATCACTAACACTAAGATTTTTAAATGGTGTTGGCGATTTAAATAGAAAATTTAATCGCTGTTGTCCAATATGAATGGAGAGCTCTTTTGGATGAAACACTTTTTCAATAATAAAACCTTGAATATCTACTAGTGCCACTCGCATGATGATTGCAAATCAACTAATTTTAATTATATTAGGGGAGGCTTTTTTATATCTTCTGTGAATCGTGTGTGACCTATGATACACCTTGATATTATCGAAGTATGTGAAACCAAGGTCGCAATAGAAACCTTGATGTTACCGGAGAGATAGAGCGAAGTATGTGAAACCAAGGTCGCAATAGAAACCTTGATGTTACCGGAGAGAGAGATATATAGAGAGAGAGAGAGAGAGAGAGATCTGGAGTCAACACCTATTATTACGAGAGGCTTTTTATTACTTCCGTGAGTGGGTGATATTCCATGAGACAGTCGTGAACTATGATGCAATAAACCTTGGTGTGATCAGGGAATCCTACGTCCGATTCAATTTCCAACTTTACATCGACGGTTGATGACTTTATAGATTCTTCCTGCTTACTACAATCTATGATAAACAATGTACGTAATTTAAAATCCGAAACGGTTAGAAGGGTACGTTTTCGATTAGAGTTTGTGTAGCTAGGATAAAATTCTGTATAGTTGAAATATGCATCGTTGAAGCGGTCACTAGCAAAATCAAATTGCGAACGATCATTAGGATAATAATCGCCATTTAACATTAGTCTAATATTACGAATATTCAAGTGATCAAATGTTGTAGGATCAGCTGTGGCTATATCACGTTTTTCGGTTTGGAAAAATATCATGACGTAGCGAGGTCTTTCAATAGCCGTACTAGTTTTCACAGGCCAGATATCTTTTTTAGCATTTGGCGTGATGGCTGGCAATTCATTAAGCTCCCATTTTCGGAAGGGTATTAAAATAGGCCGGTCCGATTGAATTGCCTTCAACAGTTTTTCATTTACTTCATAATTGGGGTAGATATGTTTAACTCTTACTTCAATGCTTTCAATATTTATTTTAACTGTAGTTACCGATCCGCCATTTTCCTTAATAGTTATACAATCGTTATCGTTTCGAGCACGAACAAAGCGAAAAGTTTGTCTACCACACGTAATCCTAGGATAATCATTGAAAACGTTGAAAATATGCTTTAGCGGTAATAATAGACTGAAAGATTTACTATTCGTGAGAATTGGTGATGAGGGATAATTCCAACCGGCAATAGACATGTGACGCGAGTCGTCCTGTGAATAGCAGGTATAAGCGCGAACGGTACTAACAATACCAGGATCTCGTACCGTCTCGATCTCTTTGCCACTTTCGCTGTATGTACAGGAATCGAATAGAAATGCTCCGAAATTTTGAGTTAATGAAACATCACCCGTTCCGGTAACTATTAATTTTCCCTTAATATCCAATAGCGAATCGTACATAGCAAAGAACGAATCCACTTGGTTGATAACAATTTCCACAATGTCATTGCAGTTAAACGATTTCACATATGGAGCATAGTATTTGTATTCACATTTTCGAATTGATTCATCTATTACGGGTGACCCGTATAGATTAAACATCGGTAATTTCTCAGCTGATTCAGCTACTTTTCTTTTCTTGTAAACTATTGGTGACGATGACATGGTGGTGGTGGTGGGGGTGGCACGTTGTCAACAAAGAATCTTCTTATACTAATAATTAATTGTGTTTTCACCGCTTATAACCATTTAGGTTGAGGTCTAAGTTCCAATACTAGTGTACTTGTTTCACCACGGAAATTTACTGGTTCACCGTTTTGATCGACTGCCAGTACGGTAATATTAAGAATTTCACGTTGAGGAATGACTGGTAAATACAAGAGATTTGAAGGCGTTTCGTCAATTATATATCCAGGATCTGATTTAACGGAGAATTCGTAGATTGTATGAGCAGGTGTGTTTCCATCAAACGCCCCCGTCGTAATGTTACAGTCAAAACGTACGGTTGAGACTTTTATAATGTTGACGGGTAAATCTGACGAATGTATCTGAGCCGGAACGAGATTTTTTTCGGAAAATCCCAACGTACGTCCAATATTGTTAGGTTCCTTAAACGATATGTTATAGAATTTGCTGAAAATTTCACATTTAAGCGTATTGTTATTGGGCTTCAATGAAAAATCTCGATCTGGATCAACGGAATTCTCCAAACCCATTCGATGCCGAATAAATCTCTCAATATCTGAAATTTCATAACTACCTGCTGGAAAGGCAATTTCGTTTAATTTGTTGTGTGCATCATAGTAGTAAAATTTTTGACCCTCTTCAATGTTCGGTATGGAATTATACGAATGAAACGATCTCAACGCTAGCTCATATTCTTTTTCAGGATTCAAAACGATGGGTGTTTGAGGTTTAAATGTAAAAATATGATTGGTGCTATTGACTCGCAACAACTGAGACATAACGAAGACTAACGAATTTTTAATAAATACAATAACTTAAATATATTCTTTATTTAAACTCTTTAAAACAATATATACATTTTGATTGCATTTGTGTACCACATACATCAGACCATACATGTCGACAGGAATTCGTTTGACATGGTAAAAACCGTTTTAACTCCATTCTGTACTCAACGGGAAGGCTATACCAGACTGTCTGTAAATCACTCACGTTCAATAAAATCATTTGAATTGCATCCTCGAGGTAACGACGACGACGACGACGATTCATCACGTAAAAATTTCAAGCACAAATGTCCACAATTTATTTGATTATAAGTTTGATATTGTTCGTTGTTATAGTAAATTTTGACAGGACGATTACGACTACTTAAATAACGAACAAGTTCTATAGGCGGCTTCAAATTACCAAATGAATCAAAATATTCAACTTTGTCGTTCTTTTTTCTATATGCGACCCAGTGTGTTCCGGGATTTTTCCAACTATCTAAATTTACGATACCACATTCACGTTGGGCGCGTACTCTCCTAGGTAGAGTATCGCGCATGAAAACACCTCGAAAATGAGGTATTTTATAAAGTTTAGCATATTTCAGTAATTCTTTATCGTATAATGCTCTATTAGGTAGCCTTAATGATGATGACGTCGACGTTTTTTTTGAGGTTTTTTTTTTTTATTTTCAAGATACAGACCGAAACCTCCTTTGCTATTCTTTCGTAAATACAATCCATGACCGATAGCTTCCATCGCTTTATTGTGACGTGTCTCTTCTTCCAGCTTCTTTTTCTTATTTTGAGCGTTTACGACGGAAGAAGCTATACTGGCTGCGCCTCCACTTAACGCCCCAAGGGCACTAAGTCCGGCAAACAAGGGAATGAGAGGAAGAAATCCTCCAGATTTAGAGTCAAATGGAATAATTCTAGGTATTCTAATGTTATTTTTACCGCCGGCACGTTTAACTGCCACTTTGGCTGCTTTTAAAGCCAACGATACGGCCTTCTTTAATGTCTTGGCAGGTTTCATGGATTTTCCAATTTTTTTTACAACGTGAGTGTTAAAGGAACAACCCATACCAAGTTTACGTTTGGTTTTCATTACTCCGGTTACAAGTAGAGCGTTACCACGTTCACCAAGACTAGCGTCCTTTGATTTAACGCGCTGCCACGCTTGTTCCTCTAATATTTTATCGGCTTTATGACGTTCGTTCAATGAATCGTTCTGCGAATAGGCGATGTCGTGTTGTTTGCACGCGGCGTCTAGCGGATTAATACCCGGATCACCACGTGCCAATCGTTTTTGTAGTTTTGTTCCTGGTCCGCAGAATTGGTACCCCCCACTTAAATGGATTTCAAAGGGTAATTTATTAATCAATGTATTTAACACACCCTCTCCTTCGTGCACAAACATTGAAACTAATAAATGAGCGTAACAGCTTCGATATTTATAAGACGATGAAGGTGATTCAACAAGTGCAGTCGTTACCGATCGAAAATTTAGACGATTTTCAAGACAAAAAGTTAAATGGTATTAGTAAACATGGTCCGTTGTTGCCCGACTCGTTTCGCGCCATAATCTGCGGCCCGAGTGGCTGTGGAAAGACAAATGTAATGTTAGCCCTGTTGTTTAATCCCAATGGTGCTAAATTTGAAAATGTTTACGTATACTCAAAATCTTTATACCAACCAAAGTATCAGTTATTACAAACAGTAATGACTCAAGCAAAGGGTATAGGTTATTTTCCGTTTAAAGACAACGATGAAGTCATCAGTCCCACTAAAGCCAAAAAAAACTCCATTTTTATTTTCGATGATGTAGCATGTGATAAACAACAAAAAATTCGCGAATATTATTCCATGTGTAGACATAAAGATATTGATGCTGCCTACTTATGTCAAACATATTCAAAAATCCCGAAACAATTGATAAGAGATAATTGTAATCTGATTGTGTTATTTAAACAAGATGAAATTAATCTAAAGCATATATTTGAGGAGCACGTCTCACCAGACACAACATTTAATGAATTTAAAACCTTATGTTCAAAGTGTTGGATTAATAGGTACGGAACGGTAGTTATCGTAAAAGATTTTCCCATTAACAATGGTCGCTATCGAATGGGTTTCGATAAGTATATAAAAATTTGTTAATTTGTGTTAAACGTCACTGTATGGAATGATGTCAGACGATCGAGTTGCTGTGGCTACACATAAACGAAAAGTTGCTGAACTAACGCGTGCTATACGAAAAAAATATTTAGCATTGAAATTAAATCGAACGAATGTGGACGATTCAATCAATAAACTTTTTAAACCAATAACCGATCCGTTAAAAGAAATTGCTTTAAAAAAAACTACTGGTACTGCTGCTGCTGCCGTCCCCATACAAGTAAAGAATGAATCATTTATTAAAAAAGAATATAAGACGCATTCTACTAGTACTAAATTTCTCGATTTAGAAGATGTTGCCGAGTTTAATGAGCCCAGTATAATAGAGGAACCTAATTTATCACCGAAACGTTCCACTGAACCGTCCATCGAATATTCACAGGATGTAATAGATGAATATCTGGATCAGTATCCATCAATAAGTCATACTTACGTTAAAGATTACTGGACAAATAGCGATAAAATTGATAGAAAATATGGTCCTACATATGATAGTGAACAAGATAATTGGACACTTGGTAATAGAAGAATTTCCTTTGATGTTAAAAGCGGTGCTATCATGTTGTTATCGGAGAAAGACTTTTCGGGAGGATATGTGAAAGGAACGCCAGGACTTTATCAATTAATATTTTATTCTGATCCATCGTACGCTCCCGATGATCTCGTAAACTATAAAACCATATTAGAACATACGGGTGCGCACTTGAATAGTAGAGGACATTTAAAAGGAGATAACAGTATAAAATGGTATAACATTATAAAACCTTTGATTAAAACCGTAGAAAAAAGTAAAAAATCTAGTCTCTCAAGTTTAGTTCAACATTTCGCCTCTTCATCACCGAAAGAAGGTAAAGGAATGCATTTAGAATATAATAACGCACCTATAGAATATATTTATTGGGACGATCCCCGAGAGCTTATTACTAGATTGAGACTGCTTATCGCATCTAAAGAGGCAGGAAATACTTCACATAACAATGAGATTGTTGCCATAATGAATGAATTGAGGGAGGCTAATATGATAAAATAAGTTTACACATCCACACGAATGTCATTTCAATGATGAGTGTTGATAAATTCGGACGTCATTCACGTTCGCGTGCATTTGCATTCAAACCATCTATTGTACGATTACCGCACACCTCTGATGGCAATTTAGATATTGAACATTTAAAGTTATGCAACGTTAAGGGGCCAACAATTGATGAAGATGCCGCAAACAAAAAGTATGTCGATTCTATGATAACAAACCTTTCAAAATCAATAGATCGAATATTGGAGAACGTTAAAAATATGTCTGATGCTATGGTAGATATGCAAAATAATATTAATGAAAATATGCAGTTTATTTCGAAACAAGAACAACAAACTACAGATTGGGTGGCAAAAAAGTACGTTGACGATTCTTTGCAAAAAAGTATTGAAAACGCAAATAATAAATTATCAATAGAGCTTAAGTTATTTCTTAGAAATAACCTTGTTGATAATTATTCAGAGATTAGAAAAAATATTAAAAACCTTGAACAAAATGTAAAGAAGAATCAAGAGCAAATTATCAAATTAATGGCATCAAGGACTACTTTTACGCCTACACCATAAATAGTAAAATTATAAATCAGTCTATTTATTATCATGCCAATCGCGTCGGCGGTTACGTCACCGGAAAAGATTCAACTTGTTAATGAACTTCATAAATATGCACGAAAAAATTATCCGAGACGACGTACCGTCATCAAAGGACTAGATGATTTATGGCAAATGGATTTAGCTGAAATGAGTCGCTATGCACATCAAAACAAAGGTTTTAAAATGATTATGGTTGTCATTGATTGTTTTTCAAAATTTCTATGGACTAGACCGCTAAAAACGAAAACCGGTGAAGAAATTACCAAAGCATTCGAAGACATTTTATCGCATACGAAACATCGTCAGCGTCGTCCGAAAAATTTACAAACCGATCAAGGTACGGAATTTTTTAACGCAAAATTTAAAAATTTAATAAAAAAGTATTCCATTAATCATTATAATACGTTTAGTGTTAAAAAGGCCTCTATAGCAGAACGGGTAATACGTACTTTAAAAGAAAAATTATACAAGTATTTCAGTTTAAACGGAACCTATAAATGGATTGATTATTTACCCAAGTTAACTCAAGAATATAATAATACGAAACATAGCAAAACGAAACTTAAACCAAAGGATGTGAACAAGACTAATGAAAAGATTCTTTTAACGAAAAGATATTCATATCTGAAAATTGCCGGACCGCGAAAATTACAAGTCGGCGATGTTGTACGCATAAGCAAAGCAAAGCATGTGTTTGAGAAAGGTTACACACCAAATTGGTCTACTGAACATTTTAAAATCATTAAAGTTAAAATAACCAATCCCGTTACATATTTGTTGGAAGATATGCGTGGTCAACCAATCATCGGAGCTTTTTACGAAGAAGAATTACAAAAGGTTAAAAATCCTGACATTTATCTCGTTGAAAAAGTGTTGAAACGAAAAGGTAGAAAACTTTATGTCAAGTGGTTGGGGTTCGACATTACGCATAACAGTTGGATAGATAAGGATTCGCTTAAATAACAGGATTAACAATACATCTCAGTCAGTTGTATAAAATGTGTTCAACGTATAGTTCATCATCATCCTCTGGATGTACTTCAGAAAGTTCTTATAGCGATAAACAAATGGATAGTGATTATTATAAACAAATTGATCAAGTCTCCAAAAAAATGTGTGAAAACGCAATCGATTTTGAGCATACTTTACTGTTGTATAAAGAGTATTCGACCGGAACAGCGACAGTGGGAAGCGGTCTTAGTCCTGCGAGAAAATTTGAACCTGCAATTGTTTTATGTCAACCCTTTCGACCTCATCAGCAAATGTCTTTTGATACATTCGAATGGTTAGATCTTATGTCAATGTTGAAAGTTTTGCTTAAAAATTTTTTCGATGACTCACTTCCTCAATTTCCTGATGAATATGATTCTGTTGAAAATCTATGTGGAAGAAATTGTAAAGTAACTCAATATATAATGGATGATACAAAATTTCTAAGTATAAATAAAAAAAACGTTTGTATCGAATTGACAAAAGACCAAATTTATTATTTGATTGATATAGATGAAAATTTGTTGTGCTATTACATTGAAGAATTGAATAATGTTAATTTTAACAATTACTACTTTCAAGTATTAAACATAATCAAACCGTATTTTGAAGACTATGAAGAAGAAGAAGAAGTTTGGAAGAATATATTAAAAAATATATTAAACTTGACTGATCCATTATTGGCTAATGCTCTCAGAGAATTTATTTATTTTTATAAACATAAATTTATAAATGCCTTACAAGGATTTACTGTAGAATAAATTTTATATAAATAAATCGTCTTTTCTTTTATACCTCTCATTCTCATTCGATATGTCGATAAAGATAGTTGTGTCGTTGTTGCTCTCAATATTATTGGTAATTCATTGTGAACATATAAATCAAGAAGATGCTATTTCTTTTCTAAAACAATATGGTTACATAACCTCTGTTAGTAATAATAATAGTTTAGAAAATTTCGAATCGTATTTAATCGAGTTTCAAGAAAAATTTAATTTACCTGTTGATGGTACCTTAAATGATGAAACTGTTCGATTAATGAAGCGACCAAGATGTTCTAATTATGATGAAAATATTGGATATGTTGATGCATATACGGTACACGGAAAATGGAATAAAACTAATTTAAAATGGCATTTTCCATCAGTATCAAGAAAGTACATTACAGTAGCCGCAAAAGCTTTCGAAATTTGGGCTAAAGATTCAAAGTTTACATTTACCAATGTTAAAATAGCTATGCCAAAACCTGATATTACCATAACCCTCGGAAATAAACGTCATAGTTTTCGAACAAGTTGTTCGGGTAAAGCTGAATGTCCACAGAATTTTGATGGACCTGGAAAAGTTTTGGGTCATGCCTATTATCCAAGGGACGACAGCAATTGCATTGAGGTTCATCTTGATTCTGATGAAAATTAGAATTTTAGCTTGAATATCACGAATGTTCCGGATAACGAAAACAGTTTATTGGCAGTTTTAGTTCATGAGATAGGTCATACATTAGGTTTGGGTCATAGTGGCATTGAAAATGCTATAATGTATCCATGGTATCAAAGCGATATATCCTCATTACATGAAGACGATAAAATGGCTCTTGAAGCACTTTATGGCCCTATACCAACACGTCGTTATCTGCCAATTAACCCTACTACTACTACTACTACTACTACTACCAGTACTACAACACCCCCACCTCTACCTACTTCAGTTAATTTATGTAGCCTTAAATCACCTGATTTTATCTTTCTCGCTAGCACCGCATCGTTTCCCAATTATCGTTTATATATTGGAAGCGGTCGTAAATTATGGAAAATTGATCTTAATGATATGCGAATACCACAACATTTTGATTTAATTGAATCATATCTTCCTAAAGAAATAAAAACATCTACTATAACTCACATTTTTCAAAATGCTGTAGGAGATCTGATTACCTATGCTAATGGAAGATGTTATGCAGCCTCATTCCCAGAATTACATATTCAACATGATTTTATTTTACCATTATCTAAAGACGTTCTAATAAATGCTATATTTCAAACAAATAGTGGAAGCATTTTTATATTTTACGATAACACTTACATTGAGTTTCTGGAAACACCTCAAGAAATACGTAATCATGGACGAATAACAGATAAATTTCCTGGGCTTCCACCCGGTATTACGTCAGCGTTTAGATTTACAGATGGTTACATTTACTTTTTTCAACAAGATACTTACTATAAATTTAGTGAATATACACGAAAAGTTGTTGCAGCAGGTCCCTTTAATTGGAATCTCTTTGGATTCCATGTCCTGAAGACAGCTTAAAAGAACAATTAAAAACTTTACTGTCAAAAATAATATCTTTTTATGAATAAAAAAAATGCTTATTAAGAATTACGTTTTTTTTATTAAAACAATATTTTATAAAGTAGTATATTTCATATTTTCTTCTTCTTCTTCTTCTTCTTCTTCGTCTACTAGAATGTCATCATCATTTTCATCCACATCATCGATAAGATATGAGGGTAAATATTTCTTCATTCTGCGTAGATACCCTTCAAACTCTAACTTTTTAAGTATATTTACCAAGCAGCATATACAAATAATTCCATCTACGTAATCGTTCATGACTTGAGATCCTTTACGATATCGAGCAGTTAATATTTGACATTCCTCTTCTGTATACATTCGACCCATACCATATACACTTTCACGTTCGTAAATTCTTTCTTGCTTAAACAAATGCCATGATAAGTCTCGCAAGAGATTTTTAAGATTATTCACTTTTGTAATTGTTTCACTACTAGTTGCCATTTTTTATTTTTTCAACTGACTTTGCATATCTATAAAACTTCTATATATGCATGAAGATAAAGGAGAGGGGATTTAAAATAACCTCGATTTAAAAAAAATATCCTTAACCAATATTTTGAGCTTTAGTAGCTGCTGCTGCTGCTGCTCAATATCTCGCTATTTTTTTTTTTTTTTAATAATCTAATATTGAGGTATAACAACCTCGGTTCTTGTTGTTGTTGAGTCCCATCTCTAACATTATAAATATGAATGGGTTATCTCCGCCGCGACCGCGATAGCTGAGAGTGGACGCAGCCGAGGCGGCCGGCGGTGCGGATCCCAGCTGAGAGCAGCGAGGGCATCGGTGGCCGGCCGGCGGCGCGCGCGCGCGGATCCCGGTTTCAACAACTGGCGGCTGAGTCGATCGCGAGCATCCGTCGTCAGCACACCTAGTTCAAAAAAAACATGAGCGATTCCACAGTGCTCCCGACTACGACGACGACGACGCCGCCGCCGCCGCCGCTGGAAACCGTCTCCGGCGGCGACGATCTCAATGACGACGCTGCCTCAGCCGCCGCTAAATCAGAAAGTTTTTTTTTTACTTTTTTATTTTAATTTTAATTTTTTTTTTTTAATTATTGCAGTCATTTAAAAGCAGTGTGGAGAAAATGATGGGCGATTTTCCTCAAGCCGAATTGATTGAACTAGAAGAAGAAGAAGGTGGATTTGTGATTAAAAATGGCAATACGTTTCTATTTGTATTATATTGAATAAAAAAATAAATCTCTTATTTATTATTGGTTTGTTTAATTATGGATGCATGCATAGGCGGCAACCAACATTACGCCACAACGTAAACCGGGTTGCCGTCGTCGGACTCCAGTGCCGGCGGCGGCGGCGGCGGCGCTGGATTCCGGGGGCGAAGGGCCATTTTCAAAGGACACACACACACTAGGCGGCTCTTCCAAGGATACTTTCAAGGTCCTCGGGGGGCCCCCCATTTTCCAAAAACCATCAACGACATTTTTAAGGCCATTTTCAAGGCCGGGGGCGGCGGCGGAGGACTTTTCCAAGACCATTTTCCAAAGGCTGCTCTTCCACAAGCATCAAGGCCATTTTCAAGGCCGGGGGCGGTGGTAAAGAAAATTTTCCAAGGCCATTTTCCGAGGAAACTTTTCCAAAACCACCAAGGTCACTTTAAAGGCCATTTTCAAGGTCAAATTTGAGCCAATATCCGCCTAGTTATACTACTATACTGAATCAACTCTCTTTATAACAATGATTTATTCTAATGGTAGGAATAGTTGATGAAATTTTATACTTGATTTTTTTTAATTTAAATATTAGACGTACTTGTATTATTAAATTAACAATAAAAAATTAATGCACTTTTGGTTTAATTTTAACGACTTCGATGTAATCATGTTTTACTTTATTACTAAAAATTCAAAAGTATTCGATTCTTAAAATGGTAACTTTTAATTTAAGTAGCAAAGTATTCGGATTTTAACTGGTCAGATCTCGAACCGTCGCGTTGGACTCGATTCATTCTCAAATGTATTGTCCGTAAATAAATTATATCAAATAACAATACCTATATATCTCGGCTATTCGACATTTCGGTTAACAAGTATTCGATTCATACAAGTTTTGGATTTTGTCCATCGCTATTGCTATGAGTAGTGACAAAATGTTGAAGTCACAGCAAAATAAATCTACTCATTTTTATCAGAATTTACATTACATGGATTTTCACACAAATTCAATGTATTTCTTAATTTCAAGTATTATTTCCATAAGAGCGCCTGTAATTTCAAGTACTGGTAAAAATGAATAGAAGGGTTTACACTTGTTTTGCTTTAAAAGTATCGCGCAGAAGTAGAAAATCTAAATTTTTCTTGTGTGTTGACGTAAAAAAGGTATAAGTTAGTTATCTGCTCGTTGAAATATCAATAAATTTACTAGTATGTATAATGTAGTATACTATAAAGGTTTTAGAATTGTATTTACCCTTTAGTGATAAATAAATATTGTACGATTTTTGAATTGTTAATTTTTGGTTTCATGAACGTTATATAAAATGACACTTAAAAAAAGATGCGAGGTTTTCAAGTCTCTAAAACACCTTTAAGATTTAATATATTATTAGTAAAGTAGTAATAAATAGTGATTACTTTTCTTTGGAGAAACATGTAATACATTCAGTACTGTAGCCTATTGGTTTATTGCACTATTATTTTCTTAATTTTATCACAGACAACCATGTGCCGTGTGGGTCAATGTATGGAAGATATAGAACTTGGCTCAGATACTTTGTGCTCCCTTTTTAGGAAAAACTTTGAGAAGTGCTCTAAACCAGTTAAATATTTCATTGTATCTTGTATACCCACTGAATCAAAAGATAATACAGAATACGTTGTTTACTCCGCAAACACGTTTGATAGAAGTGACAGTTTTGATAACTCTATGAACTTGTATAGTGTTTTAGAGGTATTTTTCTACTACAGATGGTAAAATTGCTGGAAAAAGGAGTAAGTCTATGGGACGTCGTAAATATTTAAATGTTAGTCGTTCGACTACTCAAAAAACACACCAACACACCAACCGGATATGATCACCGGCGGCCAGGACCAGTTGCAACCTTTGTCACCACTGCTACATTGTGAGACCGATTGTAATTCTCCAGAATGCTCCAAAGTGGCCTTCAGTCAGCAGTCAGCCTTTCTACTGTTCGACGAAGGTTAAGGAAAAGGTGTGACAGCTTGCACTGTGGCTACAGGATGCTTGCTTACTGCAGCTCACAAAAGACGCTGGCTTGGTTTTGCCGACGAACACGTCAATTGAACAATGGACGATTTTGTCTTGATTGTTAGAGGTGTATTAGCAGCACAACGACACACAACTGTGATATTAGAAGATTACGTGCTGTCTATATGCTGGATTTGTTGACAACAATGTTTTCTTAATGCAGGATAATACGCGACCACTATCGGCAAGAATTGTAACGCAGTACCTTGAAGAAGTTGGTTTTCCAAAAATGGACTGGTCTGCTCAAAGAATCCTATTGAACATATGTGAGAGCAGCTCATAAGGCGCTTAATACGTCGCATACCTGTTCCAACAATACGTGAAGAGCTCCGATTGAAACTTAATTGAGAAATGGACCATTTTCCCCAAGTAGACATTCTTTTCTTGAACTGCCATACGCTTGCAGCGTGTTGGCGGTTGGTTTATTCTTAAGCTTTTGTTTTGCACTTTTCGTATAATGGTTGCAATATTAGGTATGTCAATTTATGATATCTCTGAGCCATGAGTGTAGATCTTCAGAATGTGCTTGTTTCTCTGCTAAATTGAATGAGGGGTGACAACTGGAATAGAGGATTACTGTTCCCGGAGGACCGCATCATTTAATGAGATATTTCTCAACGTTTCGCCGTCTATTATAAGCGGCTTCTCCAGGAGGGGAGGTGTGCACAGTAACTCTGTAACTCAACTATTGAACGTAGCCAGAGGCGAAACACACCTCGCGGAGGGGAAGATGTGCCCGTTAACTCAATTACTGAATGTAGCCAGAGGCGAAACAAGCCTCATAAAAGAACGCGGTCCTCCGGAAGCAGTAATTCTCGGATTAACTCTGGCCGTGGAAGACTACTATCTTCAATCATGGATACATTAAATAGATTTTTAGGGGGCTCGGATTCTCTGACGCTCTGTATATATAGTTTAACTAAATTTATCTTAAATGAAACTTTCAGTTATTGGTATACATTCTAAAATTACAAATATTTTTTGGTATTAATAAGAAATTTTTCCATTGAATTTCAAGCAAACGAATGTAAAACATTTTAAGATAAAAATGAAAAACCTTATTTAAATCTGTTATTTACAAAAAAGTTGGGATTATTCTTGTTTTACACAAATATATAGAAAGTTAATTTTTTCCGATTTTTTGAACGTAAGCTAAGAATAATTTAATTTTCAATTGTCTTCTATTTGAAGGTACTTAGTTGGTTGGTAATAAGCATGTCGTATTGATACTTTCGGGCTCCTTTATCATTATCTTTGATATTATAAGAAGATATACCTATCTATCTTCTAAATAATGGTTTTGTGTGATTTCTGCCGCAAGTGTAACCCCCCTACTTTACGGGTTCATTTTTTTACTCTACCCGGTTTTTCGTTATTATCATTTAAATGTTCAGATGTTTAAATGTATTTAGAAATATTTATTATGAAAATAGCTGAAAATCAACTAACCTACTGCTCTAATTATAAGAATGTATAAGAAGTCTGCTATCTAATTAAACTTATTCTTATTTTAATTGCGAACGAGCGAAGTGTGCAATTAGATACTACTCAGTACTCTTTGGCAAAAATAAAACGAAGTAAAATCATAGGCACATAAGGACTAGCTAGACAGGCCATTACTTTGCTCCATTCACACCATTCTTAAGCATCTCTATTGGAGACGCATGAATGCGATGTTCATGGTCACTTTCTCGGAAAACTATTTTAATCCAATGACTTGCTTATGCGTCAATCGGAAATAATTTAGAATTTTCATGTGATATCGTAGCCGACAATAGATCATAAGATAATGTTTACTTCATTCTAAGATCTCTAAACTTTTGCGCTTACAGAGTTTCAAATAAATGCTTCCGAGTGGAGCAAGCTGGTAACGTAGCCTAACTACATAAGGGGTTTTTTTTCTGAAGAGATCCTTGAATGTAGTTCCAAATCAATTGAAAGTCAAACCGGTTGCGTGACTCACATGTCAATAGATCTATGGCAAATATTCGTCTTAATGTCTTGAAGTAACGGAGTCATGCTTTACACATAACACATAACTCAGGTCAAGACCTTTTGTATATTAAAAATTCCGGTTCATACTACATGAGTAGCTTTGGAAACATTTGTGTATATGTTGTGCTCTGAATATAGTTACACTTTTATTATATTTTATGGCAAAAAGCTCTTGGAGAATCTGACAGAAACTATATTTATATTTTATATATATATATATATTTTACACTTGAACTAGAAACTCAATAAATGCTCATTGGTACCAAGAAATAATATCCATTCGTATGAGCAACTTTATAATTTATTGTTATTGCTCTTTAACACATTTTCCTTTAGATTCATACTCTAAGTTCGAATTATTTTTATTTCAAAACTTTGCCACAAGTTTTTTTGGCGACTATTACCTGTGTTTTGTAATTTTTTCTATTTAAATTTTTTTGTTTATTTATCAAAGTATGATTCATCTAGTATGTAATATCATTTTAAAAACTTTATTTTCAGAATTATTCAATTCTTGCCACGTAGAAAAAGGTTTGGAAACTGTTTGGACTGAAGACGAAACCATTTCTAGAAAGATAACGGAAAAATCTTAAAACTGTCGTTCTTGTAACAGGTCATAAGAGACATTCCCTTGGATAATGGTCAATTTAAGGATGACCGTCTGAACCCAACATGTCGTTTTCAAAATACATTAATTATTTTGTAACATATTCTTCTGTTTTACGTCAAACTTTGGAAATGCGTTAAGGTAATCTACTCGAAAAGGGCCGTTTTGGTTACCAGAAATGTAAAACAGACGGCAACAAGACTTCACAGAGTTAAAACTTAACTTATTGATATATACAGAGAGTCATGTCAAAAAATCTGGAGATGATAGTACTTCTAACACTGGTAATAAAAGTTCCTATAAGTATGGATCATTAAATGCATATTAAGGGAGTTAGGGGCGTTAAAAGGGTATGTTTAAAAAATGGTTATTTGAAAATCTCAGATTAAAAAACGAGATAAAAAAATCCAGGCTGGCATTAAATTTGTTCGTAAATCAAATGGTGATAATGCAAAATGATTTGTGTAATTATAAAGGGTATTTTTTGTAAGGGTAGGGAGTTGATTTATGAAATATCTTAGTGACATATTTCCTCAACGATGGATTGGCACAGAAAGCGAGTTTGAATGGTCACGAAGAAATCCCGAATATAATTAATTGGATTTTTAATTGTGAGAACATATGAAGTCCTTAGTTTATGCATAAAAATATTCATTGACGCGACGAACTCTGGGGAAAAATATAAAATGCTGTTAATTTTATTAAATAAGAGAATAATATCTTTTTATGTCCGAAAATATTCATCAAAAGAAATAAGTAGGAGGGGCAACGTAGAACATTTATTTTGAGTTTGTTTCTAATTATTTTGATAGAGAAGATTCTACATTGGGCTCGAATGTAGTATAAAGGATTAATAAAAAAAAACTCGAAACCTTTACTACATAATAATTTAATGTTTTAAAGATAAGGACGACTAGTTTTGAGTATAGTAAGTCATCATAAGGTCTAAAAATATATAAGTAAAAGAATTACAATTTGTTTAAGCATACATCAATAAACTTACCTAATTATAATTAAAAAATCAGAAATTAAATAGTTAAATTTAAAGTTGACATGTGAAGTTACAAAATTAAAAAATTTAAATTTAAATTTAAAAATAAAAATTTTTTCCCCTAAAATCGACGATTTATGAAATAATGAACTTATTCTTTTGATTTGGTCCATACTGTATAAACTTTCACACCCTATATATTTTCTTATAGTTTACATTTTATTAATAACCTGCGTTTACTCTATGTACCAATAGTTGTGACTCAGCCTGTTTAAATACATATACGATCAAAAGTAAAATACAAATGAAAACCCTTGTAAAATTTTACACGGAAACGTGATTTAGATTAATTGAATGATAGTAGATTTTGTTAAATCCGTATTTTTATCTAAAAAATGTAAATCTAACAAGCATAATAGATCTGGTTAAATAAAGGAAAAATGAACATTAGAAAAATAAAAAATAAAAAAAGTAAAAGAAAGATAGACTGACGATATCCATTAGAAGAAAATATGTCGCCAGTATTAAATATTTTTGGTACGGTTTATACTCTTATGTTGAGCGTTAACTAACTTAGCTAGACCTAATTAATCTAAGGCTTTTAGCTTCTTTAATTGATCTAGTGTTAATACAAACGTTTACAACATTAAATTTTGATATTTTGAGTAATCTCATTTTTTATTTAGTTGTAATAAGATCCCATACAATCGCTTCGATTTGAAAAATATTTTTGCCCTTAAATTTATATCTATTCTATATATTATATAATTTATATTTTTTATGTTCAAGTACTTTTTTCGGTAACGTCATAAATTCGTTTTGTTGTTGAAAATGAGAAACATTAAATATTTCTTAGATTGCTAAAGTCTATAAGTGGTAATTGTTAATAATATTAGTTATTCATTTATTTACGTTTTAAGAAAACACTAAATTGGAAATTTTCTACATTTTGGTATAACAGTATAACATAATAGGTATACCTACAACAAGAAAAATTAATGTCACTGTCATTAAAGTATTGCTATTGATTTGAATCACCGTTAATATTTTTTTAAACAAATAAAAATTAGAAATTATCCCTGATATGCAACGAAAATAAGTATATCTTGTATCTAAAACTCTTTAAGTGAGTCACTTTAATTGATGTTAAATATATTACTAATTTTTGGTGAGCTACAAAAATCCTGCCGCTATCTGGCACTTCCAAAAATAACGATAATAGGTTACTAACTAAGAGGCTGTAATTAACAGATACATTTAGCGCCAATTGGTATAATTCGTTTATTTTTTATACTATCTATGTATTTAACCAATTCAGATTTTACTTATAGTAATAATATTAAAAATTTTCTAATTTCAACTCATGTTAAAGTTGATTATATTTAAGTGTAAAACTATTTTTTTCGTGAAGTCAAAAAAGAATTCAACACCAAATAAACTAAATCTACAGACTTTTTTATTCGAAAAATTCTTTAGAAATTTTTCACTTCTCTTTTAAAAGTTTTTCTTTATCTGAATAAGTTGCTTATTCGATCAGTGCAGTTTTTTTCTAAACCTCTTGATTTTCCAACATTTTTTGGTACTATTTTTTTATTTAAAAAGTAACAGTTAAAAACAACATTTTCATTTTAAGCTTTGACCAGTGCTGCTGTTGCTAAGGAAGCCAAAGCCTCATCTTCAGCCTCCTCAGAAAAAAATTATGCACAATTTGCCGAAAAAATTAAGAACAAATTCAACACCACTCTTTTTGTAGACATTTTAAAAATGACTGAAAAAGTTAACGAAAAATGTCCCGACCTCGAAAAAAAAATTGATGTAAGTAATTTCAGTGGAATACTTATTAAACAACATAAAATCATTTGAGAAGATAAAAGTAAAATTTTAAACTAATTTTATTTTCAGGGAGTCTGGGACGAAGTACATCAATGTGTTGAAGAAATCGAATTAGGTTCTGCTCCCTCATCAAGAAGAATTTCCATAAATGCGCCAAACCAGTCAATGATCTTATTACATCTTGCTTGCCTGAAGAATCCAAGGATCTTCCATCCATGTTTGACAAAATGGTTGTAGCTGTCATCGACCAAGCTTGTAGCTCTACCGTTGAAGAAATCTTGGGTAAAATAAATTATTTCTTATCTAATATCTGACCAAAAAACTGAGTATGAAATCTTAAAATGATCAGTGGATTACACATGCAAGTTATAAGACCAACGGTAACCTACTGATTAGTAGTTTGTTGGTTCGGAAAGTGTTTATTTAGTCTAATTACAGTTACAAAGTAGGAGAAGTTAATGAAAGCTTTTATGAGAATACCGTATCTGTGGCAAGATCCCAGTAGATTATTATTATTTAATTATAAAGTTAGCTAAAGAAGAATCAAGAGAAAGCGGAATCTCTCAGCCACATATTACTATGAGAATCTTCAACAATACTTTAATTTGTCAATAATTAAATTCTAACAAAATTTTCAAGAAGCCAATCTAATTTTGAGAGGAACCATGTATCACTTAATCTACAAATATAACTTTACCAAACTGTATCTGGGTAGAAAGATACAGGAATTAAAAAAAAACAAATCTTAAATAGTATATCCTCCTATAAAAATAGAAAATTAAAAGTAACATTTTTATAAAACATGTAAAGTATGAGAAAGTTAAGAATATCATATTATCGGCACCTTCACGAAAAAAGTTTTGCAAAAATTAAAATGTATTGTAATAATGGTTAAGATACTAATTGGATAGATGTTATTAATCGATAAATGCTTTATTACTAGAAATATTAATAATAAATACTTCTTTTTTAGAACTGTTCAATCCATGTTCAGTGGAAAAAGACGTCGAAGATTTTCCTGCCTGTAAAGAAATTAAAACAGTTATTGATGAACACAAAAACAAACTTCCATCCAAATCCCTTATTTGCGAGTACGTAAAATTATTATTTTGTTTCATTCAAAATAATAGACGCCTAAGAAAAAAATTGATTTAACTGGATTTATGATAAATATGTTGAAATATTTTCTATGATAAATGTCTATATATTTTGTATTTCTACTATTAAATTAAAATTTTATATCATTTTAGGACCTTACCAAAAGTGAAGAACTGTTCTAAGGCTATCCTGGATGCTTCTTGTAAAAACCAAATTACCAGAAATGTTGTGAACAAATTCCACGATGCCATTCAACAGTCTGTTAAAGATGAATGCGATTCTCTTAACAAAGCTTAAAAATATATTGTTAAATGAAAAACATAATAAAGTATTTTTAATATAACTTTAAGTTTTAGTTATTTCTATAAGACTGATATAAAAAATAAGTGTTGTATTCAAGTATTTATTCGAAAAACCGCCTAGTTCTATCTTTAACAAATAAGCGTTTACTATTTTTAACAGTGACAAAAAATTTAAAAAATGTATTAATCGATATTAAAAGTCAGGTGAAACGCAATTAAAATTTGTTTTGCTAAATAAGGTCGGGCGAAATGTGACTAAACTAAAACACGTAAAATTTGGAAGTTAAGTGAAAATTGAAACTACCAAATTAATTTGTATTTTTGAATGAGGATAGTATTGGTGATTAAATGTAGACAATTTCATGGGACCGCTTAACCACAAACATTAAATATATTATTTTTCCTAGAAAATGTTAACAATTGTTTTACAATCCTATTTATGCAGTGATACAGTGGAGTAGTGCATAAAAGTTTTCTTGCCAGCAGTGATTCAGTTGCAAAACACAAACCGCAAATCTGGAATAGTTTTGAATCATAATAATGCAACACCGCATACCCATGCGCAATAGTCAATTATTTGAAAAGTATAATTGTTAAATTAATAACCCATATATCTCAGCGACTTTTTAAGGTCTCCTACAATTAAAAAGATTTTTTTTGGTTGACGTTATTCCTGCCCTGAAGAAGCCATGGATGCATTCAAAGCAAATATGATCATACCAACTTTTGAATGGAATAAGTGTTGTAAAAATTGATTTGAACGTATGAAAAGTACGTTAAATGTAATGACAATTACTTCTAAAGGCAATAATATAATCTTTTTTCATATAAACTTTTTCTTTCATAGGTATTCGCAAACTGATCTGACTGGCACTCGTAGATATAGTTTTTAAAAGAAAATTCTTTGTCAACCACTCAGACTGAATAGCAATGTTATAAAAAATGAATTTTCTTTTTAAAAAACTTATTTTTTGTTTGAAAATATAAAGAATTGGCGCAGCTTTTGGACTTGTGATATTCACGACTTAATGTTTCAATGTATTAAACTACAACAGTCCTTTTGGGAGTTACAGAGACAGAACGAAGAATCGGGAAGAAGGAATTAGCTTTATTGTAATTGGAAGTGCCAAAATTTCCTTTTTTCGCCTTTCCTAACCATTCTTACGTTTCGAAAAGATAATACCTTTTAGTCGTTTAAGAATATTTAAAATTAATTAAAACTTTATTCTTATCAATTTAAGAAATTTGTTATCCATCAATATAATTATTTTTATCACGCTCAAAATAATATTAAACAAACAAATGTGGTTTTTAATTAAAAAAACTATTTAATTATTACCCAAATAACACAATTTACAATAAGGTGGTATGAGGGCGGAAGAAATATGCAAAAAACAATTTTTAATTGAACGTTTGGTGAGAGAAGGTGATATTAATATATGAATTGTCAAATAATGTGGATTTAGTTGCGTAATATCTCAAGTCTCAAATTATGCAGTAATTATTAACTGGGCGATATGTTGATAAAGGATTAAAATATTTAAATATATTTTTTCCTATGACAGTTGATAGTGTTGTATGCCTCTATAGAGTATGCCTTTATAGAGTCATCACTTATGAATCCATTATAAAGTGTGGAAGGGTTTCACAAATACGCAAAAAAATTAAAATTAATACAGAAGAACATATTTTGTCTTCTAACCGTAATATAAAAGAAATGTTAATAAACTTTGTTTCTAAAGTTAATAAATATCTTTATAGGATTAGGTAACGACATTTTAACTTGTGCATCAAATGTTTCTGTCACATGAGATTCACTTTGTCATTAAATTACCTACACTCCAAAATTTTTTTTGAAACAATCAATTATTTTGGAAACGAATGTAATTTCTAATAGCTGGAAAAAACTGAAAAATTGCATTTTATTCCAGAGTTCGGTTTTGACATCGATTAGAACGACATAATAAACGTACAGTCCCCAAAAAAATATTCATTTATATATACATGGTTGGGATAAAGTATGGAACCAAGTAAATATCTTTAAAACGAAATTCGTACATACTGGGTTTAGTGAAAAAATCTGTAAAAACGATGAATACAGCACTTTAATAAACCACTTAAGTTTTTATACATTAGAGTAAAATACCATTTAGATAAACAAATTGATATTGTTTGAATTAATAGTAAGAAATAAACGAGTACTATCTTGTAGGTAACTATTGCCAAACTGTCAAATTGTAATTTACGGAAGTAAATTGTATGATTAAGAATGGTTCATTTAAGTGAAAAGATCGTATTGAAATATTAATGATGATCGGTTATGGTGATCGATTCATAGAGTGACCTGCTCGTTCTCCGGATCTAAGACCATTAGATTTTTTCTTTGGGGTTATCTAAAATCACGTGTTTACGTTAAACGACCAACATGCTTGCAGAAATTGAGACAAATAATTATTGATGAATGTAATACGTGGAGAAGTCTTGAAAAGAGTGACTCAAGAATTTGTTAATAGACTGGCATATTGTCAGGAGGTGTACGGAGACCATTTTGAACATTTGAATTAATTTTGTTTAAATTATTATTCTCATACAGGACCGTACCTAGAATTTCAAAAGAACAAATGATTATAGTTTTCAGTAATGGATGATATGGATTATTTGGGGAATATTTCCTTACAACAATCTTAACATTCCTTCCAAACAAGAAGCAATTATGTGCAACGCATTAGATAATATCAAATTAGAAGAATACCTATTAGCATTAGGCAAATAATTAAAATTTTAGCTAATATTTGCCTCTGACATTTCAACTATATTTAAATATATATAGAACAACATGCGCGAATTAAAGCTTTTTTATTACGTATCTTGAATAAAGCTTGCAAATAATTTTATTTTACGCATTTTTCTATATATATATATTGCACCATAAAAAAAGCGACATAAGTGAAAATTAACCAATTATTTCTATACTTTTAAAAATAATTTGACTGTGACATTTTAATTATACATAAGGTAGTATGTATCTTCAATTTTTATTTAGTCGTAATAAGGCCCCGTACAATCATTACGTTTTGGAAAATATTGTTTCCCTTGAATTTATACATACTTACTTGCTGTTTTGTCTATTTATTCCAATAGAAATCATAATAATTTATAGTACATTATAAATTAAAATATATATAAAATATATTAAAATAGAGTATTTGTTTTCAACGACTTACTAAATTCGTTTTGTTACTGAAAATAAGAACCATAAAAATTATAATACTAAATGATCTAATAGGTAACAATTAATAGTAGTTATTCATTATTCTTCACTTTAAGGAAATACATTTTAGAAATTTTGGTATAACTGCATTCTGTAATACATCAAGAAAAGTTAACTAATGTTAATGTCATTTTATTATACAAAATCATGTTATTGATTAATTTGAATCTCTTTAATATTTTCTTAATATACTTTTATATAATCATAACATCATTATATTATTAATGGAATATGTTAAATACGATAATTTCACCAGTTTTCGAGAAAAATGCAATTGAACAGTTCAGAGTCACAGAAGGGAATAATAATATTCCTTGTCCAAAGATGTGCGTGCCTCTGTGCCGATTTCAATAACAATTGATAAATATACTGTGTCATTATCAGAAAAAGGCGAAAAAAATTTCAACTTTATCTTATTCTACGGCAATATTTTATTAAGGTATACTTGGTCCTGTCGCCATATTTTGGTCAAAATAACCTGCCCTTAGCCTATGTCCCAATAGTTATGAATCACCCTGTATGTGATACATAATGTACAAAAAAAAACAATTATTAATATTGCTACCACATAATTACCTCACAAGAAATAAAGTTCATATACAAGTAAATGCAGCTAAAAAAACTTCGAATATATATATTTTTTAGATAGATAGATACATATTTATTTATACGTGGACAAACTGTGGCCACAGAAGAGTGGAGTACTGGATAATGCAGGCGCTGACAGGCCATGGCTATTTTGGCACATACCTCAAAAAAATGAATATAACAGATACAGATCGCTGCAATTATTGCGGAGAACAGGATGACGTCGAACATACTATCTTTCAATGCAACAGATGAACAGAAAATAGAGATATGGCGATAAGAGCGATAGGTATAGATAGTATACAGCCAGAGACCATTATACCATTAATGCTAGATTTAAAAAAAGAAATGGGACTCCCTGCATGAAATGGTAAGGCAAATAATGAAAACGAAGAGAAAGGAGGAAGGAGTGAGACAGGCGTAATGCCAGGAAGTATGAAAGTCTAGAGACGAAATACTTCCTGAATACTATTTATGAAGTAATGATTAAATTGATTCACTATTTCTAAGCTATTGTGTGTAGTAGGAATTTTTCCACATAAGTTGTGAACTGTTCTTGCACCTGTCTATTTTGTCATAATAATATGTTTCTTTTTTCTTTTTTAAGAGATTAACTATTTTATTGTTTTATCTTTTAAATTTAATATTTTTAACTTCACCTGTTGATTATTTAAAAGCCTTAAACATATTATCATGACATTTAAATTTCCTTGTCAATTTAATTATCATACCACGGTACATTTGATTTATATGGACAAATCTGAATAGAACGTATTCTGTTAACTATTATTTGACAATTTTTATAAAATTCCCGATTTATAAAATTAACATTCACTGAATTAAAATTTCAGTTTGATAACATTAAACCAATTTTGATTTTGTCCAAATTTTCTTCATTAAGATTTCTATACCTTTTGATATACATGTTTCCATTATCATTAGCATTTTTCACATTAACTGATACCATAGAATGATCACTCTTATTCGGAGTAGAATGAATAGTAGCAGTACTCAAATTGTGATTTACAAGTATATACTCAATTAAGGTTTCACTTTCATTTGTTATTCTTTCACTCACTAACTGTTCAATTCCATATTGTAAAAACATTCCTTTTATTTTCCTAGCATAAAAACTATTACTTAAAAAATCTATATTAAAATCCCCGGTTAAAATATATTTTAAATTACTGTTAAAAAGATTATCACAGATATTTTCAAGATAATCTATGAATAGGGAATCAGATCTCGATGGAGAATGATAAAGACATCTAATTAACCACTGACTTGCACCAAAATTGACTTTAATAACTTTACGCCAGTAATTACCTTCGAACACAAAAATCTTATATATCAAAAACTTCAAGTTATGCTTTATATAGATCACAACACCTCCTGTATATTTTTTTGAAGAGGTGCATCTGACTAAATTGTAACCGTTAACTTTAATTTCAGAATCTTTAATGTCTTTTGTAATTGTTGCTTCACTAACTACTATTATTTTAGGGAGAAATTTAACAGACTTATTTGAATTTCATCAAGTTTATTTAATAAGCTTTTGGCATTTGGGTCAACAATATCAGTGTTAAACAATATTATTAGAGAGCTCGCTGATCTTTATTAACAATGGGTAGGGTTATTGTTAATATATTTTATTGTTTTGGAATTGTTACCTTTTCTGATAAGATCTTCGAGTATAGCTTTAATTTTTTAAAGTAATCTTGCTGTGTTTTAGTTTGATCGGATGCAATTTTAATTCCTACGATTTTTAAGAATAACTCTTGCATCTTCAGATGAATGCAATATAACTTTAATTTGATCAGTTTTTGCAGTACTAAACATTTCAAGTCTAAATCGTTTCAGATTGTTTTTGTTGATACCATAATCTTTAATAATATTTAGCATTGCATGCTGATGATTAGAGTTTCTCTCGGTTTGAGTTTTTTTACCAGATTCATTAACATGAAATATTATATTAGAGGCTATGTTTTGTCTGTTTAACATTTCTGAAATAATGTTTTCTGTTTCTCTTATCCCAAGTGAATTACCAGTTAAGATTGCATAATTTAATACCAGAAATATACAAAAAGTACCTATTTACTATTAATTCTTCTGCAATAATAAAAGTTGTTATCTCCAAAAGTATCCAAACTTAATAACAAACATTAGTTTATACATTTTTTTGAACAACTCTAAAAAGAGTCTTACAGGTATACATTTTTGCTATATAATAAGTCTATTATTGATACTGTTAAATAGTTAGTTTATTGGTAATGACTATTATAGTTAAAGTATCAATAACTCTTGGTTTATGTACATTTTTTCCTTCTTTTACAAAAGTGTAATAATATTATTAATGAAATAAAATTATTACAATATTATTAATTGAAACAATTACTTTCTCTGCAGGGTCCTTTCTTAACTTTTGATCAACGTTTCTATCCGGTAAAATCGGCCTTGTTTGAGAAAATAATTTTCATGTATTACATGGAATTTACTGGGTGTTTATTTCTGTGTTTCTTTGAGTAAGCCGGTATTGATTTTTAGAGTTTCCACTGTTTATTCTGTTGCTTTTAATTTTGTTAAAAAATGAAATTTAATTTTTGACGGTTTTCTTATGCTAAAAATCAATGGAAAATTATATAAAATTAATTGAAAAATTAGGAACTAGAAAAAATATTAAAAATTACAAAATACGCATCAGAAAACTGAATAATAGTATGTATATGTAATATACATATAATAAGACCAGGGCAACAACTATTCAAGGAATTAAAATAATATCTCGCTATCGTTTTAAATACGTTATTGAGATTTTAACGTATTGTTTGGCATAAAAATACATTATAGTTCTATAACTATAACAAAGACCAATAAATCATTTTTCTTTAGTATAATTTTAGTCTCATCATATTCATAAGTTTCTTACAAAATATGAAATGAATAAATAGGTATTCAAAAAGCTATTCAAGAACTTTATTTTTATAGACATAATTATTAAACATTGTCAAGAATTTGGTATTTCGATATATTCGAAATCATTAATTACATTGTCAATTACTTTTGGCGTTATGTTTTGTTTTTTTACTCATATTTGTGTTAAAATGCGCATGTATTTTATATAGCCCATTTATGTACATTCTAGTTTTAACATAATGGGACAGAAAAATATGTGAGCGGTTTAAATCAGGTGAACGTGGTAGTCTCTGAATGAGTCCTCTTCTACATATTCTTGGAAATAATATTATAAGATAATTTGCTATTCAAGGTGCAAATATTTATATTGAAGTAGTCCCAAAACTAAATTAAATAAAATTTATCTGTACAAACAACATTTTTTAAGAGTTTTTGTGTTTATTTATAAATTCCAATTAATTTTTATTTCTTGGAATATAAGAGATTATATTTCCAACTGACATTTCTTTTATCTCCAATATTTTGTAAACGATTCAATTTATCTGAAGATTACATTATTATATAAAATAAAACAATTTTTTTTATCATTGTTGTTATATTTGTCGATCCGGTTTTGGTATAAAAGAGCTACAGCTTTTCATTTACATTTATAAAAGATTTATTACTTTTTAGAAATAAGTAAGAAATCAGTAATCCAAAATGAACAAGTGGACGTTCTTTTCTCTCTTCGTGTGTGTCATCGGTAAGTTTTTTTTTCCAATACCGTTATTAACCAAAAAAATTTAAAAACGAATATTTTTGTTTCTTCTCGATTTAAGTATAAATATTGGGTCTCCTATAAAAAATACCTGATCGTTAACTAACAATTTTTATAAAATTTTGTTTATAAGTTCGAAAGTCCAATTTTTTTAAAACCTTTTTTTTATTTAATTTTAATTAGTTGACACTGTTCTTACATTTTATTCATATTCTTTTTTATATTTTTGTAATTTTTATTTTAAGTAAATCGGTTAACAAAATAATTAGAACATCTTAACATTATAAAATTTGATATTGGTATTTTGTATGTTTCCGGAAAAAAAATCTGTCATAAATTGGTAAAAATTGTCAGTTTTAAATATGTATGTTTAATATAAGAACGTTATACTGTACCTAGTTTTTGTTCAAAGGCTTATTTGAAAGTTCTCGGAAGTAATTTTTAAATTTGACTAAAAATTGCAAACTAATTTATGACTTTTTCACTTTTATAATAATTTAAAATATTTCTTTTCCTTATATTTCTTTTGTATTGCTATTTTCTTAACGACTTCATTTTTATTTTTATTGCTTCCAAAATTTACACCGCTTTATAATTTTTTTTTAAATATAGCCTTACTGATGACTATATGTCTGTAGTCATTGCTTTTGTCTTTAAAGTTCCATAAACTTGTTTTTTTTCTTACTCATATTTTAATCTACAAATTTCATATATTAATTAGATTAGATTAATTAGATTAATTAGATTGTAACCAAAAAATTGTCGGGGGCATTAAGGTTTACAACCCAAAATTATTTTCATTTATACAGAGTGGTCCGTAGCTGTAGGCAAACCTAAACATACATTTTTTAAAAAACTTTAGTGCATTTTTTATTACTCATTTGAATTTTGCTGACTTTTTTAAGTCTCCGCATATAGAGTTTGTTAGATGTATACTGGGCGTTTCAAAAGTTATGACAACTTTTATATCAAAATAATTGTATATTAGCCAGCCTGTATGTACATAAGAACAATTGTTTTTCCATTTTTTTATAGTTAATAATTTAGATATGCGCTGTACTTTCATCTGTTTTATCATTTTTTGATAGAACCTTTAAATTGTATGCAGGGTAAGTCAAAACTCGCAACTTAAATTTTATGAAATTATTTAAATGGAACACCCTATAATTTATACCGTATTTAGATAGACCTTAAATAACTCTCATTTTTGTGAACCATTTCCTATACCTATCTGTGACTGTTATTGAGATATTTCCAATTTTATAAGAACATTTTCATTTTTCTTTTTATTGCAATCAGATCAAGTAAGCCTTACATTAATAACCAATTTTGTAATGACAAATTTATAAATTTTGTAAGGAAATATTTGAACTATTTCCTTAAATAAAAGTAGTACATTTTTCCAAATAATTCTATTTTTCCATTTAAACATTTCACAAGTTTAATGGTATACATTAGATGCTAATAAGGAATAATGAAATAGTGGCCATCCCGTATATACACATATAATTTTTATAAGAGCTTAGATTTATTGCTTAATGCCTTCAAGTCGAAATATCTACGATATTTTTATTACGATCTGAGAATAAAAAGATTTATCTACCAAAATAGTAAATTAAATTTACATTTCGAACTGGTAAACCGAGATACTTTGCAGTCACGTTTTACACTTATAGAATTAAATATATTTCTGTCTGAATTTTTTGATGATATTTTTGTTAACGCTTTAAAATTTTAAGCGATTGGTTAACTAATAAAAAATAAAAAATACAAATGTTTGTTTTCAGGTTTGAGCAATGCTATTCCTACCGATCAAAATTCAACATCCTCATCCTCTTCAGAAGAAAATTTTGCCCAATTTGCTGAAAAGATAAAGAGTAAATTCAACATCACCCTTCTCGCAGACATCCAAAAAATGGCTCAGAAAGCTCAAGAAACATGTCCCGATATCGAAAAAAAAGTTGAAGTAAGTAACTTAACTTAATCTTAGTAAGATAGATTAGGAGTTGAGGTTCAAGAAGTCATTAAAATATTCCATATACAAACATTCAAATAAAGATTTTCATGTTTTATTTTAGACTAACAAATTTGTGATATTATTTTCAGTCTACCTTAGACGAAGTACGCAACTGTGTTGAAGAAATTGAATTGGGTTCAGACACTTTTTGCTCCCTCATCAAAAAGAACTTTGCTAAATGTGCCAAACCAGCAAAAGACCTTATCACAGGTTGTTTGCCTGACGAATCTAAAGAACTTCCAGCTATGATAGAGAAAATTATAGTTAGCGTTATTGATCAAGTTTGTAGTTCTACCGTCGAAGAAATCTTAGGTAAGTAGACTCTCTATAAAATCTCTAAAATGTAGTATCTAATACTTTCACTCCTGTTGCTTCAACGAGCAATTCTTATTATAATGTGCAAGTTCCCAGGACGGTAGTTCTGTTGGGGATTCGAACGCTTAACCTTCAGCATAGGACTGAAATGCACATATTGTTGAGCTTAGCTCCACTCCAATCCAAAAGTTAAACTTATTTCCAATTTTTGGTCCTAATACCCGAAAATTTCCCATTACTATCGTTGAACTTGAAGTAACCCAAAAATGAATGAAAATTTACAGTAAATAGTAAAACATTTTACCTTTTTTTCTTTTAGAATTGTTCAACCCATGTGCATTGGAAAAAGACCCCGAATCTTTCACAGTCTGCAAAGAAATTAAGACCGTCTTTGATGAACACAAAAACAAACTTCCATCTAAATCACTCATTTGCGAGTAAGTATATATTTACCTTTCTTTCAGTTCAAACAACTTTTTAGTCTAAATTCTGTTTAATTTGATTATATGTACTTCTTTAATATAATTAATGTTTTAGGACTTTACCAAAGGTAAGGAACTGTGGTAAAGCTATCTTGGAAGCTTCTTGTCAGAATCAAGTTACTAGAAATTCTGTGGCCAAATTCCACAATGCTATTGAAAATGCCGTTAAAGATGAATGTGATGCCCTTAACAAAGCTTAATTTTAATGAAACCTTCAAAAAATAAATAATAAAATAATAAAAATTCTTGTTTTTTTTAACAAAAACCTGATCAATAATATTGTAGTTAAATAGGTCACATAATGTTTCAGTGCGAGAAATTTAACAGCAAAATTATTTAAATAATATTCCTAGTCAAATAAACGAGTGAAGCTTGGCAAAGCCTTATATTTTTATAAATTAAACAGAATAAAGCAGGAAGAAGGCTATAATAGTTTAATATAAGCCTCCAAACTAACATAATTATACTTAATCAAGCAAGATTACAAATTGATTTTACTCTTTTCTAAAATAAGTCACCCGGCGTAATAGATTCACGCAAAACTTACCTCCTTTTATAGTAAATAAAGATCCATTAATCCTGATCAGATAAAGTTGTAAATACGCAGTCAAATCTTAGGTCGTCTGATTAGATGCGCTTTTTAGAGGGGGGCCTAGGGCGAAGCACCTATCAAAAAATTTGTATTTAAAGGACGCTCTTAAATGAATTAATTTATAACAAAATTACAGAATTAGCTACCTAGTTCTGAATTTCTGCGTATATTTTGGATTATAAACCCCTGATATGTGACAAATTGTAACAGTAAATAAATATAAATAAAGGGTTTTCCAATAAGTACGGATAGATCAGGCTGGATTTGAGCGATGACCTGAGTTATGTTGACCTTATAACTAACAATTGCGGCTGATTAGCATAGACCTGCGACTTCAGAAAACTCTACAAGAAAAAGTCTAGCGGGGTGGTTTTAAAATCATAATATTGTTTTGTATCATAAAAAATTTAATTTTAACTTGACAAGTTAAATATTAAAATGTGAAATATTCAAAACTTTTATTAATCAGAACTATGTATAATAAAGTCTAAAGATAATGGTAAATAACCATGTTCAGTCATCATATTAACATGGTGATGGGTCATTATAAGACAATTACCACTTTCGCAAACTTCCGGTGGACTGTTTCCCAGTGGTAAGATGGGACCAAAAAATGTCTGCCTGACGGTACTGGTTAAAGCAGAAACGGCAACAGTGTAACTCAAATTCGTATTGATGTTGGAAGCTAACCTTATTATTATTTTATCACCCGGTCTAAAAAATATGAACATTGTGTATTGTACTCTTCAAATATTTGAGTAAGGGTGCCAGAAAAACATCATCAAGAAACCTTAAAACTATAAATGTAAAAGATAAATTATATTTATTTAAAATTTTAACAGTTTTCCAAAACTTTTAAGTGTTATACAGGTTCAGAAAGTACCTAAATTTCAAGCAGCGATGACCGATGCGTCCCCTCCCGACAGGACTAGAGGTTCGACCGCGACTGCCGGTACGTTACTATCGAATTGACGAACGATATTCCCATCTCGATGTATCCCTATTTCAAGATATTAGTAATACCTTCTCTCTTTCATAGGCGTTCTTTATCACTCGCATGGATTCGTCTATGTCTACAAATATTCAGGATCAATCTGTATAACATATTTCATGTTTCGTGATCATCAGATAAGGTATAAGAAATGGAAGGTATATTGTATACTATATGATTTTGTATTATCAATTTTCTAACCAATAATTTTCATTTTCTTAAAAAATTGGTTAATATACAGGGTGACGCATTAGTGTAGCAAAGTATTCACAAAAAGTGTAGGCAGTCTTGAGATTCACATTTTAAAACTAATTCTAAATATACAGAGTATTCAGGAATGCAGGGCCAGACCAAAGTTATGTTTTTTTAAATGGAATACCCCGTATGTTTTTACATTTTTATAAAACTCTTTCAACGATGAATCACACTTCATGTCTATTATGTATGTTATATGTGAGTTACGAGAACACATCTATCATAGTTCACAAGAATTCTGCGGACTCGGCAGTTATCCCACTGCCCAGCCAATGACAACAAAACTAGTTGTTAACCGGTATTTACAGCTTTTTGAATGGTATTCTTGTTAAGTTCAGATATTAATAAAGTTCCGCTATTTGAATTTTGTATTTTTTTAAAAACTAATTTTTCGTGGACGAACCTAAAATTTGTGTATCTTTTGTGATATAAAATGTATAATAAAGGATCTACAGCCACCTGAAAATCATTTTTTTTTATAATTTAGATGTCTGTACCAGCAAAACCGTTGAAAATCAATAAAAACGGTTTACATGTCCCTATCTTAACTATTCAAGTTTTATACTATGGCATTAAAAATATTTGATACAGAGTGGTGAAAAATTTGAAATCCCATCTGATTTTTGATCACCTGTATCAAATACTTTTTAATGCCACAGCATAGAACTTAAAGAGTTAGGATAGGGACATGTAATTAATATTTATTGATTTTTACGGTTTAGCTGCTACAGTTGGCTGTATATCCTTTATTAATTGATTCAAGTACATCGTTGAAATCAGCTCGATATTCTAAATGAACAATTAAATCTGGGATTTTTAGATTACCTTTTAGACTAAATATATAATATTGTATTAACCTATTTTTTGCAGAAATAAAAGAATATTATTGGTTAGAAAATTGACAATATAAAATCGTATGGAATATAAAATACCTGTCATTTCTTATGTCACATCTAATGAAACCGAAAGATGAAACATGATATTAATAATATTTATAAGCTTTGTAAACTGTGGAAATTTAAGATAGGTACAATTTATCTTTTACATTTATAATGAGCAGATTCCACAAAGTAAGGGTAAAAACAATCTTTATGAATACCCTAAACCTGCTAATTTTAAATATAAATATAAATAAGCGTTTTTTTGGCACTATATCGAAAAATGCATCTTTCTCAGCTAAAATTTCTGCGTACTATCGCAAAAAATAAATTTGTTAAATAAGCCATAAAAACCTGAAAATGGAATTGTTTGCGATAGTTTTCAAAGAAGAATTCGATTCTTCTGCGTCTGTTGATTCAGAATCTTCTTCGAATTGATTGAAATGGCAGCCTGATAATCTTATGACTAGTAAAACCATTATTGATTTGCAATGTGCCGGAATGTCATTTTTGCTAGAATGAAAAAAAGGAATATTGATAAACATAATTATAATAACTCTTATGTTATAATGATTTGGTACCAAAATATCAAACTTTCTTATTTACATTGAAGGTACATATATTTAAAAAAAGTATTAGGCCAAACTGTCATTGCACATTCAGGAGATAAAAATATTATTTTATAATGGGTCCAGGTTATAAAGATACAGATCATTGTTGAAAATAAGAACAATTTATTAGAGTTGAAGAAAATCATAGATAATTCAATTGTTTTTTCGCCTATATTAAACTTTTCGGTACTCAATGAAGAATTGCGGTGGCTAATATTTTAAGGTAAAACAATATAAAAATGATAATCCCCTCCAAATTTAATAAAGAAAAAGGACTTCTCTGTGACATGACTGCGCATCTCAGTAAAATGTATTTGTTAAGCAAAATAATAAACTTTATATTTTGTAGAACTACAGTTATAATTCGCCAATTTTTTATAAATCAACGTTTAAGGTGATTACATTTTTAAGAAAGGTCTCTTACTCAGACAGGTGAAAGTAGAAAAAAATGTGTTTTTTGCAATACAGGTATAAAATGTCTTTTTGTGCAAACATTAATTAAAAAATTAAAAATAATTAAAAAAATGGAATATCTTACTAAAATATAAAATAATTTTAATATAAAAAAATAGTTATGTCTGTTCTGTTTCTTAAATTTAAAAGAAAAACAAAACTATAATCTGTACAGTTAAAAAATATTTCTGTATAAAAAATTTTTCCTCATTTTCACCATTAAAATAATTATGTAAATGAGCCACTGAATTATAGATTACTTACCTACTTGACGGAAAAATGGTGGAGAAATCATGGTTGACAACGTTTAGCATAACAATACATTGCATTATATTGTACTTGTTATCCAGGGGATCCAATTGTGTTGAGCAGCGTTCACCTAACTGTTTGAATATTGTTGGAACTTCCTGGTGCTCGTGTGTGAAATGCGATTCCAGGGAGAATACGGAAATTATTTCAGTGCAGTCTGGTTTTGGGCAATGAAGGTACCTCAAATAATATTTCGATCAAAAATAGTATGAATATACATTTTAATGGAACAATCTTCGTTATTTTAAAAGGTTTTTCTTTTATCTTTTTGGCTCAAAGCAAAGATCTATTTATAACGTTTTTAAAAAATATAATTAGTCTCATTATCATGGAAATATAAATGTAGAAAATAAGTTAATTCCCGCAACACTGAAGTTTTATGACACAATATGCTTGCCACTAATTGGGACACCATAGACCAAGTCTGTGCCACAAGGGAAAGTCCCATTCCTGTTTTTAAAGCTCCATATTACAATCGGATTTCGGCAGAACTTATTCGCAATTTTATTATTTCGATTCTAGGCCACATACAAATGAAAAAAACATGAAAAGCCCAGGATTTTTTTTTTCGTAATTTTAAATGCTTTCTATTTTATTCATTTCTAAAATATTTCCTTTAAAAACTGGTTCGTTCCAATGTTAAAATTCCAAGTTTTCATTTTATAGATTTATTTTTAAATGCAAAATTCTTAGAGGCCTGGTTAAAAATTTGTTAGATTATTTATTATTTACAATTTTTATACAAATTTCTAAGCGTTTTGGTTAAATAAAAAAAATCACTACAAAATTCTAATGTGTCTGTATTATTTAATCTAAATTGATGCTTCATTTGAGATTAAAAACGAATTAAAGAATTTAATAGAATAACAGTACATATTTTAAGAAATATACCTGAATATTTAAATGCAAGACAGCTTTTTATAAGAAAAGCTGGTAAACTTTTTGAATATTATATCGATTTATAAGACATATTTATTCCATTTGAATTTTAAATTTGACAAATTTTCAAAACTTTTGTTGTTAAAGAACTTCGTGTATGTACATTTTTTTACAAAAAAATATATGATTTCAAAAAAATATCTCTTGGACGAAGGGAATGCATATTCGTATAAATTGCTGAAAAAAATCGAGATCTTCATTTAAAAATCTTAGCATAACGGAACGGAGTAATTGCACTACGTCAGATCCTTTTATGATTCGCACCTTTCTCTGACATTCAAGATGTTTTAGCTATGTTTTGATTCATGCAAGCACTGGTTCTCACTCTAATGAAGTTTTCTACCAACCTTGGTTTTTCTCATAACATTAGTTTGTCCTGGCTCCCATATTAGTTTCTCCTTGTCTTGTATACAGAATGACCAAGGAATCAAACACTCCAGAACCACTCTGGAGCTAGATACTAAAGTATGAAAAAGTTTGTGTTTCTGACTACAAATGAAGGAATGTGTATGTCAATCCGTAACCTTTTATATTAAACGAACGTTATGTAAAAGACTAAAGATATAGTTTTGCTTTAAGGTAAAAACCTCCAGAGTAGAATTTTGTATTTTAAAAATCAATATATTAAAAATAAAAAAAAATACCTTTTGAGACTTAATGTTTCCCTTTTGTAATACGTTTCTAGATTAGGTATACATTTTTCAGTTGAATCAACTGGTGATACACTTGATTCCGAGTCTTCTGAAGCTATAAAGCAAAAACAATTGGGGAAATATATAAACTAATAGACATTATTCAAAAAGTTTTTTACTTGAATCATACAGGAAGCAGTCTCGGCAATAATATTTTTCATCCTTACTTCGCCACATTTTTCTTACGTCAAACTTGTATTGGCATTTTCGGCACAACTTCAATGGGAGGTTATCATTTTGGTTCATTGTTTATTAATATGATGTAATATCTTTTTTATTTTGTATTTATTTCAAGAAATTCAGTTTTGCTATGCAAATTTGACAAAACATGAAATATTGTATACACTTACTGAAGTTTCAAAATAACTTCAGTTACCATGTAGACAATGTTTTATTGCAAATAAGATCATTGCCGTGGTTAATATCCCCAGCATAAATATCAAGGGAGTTCTATTATTGAAAAATTTAAATTATACAGACAATATCAAGAGTTAGATTAGATTAAAGGTAGCATTCAGACGGGATAATAAATAATAATATACAAAATATTCGGTCCATACAGAAAATATCTTAAAACAATAATCACCGGATTTAAATAATAGAATTAAAAGTAAAACAGAGTGAGTGGAAACAGTAAAAACATAGAAAGCAGCTAAGGACACCAGAAGGACTGCCACGCGTTAATCCTGTGCTGTGTTAGCTGCGACGAAGGAGGGAGCTATACAGAACTTCATGAATGGTAAGAATAATTTTGATTATCTAGGTGAAGAAAGTAGTGGGTTTCTAAACTGTGATTCCAGGCGAAAAGGAGATTAATAATGAGCTAAAAACAATAAACGCCACTAATATAATGGTGAGGTTAGAATTCGGAAATATTAAAATAGTCTTAGTATACGTGAGATTCCACTATCTAACGATAAGGACAAAATAGAGAGTCTATACTCGAAAATAACAACGAACTAACGGTTGTAATCGGAGATCTTAATACAAGAACGCAACACTGAAATAATTCGCCCAAACTTTGTTTAGGACAAATGCTCTATCCCCGAGAGGGTAACACCTCACAATCCTGTAATACTAACTATAAGAGACGGGTATGTAGTAGAGTGAGGAAAACGAATTAGCGATTAATAATACAAATGGCGAGAAACGAAATCGACAATATTCCAATAGTCGACGTCGTTATGTTAGAATCGGGGATAGAATCGTTCGAAAAATTTATCAACAAAAGTTGCAGCAACACAGAAATAGCCAGTGACCCCGATTCGACAATATTGACTCCCCGAATATGAAATCTACAGAAAGGGGGCTGCTAAACAACCCAGAAGATAAAGCATAAATTAAAAAAAAAAGATCTTCAGGGGAGTGACGATTTAACCAGCATGAAGACGAGAACAAAGACTCTATTGAAGAGGTTAATTTTTCAAATCGATCAACAACTCTAAAACATAAGAATTAACGAAATCAACGTTGTTTATCGATGTAAGTAAACTAATTCAAATAGGTACGAAATTAATGGTTACCAGTTTAAAAGAAAATTATTTTTTCCTATATTTACGCTAATAAGATACAGAGCGTTCCATTTAAGTTAACGTTGTAACTCAACAAAATATTGCACTATATTTATACTCCCAATTACAAACATCCAATAAATTAATTTAAAATTTTATTTATTTAGAAGTAAAGCCCCAACAATTCAAAATTAAAATACAAAAATGCGTTGAATAATATTTAGGACTACTATATTTTGGAAAAAAAAAGGTAAAAAAACGAAAACTATCAAGAATACATATAGGGAATCTTTAATAAACTAACATTAGTTTTGTAGTACTTCAAAGTTGTAAGGAAATGGTGTTCTATTAAAAGTATATAAACTTTATATTACTGTCCTAATTTCAGACGTCTTATATATATATAATAAATTTTAAATTTTAGCTGCCACAGTCCTACATACACCCATCGAAGGAATTTTTAATATTTTTGGCGGTTTACCCACCAAGGCTCCGTTCTGTTGAGCGTGACGCACCCTGTATTTAAATGCTTAAATTGTAAATACCAGTTAAATGTATATTAATTGACGTCTAAGTTATCTAGAACCCTAGTAAGCCGAACTTGGTATCCATATGATATCTTCACTTTTGCTACTCGCTCTATTCCGCCTCTTTATATCCCTACTTTTAGAGTATGAATTAAAATTTTCGGATCTACAGGGATCTCCAGTCCGAGGCTCTACCACTGAGCCACCCCCCTTAATTAAGCTGAGCTTAAGTGGTTATTTCTGGGAAATGGTCTACTGTTAAATCGTGACTTGTTCTTATTATTTATACATATATAGCTTGAGGAAATTCCTTTAGTAACAAAGGAATCTAATAAGTCTGGAATTTTTTGATATCAGAGGGCTAATATGTAGATGTTCCAATTGACAAAACAATAGCAGTTGCATGACGTATGCGAGCTCCCGACTTTTCCTCGTTGTTCATCAATATTCCCATAGGATACTTTTGCTATTGCTATATATATGTACATATAAATATTTTAATTTTTTCTTTGTGACTTTGCAACCCATTTGTATTCTACGGTGCTATCTCTCTTCAACGGTACATCATCGACGTTCTTAAGGCCGACCGAATGAACCTGCACACCCCTGCTTCGACTTTCGACGCGTGTGATTCCCATCACGTTGCTATTACACCAGGCGACGACTGTTATTAATTACGATCTCTACGTCCTTAGGTTCGGAATTCAATTCTAGCGACTGGGCCCACAGCCAAGAACAACATATTACTGTAGAAAGGAAGGCTAGCGGGTTTCAGGAGGTTCGAAATTACAGCACGTGACCGCAGCCGCTATGTTATAACCGAGATTAGTGTCAACGTCATAATTTCAATCAAATTACTTGCTAAAATGTTTGCTTCAATCTGTGAATTTTCGAAGAAGTTCTTTGGTAAAAGATTTAATTAATGCATTTATGGAAAGCTCTTTTCGCCCACGTATGACTTTATGCGAAGAAAATGTGGATAATTGATACATTTTGTATATTTTTGATATTTCAATCTTCTTACTGGACATGTTTGGAACAATTTTCCTAGTGTAATAAACGGCAAAAACATCAACTGTCACTGAGAAACTGGCTACCGCTATATCGAAGGGGCCGACGCGTTGCTTCGCTTCTGTGTTAGTGTCTTCTTCTGTGCACAGAGTAGAATTACGGAAACTCCTTTCACCAGGTTACTAAATTAGTTATGAGTTAGCTCAACGTTCCTAGAGGAAAATATCATACGACGCCTTGTATAAAATTCTTCAATTATGTATTAATAGATTAGATGTTCTTGAACAAAAATTAGTTTGCAAGTCTTAGTCTCCGGTGATATTTCTTGGATTTTAACTTGCTATTAGAACTATAAGATTTTACAAGATTTTATATATTCTCTAAAATAGTTAATTGTTGTACCATACACTGCATTATGAATGGTTTCAAAATCATAATTATCATAAAAGATGTAATTTTAACTGAACGCTCTCGAAATGAAATATAGAAATGTTAACTCACTTTCAAATCTTCCAAAAAAAAACTTTATCTATTTTTAATAACAATTATTTGACAAAGAATATTATTTTTGGATTCAAATACATAAAATAACTAACTCTAGGAAAGGTTACAAGTAAAAAGCCTCGTAGAAGTGTTTGTTCTGCTATTTAATGGCTCGGCTGTCGTCTCTGATTCCTGGGAACTGCAACTTTGCATTTCTGGTACATCCGTTGGTGACATTACTCCTCCCTCCTTTAGTCCTGACTTCGTCCTCGAAATCCTTGTAAGCAAGTTCTGCAGGATCTGGATTTGTGCTGGTGGTAGCTTGGGTCCAAAGAGGATTTTCGAAATTCTTCTCCTTTTCTTTGCTAAGATTATTATCAGGATAGCTAAAACAGACATAATTAAGAGTATGACAGTAGCTCCTAGTCCCGTTGAAATCTTTGGCACGATTTCCATCGGCAGGATCGGTTGTATCTGGCCATAACTTTCCGGAATTTTCAATTTTTCTATTTTCAGTTCGTGCTCAGGAGTTAATTTAATTGGAACAACTTCGGGTATTGGGATTTCTTGAAGGGTTTTTGCGGCGAATTGAATTCCCTCTATAACTATTGTTTCGTCAGATATTAAGATGCTGCTTGTTCGGACTTCTTCCTGTTGAATTGTGGTTGGCTACTCCTAATAATATAATTTTGCTGGTTTCTTGTACGAAATTTTCTGTAACTAATGATTTGGTACAATTTTGGACATTAGGTATACTGCATCTGGATTTCACGGGTTTCGTGCATATGATGTATTCGGCTTGGCCGGTACATGCATCGAACCATTTGTTGTTGACATTGTAAAGAGCGGGTGGTAAAATCTTGACGTGATCATTGTTGGAAATAGGATAAACTTTGAAGGTTGAATAAGAGTTTTCGTAAAGGATTAAATCTTTAGGATTATGAGCATTGTTTTAGAAGATGTAACACAGATTAGAGATTTAGATGATTCAATGAGTTCGTAAGGATGTTCGTCGTCAATTAGGAGGGCATTTCTAGAATAGATTTTTATTAAATTTTCTTTTAAGTTTTCAAGTTCTTTTAATGTGAAAAGTTCAATATTAGAAAGGTTCAAATGAGACAAAGTAATGGTTCGGATCAATTTCATTAAAAATTCATTTATGTTTTGAAGATTTAGAATTTCGTTATGAAGTGCTACGTAACCGTCGAAATCGGCCGATAATTTATTGATTGCTGAAGCAAGTGCTATATTGTTGTTGGTAATTTGTTCTAAAAGACCATTGAATCTCGTAGAAATAGTTTGATCAAATGAAATGCGGTCATTGAATTTTTTTATAATTTCGTTTTGTTTTAGTTCTATGGCGGTAATGTGAGATTTTAATAAATTTAGATCTGAATCGTCTGGATTTCCAGTTATGTATTTTATAGATGTACCGAGAAAATTAAAAAGTCCTCTTTTGTGTTTTCTGGTTATTTTGTGTAAATTGTCCGCGGCTTCGTCGTGTATGTGGTTGTATTGGGATTTAAGTAAAGCAAGTGGTCCTTTCATCGTCGGGGTTTGGAAATAGTCGTTAGGGTTATTTTTTCTGAAAGTGTCAAATATAGTAGCGATGTGAACAAGATGTTCCTGTAGGGATTTTGAAAAGATAATTACGTCGTCCATATAGACAAAACAAAATTTGTGTAGAAAAGGACGAAGAACATTGTCCATTAATCTTTCAAAAGTGGCCGGGGCATTTTTTAGTCCAAAAGGACGTCTCAAGAATTCAAAATGACCGTGAGGAACTGTAAAGGCAGTTTTCTCAATTGAATTAGGATGAAGTTCGATTTGGTGAAATCCCTGAGCCAAATCGAGGGTTGTAAAATAAGTAGCTTTACCTAAATTGTCTAATATTTCATCAATTTTGGGTATAGGGTATTTGTCTTCTACTGTATTTTCATTTAATTTATGATAGTATTACCATTCGAAATTTTTTCTTACTGGATGCGGCTGCCTTTTTGGGTACTATCCAAACAGGGGCGGCGTAAGGGGATATAGAAGGTCTAATAATTTTGTTGTCGAGAAGTTTATTGATTTGCCTAGTAATTTCTTCCTGCATAGCTTTTGGATGTTGAAATCCTCTAACATAAACAGGGTTTTCGTCTAGTGTTCTAATTTCGTGTTTTATTGCAGAAGTAAAGGTCAAGGGTAATTTTTCGTCGTTAAATATGTCTTTATACTTTTTACAAAGTTTTAAAATTTTATCTTTTTCTTCGTCGTTCAAATGTTGCGTTCGAATAATTGAAGGATCAAAATTTGTTGGTCCTTTCGAAATTTCGTAATTGTCAAAATTTTCTACACATATTGGGTCTATTTGTACCGGACTATTAAATATTATATGGCCAATATTACCATCTGTAACGGTGTGAATATACTCTGGTATTTTTATGTTATTTATTTCAATTCCTGGTAAAAGTACATCTACATTTGATACATTTACAGGAATTTTATTATAAAGAGTTTTAAATGGAATTGTAATATTAAAACCTTTTAATGTCAGCGTTTTTCTTTCGTAGTTTATTAACGCATGTAGTCGTTCTAGGTCAAAGTTCCCTAGCAAGATATCAAAATCTTTACTCCAGTCAGCGCCTCTCGCGTCTATGGGTTCAAAAATGTTAATTTCTTTAAATAAAGGTGTATAAATGTTGGAAGAAAAATGTTGCGTTATTTTCATAGAAGTTAATTTGAAGGTCTTTTTGTAGATATGAACTGGGTTAAAATTTTTTGCGGCATTAGGTGAAATTATCGTATCTGATCCTCCATAATCTATCAAAACTTTTAATCCCGATTTGGGTAAAATAAAGTAAGGTAATTGAGGAAGGCTACGAATATTGTTCAAATTTATAGAGGGTGGTCGTTCTGGTAGGAGAACTTCCTGAAAATTTTGTTCTCGAAAATTTTCTTGTTCGCTTATTTCATACGAATCGTTTGAAAAATGAGGGTTTTCTTCATTAGACGTTTGCACGTTAAAATGATGAGTTCGTCTCGTTGAAATGCTCATGGGTTGATTTCTTGAAGAAATTGTCTGTACGCCACTCATAGGAGTAGGGTTGTTAGATTGATTTTGGGGGTTTTTATATTGGGTAGTTCTATTAATGTTTTGAAAATCGTTGTTTCTGTTGGGAAATGAAGATTGTCGGTTAAAATTTGAATTATTTGCAAAATTGTTCGATTGAGGCGTATTATTAAAAATCGTATTGTTTCTAAAGTTATTGGGTCTAGGTTGAAAAATACGTTGTGGCGGATTAGTTGAGTTTGATTGAAAATTGTTTTGCGGAGAATTGGAATTGTTTTTTGGTTTAAGGTTGGCCCGATCTAATTGGTTAGACCTTTGTTTCGGATTTTGTTGAACTTTTAGATAGTTCATGTATTGCTGTTGACTTTTATGATTATCATAAGCAATGCATTTTTGAAGAGCTTCATCAAGAGAATTTAATTGAAAATGAGACAAATATTCGCAATAAGGGTCATTGATACCTGTACAAAATGTCTTGAGAGCAATGTTTTTAAAATAGGGGTTTTTAAAATTTGCTGTTTCTGTATTATTATGTAGTGATATGTGTTGTAATAGGTCGTTTAAATTGTTTAAAATTCTTTGGTGATATTGGTCGTAAGTTTCGTAAGGTTTTTGTATAGTTGTAGATAATTGAGTCACTAATATGTCTTCAGATCGCCTGTCTCCGTATTTTGTTAAGAGTAGAGGTCTTATATCAGTCCAAAGTGTTTTGTTTGAATAATTTAAAAAATCTCTAGGTTCACCTTTTATACGAGATACAATGTTTGCATTTAAAATAAACTGTTGTGCCGGAGTAAGATTCTGATTAGTAAAGAAAGTAAATTATCAACTGATTTAATAAAAGTCGAGAGATTATCTCCCGTATTAAATTCGGATAACGTAGCACAGAGGCTAGAAATATCGCTATTAGAAAGAGACATTGTCCTACGATTAACGTTTCGAGTAATTTGAGATTGTCGAGAACTATTCGTATTATTGGAAGTGTCAGTCTCTAGACTAATATTGGCTAATAATAAATGTAAATTTTCTTCAGAAATATTATCAAAATTGCTCATATGAGAAAAAGGAAATTAGACTTACAGGAGAATGATCATTTGAGATGTCCTCTGCATACTATTCTTTCTTCTCTCAAGTTCGGTTGGATTTTTCGTCAAACAACTGAAGTTGACCAGGAAACACGAGTTTCTGTACGAAGAATCCTGTTCGCAGCGCCAGAAATGTTAACTCACTTTCAAATCTTCCAAAAAAAAACTTTATTTATTTTTAATAACAATTATTTGACAAAGAATATTATTTTTGGATTCAAATACATAAAATAACTAACTCTAGGAAAGGTTACAAGTAAAAAGCCTCGTAGAAGTGTTTGTTCTGCTATTTAATGGCTCGGCTGTCGTCTCTTATTCCTGGGAACTGCAACTTTGCATTTCTGGTACATCCGTTGGTGACATTACTATATATAATATGGTGATGGGTCAATATAAGGCAATTGCCACTTCTGCAGATTTCTACTGGATTGTCTCCCAGTGACCAAAGGGACCAAAAAATGTCTGCCTGACGGTACTGGTTAAAGTAGAAACGGCAACAGTGTAACTCAAATTCGTATTGATGTTGGAAGCTAACCATATTATTAATTAATCACCAGCTCTAAAAAAAATTTATATAAACATAATAAAAAAATTACTAACCTGCTAACTTTGATATTAATTAGATCTGTAAAAATATAAAAGAAAATTTTTTTTTTGATAATAGTGCCAAAAAATGCATTTTTTAACTAACATTTCAGCGAAAAGCAGAATTTTATAGTATGTTCGCAGAAAAAAATGTTAAATAACTCAAAAAAACCTGAAAATGGAACTGTTTGCGACGTATTTCAAAGTTGAATTCGATTCTTCTTCGACTGTTGATTCAAAATTTTCATCTTCGAATTGATTGCACTGGTAGTCTGATAATCTTGTGATTAGTAAAACCATTGTTGGTTTCAATTCTGTCGGAATATTCTTGCTCGATTGACTAAAAAAAAGTAATATTTATAAAAATAATTATCTGGTACAAGAATACAAAATTCCTTATTTACGTTGCGGTTATATTAATAAAACCGTATACAAGGTGATTCATAAATAATAGATCAAATTATAATTACACTTTCAGAAGATAAAAATATAATTTTATAATAGGTACAAGTTTGTTAGTTATTAAGATACAGGATATTGAAGAAAATAAGAATATTTTATTAGAGTTGTGAAAAGTAGTAGTCATTTTTATTATTACAAAGTTTTTTTCACGAATATTAAATTTTTCCGTACTCAATGAAGGATTGAAGAAAACGGCTACTATTTTAAAGATAAAACAACTATAGATTTTTTATACAGAAATGACAATTCGCTCCAAATTTAATAAACAAAACTTACTTTTATTAGACTTTTTAAGAAAAATGATACAGTTTATATTTCGTAGAATTGCAGTTATAATTCGTCACCCGATTTTAAGAAGGATATCTTACTAAAGTAGACAAAAATAGGGGAAAATCCGTTTTTTAGAATGTACATACATTAATTATAAAATTAAAAATAAATAAAGCATTGGAATATCTTACGAAAACATAAAATAATTTTAAAATAAATAGTGATGTGTCTGTTATTTCTGCAATACCAAATATATTTTTCCACATTTTCACCATTAAAATAAGTATGTAAGTGAGCCACTGAATTATAGATTCGGTCTAACTTTTACTTACCTAGTTGACGGAAAAATATGGCAGAAATTGTGGTTGATGATGTTTAATATAATAATACATTGCATTATATAGTATTTTTCATCCAGGGGATAAAACTGTATTGAACTCCGCTCGCCTAATTGTTTACATATAATTGGCACTTGCTGATGTTCATATTCGAAGTGCGATTCCAGGGAGAACAGGGAGATGAATTTAGTACAGTCTCCTTTTGGACAATGTAAATGCCTTAAATAATATAAGCGTTTTAATGGAACAATCTCTGTTATTTAAAAAGGAGATCTTTTTATGTTTTTGACCCAAAACAAAGCCGTATTTATATTGTTGTTGAAAATATATAGTTGGTCTCCTTTGCATGGAACATGTAAATGTAGAAACTAAGTTAATTTCCACAACACTGAATTTTTATGACACAATATGCTTGCCACTAATTGCGATACTATAGACCCGTCTGTGCTACGAGAGCAGTTCTATTCATGCTTTTAAAAATATATCATTCGTCCCCTATGATTACAATCAAAAGCGAGCTCTAATATTATTGAAGCCTCCCTAATAATTTTCAGATCCAAAATAGCTTCACTCAGATGATTAAACCTCCCTATTACAAACAGAGGTCCCTAGAATTTAGTGGCAAACCAACTACTTCGTTCCTACACGAGATCAAAAAAAAAGTTTAATTTTACAGCTTCTAAAGGCGCAAATTTTAAAATTATTTTTAGTTCTACATAGTGATAAAAGATATAAGTATAATTTATTCAACTTTGTTTTCTATGCTGTTAATTTCTATAATAATTCCTATAAAAACTGATACATTTCCTGCATACTATAATAGTTAAAATTTATTATACCAATCAAATACTAAAAATTGGATATATACGTATACTAGGTTTATTCCTTGATCAGGAGTGATCTCACTTTCATAGCACCACTTAAGAAATAGTATAATTGAGTAAATACTAAGTGATCTCTAGATGACAATATAAAGCCTAAATCATCCGAGAATCTATGAGGTTAAATCAATCATGTTTTGTTAATTTTTATACAGAGTATAGGATAGACCAGCAATATGTCTTTGCTGTACTATTATTTTACAAATTGAGCAAATTTCATTTATTTATATTTTATAGAAGGATGATGTGTACTCAGTGGTATTCTATTATAATCGTTCTCCAAATTTTTGTTTAAGGAAATGGTTAGAATATTATATTTTGTAATTTGGATAATGTCATTAATATTTATTTCTATATTACAATATGTTCTTAGGCAATTGTATAACTGGTTGGTCCAGTTTAGATTACCAGTAGCAGATTCTTCTAAATTTATTGAGAGAGTAAATACTCGATGGACGTATCTTTTCGGATTTTTGTTTTTTTATTATCAATAATAATTCCATAGCCTGCTTTACATGTTCCTGTTTCAGTTCTGTTATTTATACAGCAGTTGATTTTTGTAAGAATAGTAATTGTTTCCAGAAATAATTCTGTGTTCTTCAGTTTGTTTTAGATATCGTGTGCTCAAATGCTAGCATATATGAATATTGGAATTACAACGTTATTATACATTGATTTTATGAAACCTATTCTTAATATTTATTCTGATTATATAGTAAAACCGCTTGACAAAATCTACTTTATGTTCTCTTTGTTTAAGGTTCTTTTTAAATAGTTCATTGAATGTGAAGTTGACACAGAAATAATCATATGTATTTGATTGTATAATTTTAAGATTTTTATAAAAAAGTAGATTTCTGCACCATAGTTATGATTTCCCTATTTTTGGTATTTATTACGTTTCAAGGATTTGTAAGTTTTGTTTTAAATATATTTGAGTTCCAGCAAATATCACCAAATCTTTGGAATAAGGAAACATGTTTAGGTTTTCAATGTTACTCCTTTAGCTCCAAATTCTTTGAAGTAGCTGTCGGTTTATTATATCCTATATATTATAAATAGGGAGAGACCCAATGAGCTTAGGGTGTCCCCTTGTAAGACTCCTTTTGTTATTTTGTTTTTTTCAGAATTGATGCTATTTTATTTAAGAAACAGTGTAGCTGATCTGTACAATAATTTTAAGATCCGAATGATTTTAGTGCTAACCCCATTAGTAAACCATTTATCCTAAAGAAAATTCTGATCCAGTGAATCAAAGGTCTTCTGGAAGTCTACAAGTCTACGAGTATACAGTTTTCTAGCAGGGAAACGTGGATTATAATTTATAATTGTTAATAATTCGAAAATATTATCTTCACAGCTTCTTCTGGTGAAGCTCGATTGGCATTCCGCTAGTATATGATAATTTTCTGTCGAGTTTTTTTGCCAATTTTTTATGAATTGTATGAATATTTTGATTCTTTGACTTAAATAAAAAAATAAATAGTATGTCGCATATACGGAAAATAACTGTTCTATCAAATGAGTACTTAAGTTTCTATAACCATTTCTAAATGTTTTGGTTAAATAAAAACAAATCACTACAAGGTTGTAAATGCGTGTATTATTTAATATAAATTATTGCTTCATTTAAGTTTAAAAAGGAAGTAAAGAATTTAATAGGATAACAGTACATATTTTAAAAAATATGTATAATAATATAATATAATATAATAAATGCAAGAAAACTAGTAATAAAAAAAGGTGGATAACTTTTTGAAACACTATTATAGCGATATCTGAGATATAATATTTTTATATGGTTCCATTTGATTTCTAAATTTATCTAATTTGTATTTATTTCAGAAAATATTTTTGGACGAATAGAACGCAGATCTGTATAAATTGCGAAAATAATCGGAATATTTCATTTAACAGTGTTAGATTAATTCGAATTACATTATTTTAAGTTACCTTGTAGAAATGAAAATAATTTTAAAATCTGAAACAGTTAAAACACGTTTTTTTTTTAATTTTATTTCATACAGGAACGGAATAATTAAACTACGACATTCAAAATCTTTCACCTATGCTTGAGTTCTTTTCAAGGAGCTTAACCTCTATCAACTCATCTGCAGTGAATCACTTCTCGATTAATTTTATTCCCGTACACTCTCTGCTGGAGCTTGTACAGTTTTGATTGATGCAAGCAGTGGTTCTGATGTTGGTGAAGTTTGCTTTCAAACTGCCATAATATTACTTTGTCCTAGCTCCCAGATTAGAATATCTCCATGTCTTTTACACAGAATGACCAATGAACAAACACTCCAGAACCACTCTCGTTTTGGCTCAATGTTTATTATTATGTAGTATCTTTTAATTTTGTGTTTATTTCAAGAAAATCAGTTTTGCTATTCAAATTTGACAACACATGAAATATTTTGTACACTCACTGAAGTTGTTAACAAGGTTTTATTTCAAATAAGATCATTGCCATGGTTACAAACATGGAAATGAATAAAATATGCATTCTACATAATTAATATCCCCAGTAGAGTTCAATGTAGGTATGTTGGGCAAATATCCGAGGATTTCCTTTATTGAATAATTTAAATTATACCACCATTATCAAAAGTTAGATTAGGTCTAAGCTGATATTTAGACAATATAATAAATAATAATACTTTTGTCTCTCTCCGCCTGGGCAAACCTCAATAGAGCGCATTTTTGAAGAAAGGATGTTAAATAATGTTTAATTTCTCCTTCTCGAGATTTAGACAGCGGATTGTAAAGACGTAAGTCGCAGCAACGCTGTAAGCTCTTAAAGTGACTAAGTGAAAAAAGTGTTATGATGCTTAAAAACATAGTCATAACAAGGGTAAAATTAATTTGCCTGTTTTACTCTACAGTTCAGTACACACAGTCAGGCTGCTGTGTGCTTCTTTACTATTTAACTAGTAGATTTTCAAGTAAAACATAGTAAGTGCAAACAGTGAAAAGTTAAATGTCTAAGGTCTATACTAGAGTCCAGGAAGACTCCCACGGGTTAAATTTGGCCCGTGTTGGATGAGACGGGGAGAAACGCAGAACTTCATCAATTGTAAGAATAATTTTGTTATCTCGATGTAGATAATAATGCAGAAATTGCAAACAAGAAGTCTGGAGTAAGCCTGGATAAATATAGACAAAATGGTTAGCGCTGAACAGCCATACAAACTAGTGTAGACGAGGGCGATATCGCAAAAACAATCAAGACGCACAAAAATACCGATAAGAAAATGAATGCTTGAAGCGGGTAGTGGATGATTTAAAAATACAAATAAAGAGAGTATAAACGGAATTCGAAGATAAAGGAGGGATTGAAAAACTAACTATAAAACAAGCAAACTATTTCAATATTGGTTAAGTCAGTAACAAAATGGAAAATGGATGGTTATATATATATATATATATATACCTACTTTGATACTTTTGAGACCAAAACCCCCTCCATTTCCAATAGGCGGAGTTATAAACGTATTTTAGTATGCAAGTTGGCAAGTTGCACATTGAGTACTTACGATGTTGCCGTTACAACAAAATTGTTGAAAGGTCTCGATCTGACCTATACATACAAAGAACAAAGAACACTTTAAAAAAAATTGATTATCGTGTGAATTTATGAATATAATTTAACTGTATTCATCGTATCTTGTAACATGTTTTAGATCTATTCATAAGTCAATTTTAAGAATATGCCACAATTAAAATTTTATTTCAAATATTTTATATTTGTGTTGAACAAAGATTTGTATGGATGGCCCGAAATTTCGATTTAATATTTAAAAATGTTTATCTTTACTTTGGTTGAAAAGTCAAAAATGACAGTTATGTAAAAACTAGATTGAGCATATGCAATATACATACGTACAAATCTATTTTTTTATATTGTACAATTAACAGCAATCAGAAATACATTTTCTATGAGCTATTTTGTTGGCTATAAGACCTAAAGGTTGGTCTTAGGAATGTCCTGATGAGACTTCTCCAGTGAGAAGGTCTCTTGCACTTTATTTGAGATCAATTGGCCAGCTTCGTTCCAGTCTTCTGTTGTTTGGTTCTTGGGTTAGTGGCTGTAGTAGTAGATTAGGATGGCTGTCCAGCTTTAGGTAATGGTTACGGCTTCTTTCTTGTACTGTCTCTTGTATTGTTGGAATACTGAGGTCTTGGTGGATCAATTTGTTTGTGACGTACCATAGTGCATTGACTAGTGATCGAAGGATTTTAGATTCTCCTCGTTATATGAGAGCAATACTAGATTTGCTGGCACATCCCCATAATTCTATTCCGTAGGTCCAGATGGAAATGATGACTGCCTTATACTCGTATATTGAAATTGTGTAGAGGTGATCTTCTTCCGACTATCCAATATAATTCTCGGAACTTTAGATTACTCTGTACAATATTTTTATATTTGGTTGGCGTAATAACCATTATCTGGAAAATCTATCAAAGTAATACTAAAACGAAAAACCAGGATCGACTTAAAGAAAAATTTTAAAATTCATCTTTCCGAAAAACTACGCTCTTTAGATCGAATTTTTCAAAATGCTTCTTAGAATCCGAAAGAGCAGATAAAACTTAATCTACTCATCAACTTTTTATTTTTCCGCAAACAATTTTACTATTAAAATTATGGTAACGAAATGGTATCGGAGAGTTTTTTTGTTAATTTTTCGATTAAAATAAAATTTACTTATCTCTGTAAGACCCAAAAATTGACTTGAGTTTGTATTTTTATAAATACAAATCACTGGATAATGTGACTACATTTAGAACAATCATTCAATATATTTTAACATTCTTTATAAGAAAATTTTTAAACAAATAAATTTCTGCTTTTTAAATTTTTTGTTAAGTCGGTCCTGGATTAATCTTTTTATAATACTTTGATAGATTTTTCAGTAATTGGTTATTACAGGTGACATATTTAAATCTGTGAGAGCTTTAAAAATCTAGGATATAAAATTGTTAGAATATTTACTTTATAAAGCAAAATAACCAAAAATTAGGGAAACAACTACTAAAATATAATTTACCTTATCATTATGTATCGTATTAACTTAAAACTACTCTTAGAGCTAATTTATCAGATGTGGTAATTAATTCAATAAAGAATTTTGATTTAATATTTACTTTATGTTTTCGATTTAACTTTACTGTGTGTTTAGAAATGTTAATATACATTTATAACAAAAATTATGGATTTATTACTTACAGAATAGTAACAAAATAAATATTGGTCCCCCAGCAAGGTTCTAAGGTTCTAAACAGGGTTCTAAAACACTAAAAAATAGTGTACATAACATAAAACAAAAAATTGTATTTTGCATAGATATTTTTAATATACAAAATTGGTAGTAAAAAATTAGAGTAATGTTTAATAAATGAAAAATAAAAAAATAGGAATGTATTTACTTCTAAACGAATTTTACATTTTTTGTAATTACAAAATTTATATATATATATATATATATATATTTTTTGTAATTACAAAATATATATATATATATATGATTATTACATGGATTTTCTGATTCCATGTTGTAAATGCGAAACAATCATTTATGGGGTCCTCTCATGTTATTCGGGATATTTTTTTATGGCCTAACTAATTTTTGCCATGCATGGGTATACTCCTCTGTTAAAGTCTTTACCGAATATTTGTCTACAAATTTTTTTTTCCGGTGTTGTCCATGACTTCCGTTTCTTATCTGTGAATGAAGATTAGTGTTAGATTTTAAAATGTATTTATAAACTGAAGCAAAAACAATTTATAAAAAAGGTAGTAACTATAAGGATTAGTGCAAGCTTGGGTACCGCTATGAATATAATCTTAGGTATAGAGGAGACCTTAAACAGCGTCTTTCATGTATCTAGACCTATGCCTTTATACTCGTACATATTAAAGAAAAAATAGTAAACTGTTCAGTTCATTGTTAAACTGTAAATTTTCACTTATAATACCACTAGTGCCGAAAAAATTTCCTGATAATAATTTAGGCACGTGTGGTATTCGGTAAGAAAATTTTACACCATAAAATTTCAAAACTTGACAGACATGAATTAAAAAATAACACCGTCAAGTCGTTATGTCATGCGCATATAAGCGCTTCTATAGGTCAAAAAAATTTCCAGTGAAATTTCGTCTAAGGTACCCACCAAGAGAAAAATTTCCGGAAATTTTGGTGGTTGCCATAGAAACCATTTAAAAGAAAAGCATTTGATTGGTTATAAAATAGAGGTGTAAAATTTTCGTTAAAATTTAAACACCTTAGATAAGAATATTAGTGTTTTAATGATTTTAAATTCAATTTAAACACATAAAAGGCCAAAAACAAACAAAACAAAATTAACAAACCAGTTACAAATTGGTACACATTTTTAAAATTAATGTACATCTACTAAATAAAATTAAAAGTGAAGTGCAGCTCTAGGGCAAATTGCTAATCTTAGTTGAAAATTATTAAGTTCATCACTTAGTATTTGAGGTGGTTAACTGATTAATTATGTAATTATAAAAATTATATTCGTAAGGCTATTTTTTTTCTATCTATCCTCTGAAGCTGTTAAAAGGTTTCAGCCTAAATAATCATCGTAAATATAACTGAACCACCAATATGGGAGTTGATTAGCTTAAATAAAATAAAATTCGCTTTCTCATTTATGATAATAGATGTATACATGTCAGTGCATGACTGTAAAATTTCGTCTAAGAGACCTCTATTAAAATTCAAAAAATAAGTGTACTAACCTTTTGAGATGCGACATTTTTTGTTTTATCTGAAAATTAATCCAAGCCTTTACTTGAGCAGAGGATACATCGCATTTTTTTAACATGTTTTTGCAAATTTCAAAGCTGGGAGACTTTCCAGTTTCAATATTATTTTTAAATAGACTTCGAGCTGCAACTCTCTCTTCTGTAGACCAGTATCTTCTTGGTATATATCCCAGAGACATATCTAGTACAGTAAGTATTAAGGACAAATACTACTTATAAATGGAGAGTGTTTTATAAAAATTTATACATAAATGAACTAAAGAAATATTGGTCTAAAATATGAAAGTTTATGGAAATCGCTTAAATCAAACAGACCCCTTTCATGAACTAAGGAATATATCATCTCTACAAAAAATTAAACATAATATATTAAAGCTGGACCTGGAGTTTAATTATTTCGACAGACTGATTAACAGATTTATCATAATTAAAATTTGTAACTTACTTAACTTTGGCCATTTTTCATACACTATTAAATCTTTCCTCAACGGCTTTCAACTTAACACTAAACTGTACCGAAATAATATATTTTTTTATAGAAAAGCATTGCGAAATCAGGGCTCCAATAATGCTAAAATGGAGCAAAACATATTTATACGTTTTTTATGTTTGCCGACAGTGTCTATGTGGTATAAAAATAAATATATATTTGAAAGGGGGACACTATTGTTTCTGCAAACAAGAAAAGAGTTATTAATGGTCATATACTTAAGGATCAGTTTTCTATAAAGACATATTTTTTACTGTTATGCATGGTGGTTGCTTGCATAAAAATGGATACAATACATATTAAATCATCTAAACTAAAACCATTTAATGCAAATAACAATGATACAAAAAATATATCATTGTATATTTTTATATACTACTAAATTCGTAAAACTTGAATTTTTTTATGAAATACACTTGTATGTAAACATTTTACTTACCCTTTATGGTCCTTTGGACGTAAATGTCATTTTTGACTTTTTTCTTAAAATTTGTCATTTTTTTAAGAAATTGACTTGTATGTAAACATTTTACATACCTTTTATGGTACTTTAGACGTAACCGTCATTTTTGACTTTTTTCCTTAAATTTGTCATTTTTTTATTAAATTGACTTGTATGTAAACATTTTACATACCTTTTATAGTACTTTAGACGTAACCGTCATTTTTGCCTTTTTTCCTTAAATTTGTCATTTTTTTATGAAATTGACTTGTATGTAAACATTTTACATACCCTTTATGGTACTTTAGACGTAAATGTCATTTTTGACTTTTTTCCTAAAATTTGTCATTTTTTTATGAAATTGTCTTGTATGTAAACATTTTACATACCCTTTATAGTAATTTAGACGTAAATGTCATTTTTGACTTTTTTCCTAAAATTTGTCATTTTTTTATGAAATTGACTTGTATGTAAACATTTTACATACCTTTTATCGTAATTTAGACGTAACCGTCATTTTTGACGTATTTCCTAAAATTCGTAATTTTTTTATGAAATTGACTTGTATGTAAACATTTTACATACCCTTTATTGTACTTTGGACGTAACCGTCATTTTTGACTTTTTTCCTAAAATTTGTCATTTTTTTATGAAATTGACTTGTATGTAAACATTTTACATACCCTTTAGGTACTTTAGACGTAAATGTCATTTTTGACTTTTTTCCTAAAATTTGTAATTTTTTTATGAAATTGACTGGTATGTAAACATTTTACATACCCTTTATAGTAATTTAGACGTAACCGTCATTTTTGACTTTTTTCCTAAAATTTGTAATTTTTTTATGAAATTGACTTGTATGTAAACATTTTATATACCCTTTATGGCCCTTTAGACGTAAATGTCATTTTTGACTTTTTTCCTAAAATTTGTCATTTTTTTATGAAATTGACTTGTATGTAAACATTTTATATACCCTTTATGGCCCTTTAGACGTAAATGTCATTTTTGACTTTTTTCCTAAAATTTGTCATTTTTTTATCAAATTGACTTGTATGTAAACACTTTACATACCCTTTATAGTAATTTAGACGTAACCGTCATTTTTGACTTTTTTCCTAAAATTTGTCATTTTTTTATGAAATTGACTTGTATGTAAACATTTTATATACCCTTTATGGCCCTTTAGACGTAAATGTCATTTTTGACTTTTTCTCTAAAATTTGTCATTTTTTTATCAAATTGAGTTGTATGTAAACACTTTACATACCCTTTAGGTACTTTAGACGTAAATGTCATTTTTGACTTTTTTCCTAAAATTTGTAATTTTTTTATGAAATAGACTGGTATGTAAACATTTTACATACCCTTTATAGTAATTTAGACGTAACCGTCATTTTTGACTTTTTTCCTAAAATTTGTAATTTTTTTATGAAATTGACTTGTATGTAAACATTTTATATACCCTTTATGGCCCTTTAGACGTAAATGTCATTTTTGACTTTTTTCCTAAAATTTGTCATTTTTTTATCAAATTGACTTGTATGTAAACACTTTACATACCCTTTATAGTAATTTAGACGTAACCGTCATTTTTGACTTTTTTCCTAAAATTTGTAATTTTTTTATGAAATTGACTGGTATGTAAACATTTTACATACCCTTTATAGTAATTTAGACGTAACCGTCATTTTTGACTTTTTTCCTAAAATTTGTCATTTTTTTATGAAATTGACTTGTATGTAAACATTTTATATACCCTTTATGGCCCTTTAGACGTAAATGTCATTTTTGACTTTTTTCCTAAAATTTGTCATTTTTTTATCAAATTGACTTGTATGTAAACACTTTACATACCCTTTATAGTAATTTAGACGTAACCGTCATTTTTGACTTTTTTCCTAAAATTTGTCATTTTTTTATGAAATTGACTTGTATGTAAACATTTTATATACCCTTTATGGCCCTTTAGACGTAAATGTCATTTTTGACTTTTTCTCTAAAATTTGTCATTTTTTTATCAAATTGACTTGTATGTAAACACTTTACATACCCTTTAGGTACTTTAGACGTAAATGTCATTTTTGACTTTTTTCCTAAAATTTGTAATTTTTTTATGAAATTGACTGGTATGTAAACATTTTACATACCCTTTATAGTAATTTAGACGTAACCGTCATTTTTGACTTTTTCCTAAAATTTGTCATTTTTTTATGAAATTGACTTGTATGTAAACATTTTATATACCCTTTATGGCCCTTTAGACGTAAATGTCATTTTTGACTTTTTTCCTAAAATTTGTCATTTTTTTATCAAATTGACTTGTATGTAAACACTTTACATACCCTTTATAGTAATTTAGACGTAACCGTCATTTTTGACTTTTTTCCTAAAATTTGTCATTTTTTTATGAAATTGACTTGTATGTAAACATTTTATATACCCTTTATGGCCCTTTAGACGTAAATGTCATTTTTGACTTTTTCTCTAAAATTTGTCATTTTTTTATCAAATTGAGTTGTATGTAAACACTTTACATACCCTTTAGGTACTTTAGACGTAAATGTCATTTTTGACTTTTTTCCTAAAATTTGTAATTTTTTTATGAAATAGACTGGTATGTAAACATTTTACATACCCTTTATAGTAATTTAGACGTAACCGTCATTTTTGACTTTTTCCTAAAATTTGTCATTTTTTTATGAAATTGACTTGTATGTAAACATTTTATATACCCTTTATGGCCCTTTAGATGTAAATGTCATTTTTGACTTATTCTCTAAAATTTGTCATTTTTTTATCAAATTGACTTGTATGTAAACACTTTACATACCCTTTATGGTACTTTAGACGTAAATGTCATTTTTGACTTTTTTCCTAAAATTTGTCATTTTTTTATCAAATTGACTTGTATTGCATACGTTTTTTATGCACTTTTGACATAACTCTAATTTTTGACGTTTTTCGTACAATTTGTCATTTTTTTTTATAAAATTTTTCATATTATATATACTTTATATTGTGCGGGGTACCTTTAAACTTAAATATCTGTAAGTCTTGTATGAGTACAGAACTTAATTTTTCAATACTGTTTCCAGTTATACATTTGTTCTTATTATCACTTATTCTTATACTTATATCTTATATATTTAAATTTATATGGAGAAAGGCTAACGTTATTGGTTTTGCGAGAAAATAGTAGTTATGGGTTACCGCTTAAAGATCAGTTTTTGATGAAGCCAAACAGAAAACTATTTTTTTATACTAAAGGGATGCTTAAAAATTTAGTATTCATCGAGAAAAAAAAATAGATAAAAGCTATTTGTGAAGTATGTAAAATATGTTTTGATAAATAGCATTGGTTTATTGAACTATTTATTTATGTAAATTTGGCAACGTAGCATTTTGTGGACTTAATGTGTAGAAAAAATATCGTTTAATGTCCCTCCTAATATCCGCCTCCCAACCAATCAAAACTCAGCACTGGATCCAATGTGTTGCTTAAAAGACATTTTTCAAGAAAGATCTTTGAGTCCATGGACTCAATGGACTCAAATGGACTGAATGTTCCGCTTTAAGGAAAAAAAGCGGACCTAATGTGTCGACAGTAGGTATATATATTTATATATATATATATATATATTTATATAAAGGCTTTTGTCGCACAATATTCGGTGGCTAAATATTTAGAAGAATTAAAGATCATAGACAACACTATCAACTACATCTTTTATAAAGTGCCTAAAAATAGGTCCTTCAAGACCATGTTGAAGGGGAATACCAAGCAATACCTCCATCGACGATATTAAACAGCAGTTTAAAGTAGAAGACCTAGTGTTCTTAAAAATTTAAGGTAACTTCGAGATTTACAATTGTTTGTGGTGATCTATTTCAAAAAGAAAAAAATTATGAAGCTTGGAAACTGCGTAGGATTGATTATTAAAGTCGAGGAAAAAAGAAGAGAGAAGGAGTCACTTAGTGTTATCAGTGTCGAGTGCTTCACCATGCACTTGTGTAAAATATGGAGATATGGGACAGCGATTCTAGTCAAAAGGTTAGTTCTCACTTACCCACACCAAATGAACTAAGAACAATAAAATCCACCAATATAATCAGGATACTTGAGATCGTACGTCCTCCTTCATGGCAAAGATTTAGAATCCGTACTCGAAAATAACAACAAACAAATAGGTGTAATCGTCATAATGAAATACCACAACCAAACTTTATGTCATATGATCTAATAGCCCTAGAGGGTAACACCCTAGAATCCTGTAGTACTAATTATAGGAAACGGGGATGTAGCAGATGTCACGAATAGAGTGAGGAAAACAGACTGGCAGTTATTAGTACAAATGATGGAAAACAAAATCGGCAATATTTTAGTGATAGACCACATCGTTTTGCTAGAATCAGTACTAGAATGCAATCGAACAAAGTTCTAAGATAATGGAAAATTCAAACCGAGCAGATTCAGGGAAAAGATTCCGGCGCAGCGCAAGGCAAACCGTACAAGACACACAGAAGATAGGAGAATAGCAAATTAACTTAATCAACATTTTAGAGAAGAATTTCAGAATTAGCCAGAGGGACCGATTCAGATGACAATATAGACCCCCAAAAAATTGCAATAAGAAACCTACAGGAATATCTGGGGTAAGACAGAAGACCATTCCGAACGCTGCACAGAGAAATCGGATTGATAAGCAGCCCAGAAAACAACGCACACTTTTTTAGAAGAACATTGCCAAAGGAAAATTCGACATAACCAACGTGAAGACAAGAACAAAGATTTTGTGGAAAATCGCTATATTGAGCCTAAAATACTTCTCCGGAAACTGGAAAAAAGCCATGTGAAAATGCTGTCAGAACAAGGAATAGACCCGGAATTTCCGCAGAATTCGAGACCAATAGCTGAGAGGGTAACATCAGATGGAGTGGTTCACAATGTGCCTATAGTAATAGGCAAAAGAGTATAATTATTCTTAGAGTTAATAAAAATAGGATCTATACAAATTCTAAATTAAGGGAGAATAATTGTGTTGGGAATGTATCCATATTCACTTAAAATAGTTAAATAATCATAAGAATCATTATCTCTTTCTAAAAGATATATATTCATATCACCTAATATCGCACTGTATTTATATTTTTCTTTGGTTTTTAAACATATGTTCTAGTTCTTTTCAAAACTTATCTATGCCTCGAGATGATGGTGATCTGTATAACGCATTTATTGTTATGGTTTTATTGTGTGTAACTGCTTTTATTTTGATAAATTTACTGCCACTAATATGAAAGACTTTATGTAACCGATATATCTCAGATTTGATAAATACTACGACTATAAAATGAAGCATAGTATTTTTTCATGAGTTTCAGTGAAAACAATACAATTCAAGTTAATAGCTAGTTCATATAGGAAAATTTTGAATTCATCTACATTTTTTGCCAAACTTCTAATGCTATTATGCAAGTTTTTAAAATTTGGAATTTCTTTATAGATATTAATTACTTGTCTTGTTTCATCCGTATTTTTTAGTTGAAAAGTTTCTATTTTATAGGAACGAAAGTCTCTTTTATAAGGATTCATTTTTTAGTCAAGTTTATTTTTGGGTTTTTTTTTCTCAGTATTGTTCGAGGGCATATCTGCGATGTTGAACTGGTTGTTGATCATGTTTTTACTCCCTGATGGCTTCCTAGTGGTATCTGTCTTAAAAGTGGATTATTCTTTTCGGAATGTCCTTGGTTTAATTACTGTGTACTCGTTAAAGCTTCCTCTTCCTCAGTGATCTTTTCGTCCTGACTCACAGTTTCTTTGGTTATTGGAGGTTTTTGTGAAAACTGATTATTAATGAAGAGTTTATTTCCTCTGATATAGCACTATGCTGAGCTACTTTGTTTTAGTATGTTTAGGCGCTTTTTTAAAGCTTTTTGTTCCTCGAGCTGCACATACGTTAAATCAGAAGCTATGGATATTTTAGCCCCTTTGAGTTTTGTGCAATGTTTAAGAATTTGAATTTTTATTAAATACAAGACAAGTTTTACTTTAAGTATATAGTGTACCGAAAAACCTTTAGTAGGATTAACAACTACAAAATATTGATATTATTCTTTTTGGAGTTTCTTTCCAAAAATGTTTCTTAAGTATCGTGCTTTCCTTTTGTAGTTCTTTTATCCTATTGTTTTGCGTTTCAATTTTAAAGAGCACTCTAATTTCACTTACATCAGTTGTACTTTTTATGTCTTTTTGTCACTTTACCAATACTTATTTATCTAAAGTAATATTTCCCTCTAAATTATTAGTGTCATGTATTTTTAACTTTTATTATTGATGATGTAAGTATGTCTTTTGTAGGATTTCAGGTTTTTTGAGAATGGAATGTCACTGATAAAGACAATCGATTAGTGGTTCTAAACGTTGGTTTGAAATTGCAAATTTAGATCTCAAAATTTCAAAAACTGAAGAGTGAACAACAAAATGCGAAAGATGAAAGTTTCGACTTGTACAAAAATGGAGTATTCATTTGACTATCGACGAGTAAGGTTGTATTGTTACCAAAGCAAAATCGAGTAGTGTTCGCATTCCGAAATGAAAAATAATAAACAATGTTTGCAATAAAGTGTGACCCAGTCAGCTCATGAAAGCAATAAGCAAAACACAATGCAACAAACCTCTAACAAGGTGGCAACTACACCCAATTAGGCGAAAATAATGCAAAGAAACAATTAATTATTTCAAGAAAATTATCAACAGTTGACAAAATGAACAAACCCTGTATGAAGAATGGACGAAATGAAAAAGACAGCTATGATTACCCAAATTAATCAACTCCTGCATCAGCTTAATATTATGCAAGTTAAGTATACAGAGCTAGAGAAAAAAGAATCTTCTTTTCCTATTTAGGAAGAAAAAATTGAATATCAAACTAAATGCAGAGACAGAGTGGATTAGGAAGAAGTACTAGAACAATAAGAAGAGAAAAATGGATACCACTCTATCTCCTTCAGAAATAAATCTGACTGACTAAGCTAATCAACAGGAAAAAAATAAAAAAACCTTCCTTGCCGCCGCCAATTGTAATTGACAATTTTAATGTACTTCGTGACTCCGTTAATAAAATCATAACCGGATATCAAATCAAAATAATTAATAATAAAAATATTAAAATTAATATCTCAGATGAGTTAAGTCATAGAGCTCTTACTAAAATAAAAAGAGAAAAAGTAATCTTGATATTCCTATGAGAATAAACAGAACCGACCTATTAATATTATTGCTAAGAGAATACATCATGCATATAAACCTGAGAAGATTGTTAATGAGCTTCAAAGAAGGGGCTTTAAGTAAACTTCAAGCTAAAATTAAAGAACCACTGAACATGTTTATGTTAACATTTAGAAATAATGAAGATGTTAACAGAATCGTTAGTATCACCGATATACTGGGTATTAGAATTGAGATACTACCTATAAAAAAATCAAAACTTATACCTCAGTGTAAAAGATGCCAGGGCTATAGACATACATAAAGATACTGTGCTAAATAACCAAGATGTCTCAAGTGTATCGGGAAACCCCTCACCAGCGAATGTAAAAACCAGAAGGAGTCCAACCTAAATGTATTCATTGTGGTGGAAACTACCCTGCTAATTATCGTGGATATTTTGTCGCCAAACAGATGCAGCAAATTAAATTAAAATCTATGAAGAAGCCGTATATGCCTAAACAACTAATACGACGGATAAAACAGGAGAGAGCTAGTACTTCTGCACAACAAGAAAACAATAGAAATTTAGTGCAAAGAAATCAAGATACACTCTCCTCCTACAGTCAGGCAACTATTAGGAAATATAATAATGACAGAACACAATCTTATATCAACTTAAAAAACAGAAACAACTGTTTGAGAAGTTTGGTGAAGGAATAACCCTGTTAGAATATAGCGCCCAAGGAGCTATTTCTAAACAAAAAAAATGAATAGTTTACGAATAATGGAATGGAATGGAATTTTGATGGACTTCTACAACATCAACAGAAATTGCAGGCAGTCCTACATATAAATAAATTAGATGTGTGCCTCATTTCTGAAACAGACTTTACTAATGAATCATTTATTACAGTTAAGAGATACATAACGTATCATACTATAACACCCTGAAAATACAGCTAGAGGTGGTAGTGTTATAATAATTAGAGACACTACCTTGCATCACGAAGAATTGGAATAAGAAACAAATAAAATTCAGGCTACTGCAGTAAGTATTATCATTAGAAATTCTTAGATTACACTAATAACAATTTATTGCCCACCAAAATATTCACTGAAGAAAACTCAATATGTGGATTTTCTAAATAAACAACCAAATAAATTTATTATAGGAGGTGACGTTAATGCTAACAATACTCGTTGGGGATCCAGATTAAAAGCCACTAAAGGCAAAGAGCCGTTAGGAGCTATTAGAGAATTAAAATGCAAAGCTTTATGTACTGGGAAACCTCCCTTCTGGCCAGCTGATATGAACAAGATTCCAGATCTCATAGATTTCTTCAAAATCAAAAATATTTCTGCTAATTTTCTGCAAATAGAAGAAGGATGGGATATGAATTCATATTAACAATTAGTGAAAATATTATTAGAAAAGAAATTCATCAAACGCTTACCAATAAACAACAGCTAGATGACGAAGTGCAACTGTTTAATGATAATATACAACAAGCTGCGTGGCAAAGTACTCCGGTTATCAATAGAAGGATGACTGGAAACAACTATCCTAAAGAAGTTAGAGACCTTATCAATGAAAAAACAAAACTAAGAAGAAAGTGGCAACAATCTAGATCTTCATAAGATAAAAATATTCTTAACACCGTCACTCAAAGGCTTAAAAGAAAAACACAAGAAATTAACAAGGAGTCAATTAGTAACTATCTAAGAGAGCTAACAGGTGACAATAATATCGATGGAAAGCTACTAAGAGGCTAAAAAGACCTAAAATGAACATTCTGCCAATTAGAATGGAAAATGGCAAATGGGCAATGAGTAATGAACAACAGCGATTAGATTTGCAAACAACCTAGAAAAGATATGCCGACCACTTGAAGAACAAAATGAAGAACTGCATCTGGATAACCCTTTTCGAGAAAATCAGGAAGTGTCTTAAGACCAGTGCTATACTTACTGTACATATCCGATATTCCTCAATTAGACAATAATACTATTGCCATCTTCGCATTGACCAGATTGTAATTATAGCTAATAAATACACAGAAAGGAATATTTAAAAAAAAAATGTACAAAAGTTTTCAGCGCATCCGTGACGACAGTTATCAATAATTTGCAGCCAGTTGTTAGGGACACTCCGAAGGCGGTTACAAGTTTTGAATTTTATGCTAAAGACACAGTGCTCCTATGTTCGTTTGTTTGACAACATCAACGGAAACCTCACTTGCTGAAGGCAATCTGCGAAAACACTGTAGCTACTTGTGGACACGCAGAATATATCTTCACAAATAGATTTTTGGTACAACCCAATTTCAGAATGGGTATGGAGTTTGTAAAACGGAAGCCTAGGGACCCAGCCAAGCCCTCTGTTTTATCAAACTTTATCTCAAAAATAAAATAATTTTATTTAATTGGAAAAAATCTATGAGATATTGATTGTAGATTCTTTACTGCGAGAGTTTCCAATAAAGATCCTCTATAAAACTTCTTCGATCATGTTAGAAATATTAATCCCACTTTTGCTGTATTTGGTGCTTACTTGTCAACAACTTTGCAACAGTGCATTCAAAGCTTGTTAATTTTGTAAAAGTAAACATCATTTACACCTCCCCATCCAATTATTCCATATTTTATTAATGATTGCACTAACGAATAATAAACTGTCATTAGATATTTAATGTCCATACATTCTGTAAATAATTTAAAGCAAGGTAGAAACCCTCTCAATGTACTTACTAGACTAGACATACATATGTTGATCCCCTTTCAAGTAATTGTTGATCATGACACCCAAATACTTCATAAAGGTACCATTTGGAATGGTTATGTCATCGTTAATATTCAATGATCCCATATGTGATTGTGTTTTTTCATACGTTGCGAAAGTAAAATATCTAGATTTTTCACGGTTTAACGACAAAAAATTATTATTAAGCCATTTTGCGATATTTTCAAAATCCACTTCTACTTTTTAGTCCATCCCTTGTATCATCACTGTACAGCATAGCTGTAACATCAGCGAAGCTAAATATAGTTCCCTGTGATTTAATTTGTAGTAAACTATTCACGTACATTGTAAAGAGAACTCGACCCTAAACCGTACCCTGTGGTACACCAAGTTGAACATTTCTAAAACCTCATCTAACACTATCTATCTCCACCGTTTTATTTCTTCCAGAGAGATAATCTTTTATCATATCATAGATATTTCCTTGTACTCCATATCGCTCCAATTTTTCCAACAATTTTCCATGAGATATGGTATCAAATGCCTTAGATAGATCTACAAAAATGCATAGTGATGGTGTGCCATCATCCAACTTTTCATATAAATAGGTTGTTAATTTTTGTATAGCCTCTTCCGTTGATCTCCCCAGACTAAACCCAAATTGATTTTCAGAAAAAAGGTAAAACTTTCAAAAGTAATTGACTATTCTAATTTTGATAACCTTTTTTATGACCTTAGCAATATTGGATACTAAAGTGACAGGCCTATAATTTTCAATTTTGAACTTATTTCTATTTTTATACACAGGCTTGATAATTCCACTTTTAAAAATAGCCGGACAACTATCCGTCTCAAAACACCTATTTACCAAGTATGTTAATAGATTAACGATCTATATTGTCATTACCTGGAGATTTTTTCGATTTTAAAGAATTTATTTGTTTCAGAACTTTCATATTTAAACGTAATTTTTAATTCTGATCAACTTTTTTTAGTAACATTTTTCGATATTGTCAAATTTAAAGGTACTTTACTCTTGAGTAAAACTCATATTTTTTGAAAAACCTCTTATAACACTGAAAAAATTGTATTGAATTTGATGACTGTATTCTAGGTTTTAGATAATGCAGAACTTTTTATGAAGAATAACTTTTTTCCTAAAATTAATAATAAAAAAGTTTTCCATATGATTCCAACTTAGGGGGACACATTGTATATTATCTAATAAATATAATGTATCTGTTGCTAGGATTCATTACATAAGTCATTTTTTAAACCATTGTATTTAAAACAACTTTTTGTTGTTTTTGTTCTTTTCCATTTTTAATTTGTAAACTGAATACTAACGCAATTGGAAGGTGATCTGTAAATTTTTTAAGAAACAGGTAAGATCTAATATTTTATCTTCATATTTTTTATTTTTAGTAACATATGATCGAGACATGTCTTACTATCTGGGAGTTATTTCGTTTATGTATGACTTATAACCAAAATACTCAAAAATATTTCTATAATCATCTACAAATACTTCTTCACTTAAAAGATCAATATTTATGTCATCTGTAACAATGTGTATGTCGTTTTTCTCAACATATTGTAGATATATGGTTTGATCTTCCCCAAGTCCATTACTTCATTATTATAAGGAAGTGCATCTTTTACAAAAACTACAACCCCAACATTTCGATTTAAACTTGAATCATTATTTATTGTATTATATTCTTTAAATCCATATAAACTATATATAGGCTTTCTTATTAAAAGTTTCAGACAATACAATAAAATCAAAATCAGAATTTACTTAACATAAATAAATATACAATTCATTAATAATTTTTGATATACTTCTAATATTAGAATAAAAAAATTTTCTACAGATATCTCTTCCAACATATTACAAAAATCGTCTGCATTCGCTAGTTGTATTGACCTAATATCTTCATTATCGTATTCCCTGAGCAATAGATCCATCTTCAGTCTTAAATTTTGAAGTTAATAAAATAAAAAGAAAAATTACCAATCAAAGCAAAAATTTTGAATTAAAAGAAAAACAATGAAAATGTAACAATAAGAATTATTTAGTACTAAACTCTAAGATCTCAACAACGACTTAAACAAATCAAATAAATTATTTATAATTGAAAGAAAAAATAATACTGAAATAAGTTACTTCTGAGACGAGGTTAAAGTTCATGTTGTTTTCATAGTCTCTTGAAGGACTGAATCCTGTTTTCTTCTTTCTTCGATCCTTCGGCCGTCTCTATCTTTCCCTTTCTTGTCTCCGTCTTGGTCCTTTTTTGTTGTTTGAGGGCTGATACCACTTACTATTTGTCTTCCAGAATCCGTTAAATTCGAGATCGTTTATTTGGAAGCATCTAGGATTGATTTATTACCTCTAATATAACACTTCTTTTAAGTACTTCTCTTTGCCTGGGACTCAAATCATTTGCAATTGAAATATTTGTAGCCATAAGCTTCCTGCAGTTATTCAAAATAAATTTCTTCTTAAGAAAAGAAACCAGTTCAATTTTGAAAGGAGAATTTTGTCTTTCCCAGACAATAAAGATTGTTGATTTCCTCTTCCTTTAAGTCCACATCACAGTTTTTTAAAAATTATTACGTTATATCTACGCTCCAAATTGTTTACTTCATTTTTTAATTTTTAATTTTCTTCGGTTAGTTCTTTTATTTTGTTCTTATAGTCAATTTATACATCCAATTTAAAAACCTTTTATTTCTGAACAAGAACTGTGTATAACCTTTATGGGAATATGTTTATCTCGATAGTTTTTAGCTGAGTACATTTTGTATGTACGAATTTATTTGATTTGCAGTAAAGTTATCAGAATTGAAAGTTATTTTGTCAAAAGTAAGGACTATGTTTATTGGTTATATAGAACCTTCTGACCACAACACGATAATTAATGATATTTGCATAAAATACAAATTAAAAACTCACGTTATTACTAAATTTAATCTAATAAGTATAAAATATTTTAAAGTTGTATATAAAAGTTTCCATACAATTGGTCTGTTTCATTATTTTGCCCTAATGATTAAAATACCTACTTTAATAGTAATTGGGTTGATTAAATTGATATCTAAAACATAGATATATAAAGAAATAATTATTGAAAAAGTTTTGTCATGCAAACATTTTTCCAAACCTCGTCGCTAATTCATTTGGATGTGAATTAAATATTACATAAAGTGAGTGAATTTCAATAAATCGGAAAAATTATATATTCTTCAGAAGTAGAGGTCGACACAAACACCTTTTTGAATCCTAAATGGAATGTTGGTGACTCAGTGGTAGAATACTTCCTTACAAAAGGGACGGTTCGGGTTTAATTCCAGATTTAATTTACTTTTTAACCACGACAGATAGGTATAGAAAAGTATATGCGAAAGTCAAAGGGTATAAAATTCGCCATCCGTTGATGAATAGTAATACAGGGAGTACCATTTGAAAAGTTTGAGAAAACTTTCCTGGAAATTTTTGAAAAATGAAATTAATTTTTGACCACCCTGTACAAAATAAAAAATTAAAACTTGGTTTAAAATTTTTTTTGGTCTATTGACTTTCTAAGTTTGTTGTTTTTTAAATTCCAACATTAAATCTGAGATGTCAGAGCATTTTTTAAAAAGAGTATGAAAATGTATTAATTTTGGGTAAGATTTTTTTTCCGATTGGGGTGAGATATTAAAAATGATATTTTGTAGATATGTACTAGTGACTATAGAATATCTAAAAATCTAAAAAAAGTTGGGCTATTCCATTAAAAAAAAATAAGTGATTTGTTTATTTTACTGTTGGACCACCGTGTATATATGAAAATAATTTTGGAATATTTGGTTTTGGCACCCATTGACAGATATCCTTCAAATAAATTGTTAAGTTTTGCATAATAGGAGTTATAGAAAAACGACAGAGTTTTGTTTAGTTAGTTTCGGCAGATGGCGACAAAAACACTATTTTCCAACTCAAAACATGAGTCGACAATCTAGTAGTTATTACTATTTGACATATTGATTTACTTTTTTGTCAAACTTTTGAAAATTTGATGATATTAAATACGTATACTTAATAAGCAGCTAACTGTACACAATTTGTAATAATGTCCTCCCAAAACCAAGAAAAAGAAAATCTAGATGGTGAAGATGTGGAAGATGAGGAAGATGTGGAAGATGTGGAAGATGTGGAAGATGTGCAAGATGTGAAAGAAGTGAAAGATGTGGAAGATGTGGAAGATGTGGAAGATTGGGAAGATTGGGAAGATTTGGAAGATTGGGAAGATGTGGAAGATGTGGAAGATGTGGAAGATGTGGAAGATGTGGAATATGTGGAAGATGTGGAAGAGGAAAAAAGGTCAGTATTAAATTTTTTTAAATTTATAAACTCCACAAAAAATATTTTAAATTTCTAAATATTACTTAGTTTTGTTGAATCCAAATGTAAAATAAATTATATTATAATTTCAAATATTTTCAATATATATTCTATGTTACTAGCACGTTTCTATTTTAACATTTTGTGAACTTTTTGATATTTCTTTAATCCAACTTAATAAGTTTGAGAATTTGCATATTAATTTGAAGGCTAAAAAATATAATTTGATGTAATACATAATACATACATCCTTAAACTGACCTCGAATATTTTCAAGTTTCGATATTGGAGATTATGAAGACAACAGTTGTTTAGATAATATAAAATTAAAAATTGAAGAATACGTAACGAAGTTCAGTAAAATTGATGAGTTTCTGACTGAAATAGACAGTGAAATTGCTACGCACCTTGCGGAGAACGATAGTTTAACAGAAATAAAGAATAAATTAGAAGAAGAATTGAAGACAAGCGAGGAGGTTCTAGAAGATTTTAATGATTTGGGAAAGGAAATTGATAACTGTTCAGAGAATAACCACAGTGACACTGCTCTTCTCCACGCAAACAGTAAAGAATTCTTCCAAGATTTTGTTAATAACGAACAATGTCGTTCTAGTTCTTGCTTCTTCTAATTTTTTTAAGTTGTGTGTATTTATTAAGTAAATAAAACTTATTTTAAAAAATTCGTGACGATTACTTTTATTTTCATTCTGAAAGGGATATGCAATACAGTGTGCTTGTTTGCACATAAGCAAATTTTCTGATTAATGTAACCTCATCTAAGATGTTCTGTACTTATAAAATTTCAAACATTTTTTTAAAATATACGTCAAAATGAATTAAATTATAATTTAATAAAGGAAATATACAAAAGATTCAAAATAATATAAAAATGATCAATTGTAATGACAATGATTTAAAAACTTCTATTAGCATGCCCAAAGTTTAATTCATAATGATTGTTAACGAATATCACCAGGACGCGATAAAAATAATTATTGATGTTCAAGGTTGAGCTCTAGAGGAAGACCAGGTAAGTTTTATAACATTTTCTGCAATAAAATTACCTATTGTCCAAGAAAATTAGAATACCACTTTTACTGTAGCATAGAATTTGTTAAAGGAACTATATGAGAATCAATCATTGATGATAAATGATAAATAACCATATAAAAGCTATATTTAAAAAATATAATATAATTGAGGAATCTCATGAAATATTACAAAAATTTTCGATTCGTTTACTAATTATTTGTTGTTCTTAGAAATTTTCTATCAATAAATCAATTTTGAATATGCCTGAAGAACTAAAGCAGACCCCTTTTTAATACCTCTTCAGATAAAGATAGATACGGTATCATGTTATTAACAAAAAATATTGGAAGGAGTTTTTTAAAATAATTTTAAAAGAGATACGAAGATTTGTAGTTAAAATCCTATTTAAAAAATATTAACTTACTGTGTTAAATTTATTAACGAATATACAGGAAAGTGAAAGGATGGAAGGATATGAACATTGCTAGGCAATGTAGAGTTTTTGATGCATGTTGCCCGACAAATATCTTTAAATGATATGCAATATACGGGTCCTAATTTAGAAATGACATTTTTTGAAAAATTTATTCAATTCAGAAAACACAAATATGTGATAGCTGGCGATATATCAAAAAAATATTATTAAATATTAGTAGATAGTTAAGAAAGAAAATTTTGGTACGGCATAATCTATCAATTAAATGATTATTGCAAGCAGTTAAGGAAAATGCTAAAAATTAATCTATCGGTAGTACAATGATAAAAAACGGTTTTTAAGTTGATGGTGGTCTTACAAGTGTAAACCAGAAGGAGCCTTGTGAGTCTAAAACGATATTTCTTCAATGTTATCCAGATACGAGTTTCACTTAGGAAATTGGCTTCGTAATAAATTCACTATCCTGAATAAATTTAATTTCGGGGATTTAGAGGTTAATATTTCATTAATAGGAAATGACGAACTTAATAAAACTTTAGGCGTGTATTGGAATGCAAAGATAGATGTTGTGTAGTAGTCCGTAAATTTAAATAAAATAAAGATATTAAGAAATTAACAAAGCCAACATTATTATCATTTGTCAAATGTATGGTCCATGGGGTCTGATAAATCCAATTATAGTATTAGGGCAATTGTTTATGCAGGAATTATAGAAACATAAAAAATGGAACATATTTCAGAACAAATAAAAAGCTAATTTGTTACTAAACTTACATTACATCGACCTTGTATTTTTTCGGATTATTTAATAATTGAATTACATGCATTTGCTGATACAAACGAAAAGGCCAAAACAGAACTTTGTGCAGCAGTCTTGGTAACAAATCTCGCAGATAGAGCATGTAGAGCTCTACAAGTAAAATTTAATTTTGATTACTATTGGACAGACTCGACGTTACTCTGATCTAAATAAGGGTAGAACCGAATTCTTGTAAAACATTTGTAGCAAAACACGTGACCCACATTCAGTCTCTTACGAATGATTATGAATGGCATCATGAAGCTACCAATAATAATCCAGTAGACTTGTCGCAAGTTCTGTCTGAAAAATTTAGTTATTTTATCATTCTAATGGCCTCGATCTGATAATTTTCAATCAGTTTTAGAAGGTAAAATTGAAAACAATTTTGATACTCTCAGAAAAATAAATATATTTTTTGTATTTTTAAGTGTACCCAGTTTTAATACCATACTGATGTTAATTAATCGTTGTTCAAATTATTAAAACTATTTTGCGGCTACTACTGCTTATATTTTGAGACAGAAAAATAACGTATCTAGATGTAAAAATACAATAGAATTGTTGGTATTTTAAATACAGAAAAACTTGATAATAAGTTATTATTATTAACAAGGGCAGTTAAAATAGAATATTTTGTGCGGGAGTACAATTCTTTTTAACAAAATAAAAATTAAACTTTTATTTTTTACGCCATTACTTCATAATGATGTGATTAGTGTTGGCAAGCACCAATCTTTCATTTCATAAAAAGCATCCTATTATTTTACACAAATCCCAATATTTCGAGTATTAAATAATAAAATATAAGCATGTAGATTAATGCACTGTTACAAAAAAAAATAATATAAAGTTTTGGGCGCCCACAATGTATCAAAATTTAAAGCTTCATAACTATAAGTCATCAGAAAAGTATTACATAAAACCGACAAACCAACAGAAATGAAATTCATCAAACATATATTTTGTCCAATCAATTAAAATTCATAACGTAAAACGTCCAAAGAAATATCATCATAACCTTACTTTATCAAACACGTAAATTGGCAAAACTATAATTCAGCCTAAAATAAAGTATTAGAACAATATTTTTATATAACCAGAAAAGGCCATAATGTCTAAATTGTCGAAATGAATAATGTAAAACCCTTAAAATCAAATAACCGTATTTTCCTATAACCGTATTTACCTATAAAAGTAAATCATCAAAACCGTATTTTATCCAAAAGATGACTAAACGTCACCGATATACAATAATTGAATAACCGAGATAGAAAGTTAGGTTATATTCATAGATATATGTTAAGATAGATTGCCCACTCCCGTTTTGACTGCCCAGCCACTGTTTTGGTCGTTATCTGATAGCCGGACGAAGAACTAAAGTCTAGAAAAAAGATAAAATAGTCTTCGCTTCTTCTCGGAAGCCGGTCCAGAAAATGTTTACATTTAGCGGTTTATTTAAATTCACGCATTCTGCTCAACATTTGATGAAATCTTTCATTCATATTCGATTGAATAAGCAACGAAGTGTTGATATAATACAAATTAATTATTAAGACATGAATACTACTAAAGTATATATTTTGAAAAATAAAATATACTTATCTTAAAACTCCACCTTACTCAAAATGAATGTTATTAAATATTCTTATGACAATAGTTCCAACAAAGTTCATTGAACATTGACATTTATTTAGAATATCGTGGAATTTTAAGTATTTTATATCTTTTTAATTATTACGGATAGATTCCACAAAGTAAGGGTAGAAATAATCATTAAAATTAAGGCAAAACAAACCAAAAAAAATAAGTAGAAACTTTTAATTGTATATTGTATAATTGTATAATTATATTGTAAGTTCCTGTTCTGTAATTGGGTTGTACCTGTTGAACAGTGTAAATAAATAAGTAAATGAATAAATAAATTTATTTTTTTATACATTTTTCTAATGTTTACAATTTCTTCTTACATTTTTTCTTCTTTGGGTTGAGGTGTGTGGACCTTGAAAAGCTGATATCAACCAACCGGAAGCATGTGGAAAAAATTTATTACATTAATATAATTATTATTTACTTTCATTATGTAAATTTTTCACTTACGTTTTTATGATATTATCATTATTATTATACAAAATAGAAAAAAAATACCTGTCAGAACCAGCTGATCTGTATCTGAAGAAGTTTCTTCTTCTGTAATAATTAAAAACAAAATTATGTGTTTTCTTTATAAAAGTATGATTAAAAAACTAAAATTACCAAGTAGAAACAAAGTAGGCACGGCTGTTAGGGCCAACCTATTATTGCGTTCCTACAAATATAGATTCTAGTCAGATTTTCTAAGGATCTAGTCAGTACTTCAGGGTTCGCAGTGGCTTCGGCCGATTTTTTGACCCTAATTTTGCCAGTCACATTGTTTACTAAACAAATAATTTCTGTTAGCTACACAAATATTATTTGCATGATTTTGTAATAATAAATAATGAATATCATTCTTACCTTTAGGAAATTTATGCAGAATTTGAGTTTTGTTATTTTCATTGCAATTCACTACCCTGCAGAACTTCATTTTTATAAAAAAAATTACGCAATCACAAAAGCTATGGATATATCCACTTAAGCAAATGTATAAATTTTCAAATAGTTTCCAGCATCCAATTTGCTAACCATCAGTTTCATTTTAAGAATCCAGTCATACGTGTAAATATTATGATTTTGAAAATTTAAAAGATTTGACATAATTGGTAGCCTAATATCATTAATTGAGAGAATTTTTAAAAACAAATTCAAACATTATTTAAAAACCACATTCTCTAATTTAACAGATTCAGCCATATTATGTGATCAGGAGTGTTTTTAGGGAAAAATAGTAGTTTCTTAAAAAACCCGAATTGAACTTTTTCTCTCAAGATAAATGAGAGCCCAAAGAAAAATACAGGCAGAGCTAGAGAGCTAATCTACAAGAGATTTTTGAACTAAGATAGACATAACCTCACCTAGGGTTATTTTGATTGTGACACCATTAACAATGTATGATTCTGAATATTGATGAATATGTAAACGAAACTCCAATATAGTTGAATATGTTAACCATGGGTATTCCCTGGTTATTAAATAAAAATAGTACTTACGATCAGTTCTAAAACCACCTTTTGATGAACACATTTTTGATTTATTAGAGTTAACTATGAGTTAATTCAATGTATAGTTTTGAAGAATACAAACTTCTTTTCTAACAAGGTTCATTTCTGAATCACCGAAAATAACTAGATTGTTTGTATATACTGGTAGAAGTAATAACAAATCATTGGCATTGTCAAGGTTTAAAGCTACTGCACTAAATTCTCTAAAGAACTTTTCAATGTCTGCTAGAAATATGGAAAATAAAGTTGTTCTAAGGGGTTGAACTATAAAGCTATTTAATCAAACGTACTCGTATTATTTTTGCGCTACCCATAGTTAAAAGTTTTCCCAAAGATGTCTGATTAACAGAATCAAATGTCCTTTAGAATCTATAAATGCCCCGAACACTTTTCTGTTTTTTCTTTCTAATTCAATTTGGATACATCTACTCAGTACAAAAATATTATCCATGCAACTATGATGAAAAAGGGGAGAGGGGCTCGATCAACACCAACCAACCGGCCCTTCAAATGATTTTAAGGATTATTTAAACAGTCTATGCCCGGTCCATCGTGTATAGGGGATGAGGCCGTCTAAGGGGCTAACCTCAAGGATAAATGTAGCGAAACAAGGTAAGTGCGCTATGTGCTGGCAGTTTAAGCTCTTAGCTAAATCTTCTGGATTGGATCCAAGTATACAAACCGCCTCTAATAAGAGTACCAAGTAGAATAAACCCTTTCCAGGACAATATATTTAAAAAAAGTGTATCTTAAAACTAAAAGTTATATCAAACCCCATCAAATATTTTTTAATGTCAAGTATAGAAAAGTTAGGATATGGATATGTAAGCCGTTTTTATTTATTTTCAACGGTTTGGCTGCTACAGACATCTAAATTAAAAAAAAATGTGGTTTTCAGGTGGCTGTAGATCCTTTATTAAACATAATAGACATCAAGTCTGATCAATCTTTGAAATCTGATCTGCACCAGGTTTATAAAAATAAAAAAACATATAGGGTATTCCATGTAAAAAATCATAACTTTGGTCTGGCACTGCGTTCTTGAATACCCTCTATATATGGGACTAATTTTAAAATGCGAATTTCAAGACTTCGTACACTTTTTATAAATACATTTTTTTCGTAACTTCAATAATAGCGGACTTATCGAGCTCTGCCACTCTAATACGTCACCCTGTATGTTAATTATTTACACGACTTTATAATATTAGGTTCTTCTCTTAAAGAGTGCACCAGAAACATTTGTTTTATGGTAGAATTATCACTGATCTAGGGTTCATATTTGATTGATGACTGTGGCATTGCCACAAGTTAAACGTGAAAACTTTTCTAATCTTTAATTTAGCTCTAATAATTGGAAATCTAACTTTTGCTTGCCCAGCTCTAAAACACGGCTGGATGTATACTAAGAGATTAGAACACGCAAAATTTTTAGCTCTACAGAGGAATAACTCCAATATATGGCAAATATTAACATACCTGAAGAAATTATTCCTAACTGCTGGAGTGCCTTTTGTAATGGTCAAAAGGAACATTTTGTGGCAAGCACATAATCTCTCAGACTATTTAATACATCTTTCAAGGAATGGTGTCAATTCTGCACTACAAATTAAATCTGTTTGTAGGTATTTTTTTTTCAGTACTTATAAAATACCACCAACATTACATAAGAAGCATACAATTCCCGTTTCTCTGATTGTCTCAGAAAATATAGGACAAGCTCCACATCTAAAAAGATACATGAAGGGTATTCCCATAAAAACGCCACCAAGACCTCGTTACGAAACCACCTGGGATCCATAGAGGGCTTTGGAATACTTCAATCTATAGGACTATTCAAACTTGGAAATGGTTTCTTCTAAATTAACCACCTCTATGGCATTAGCTACGGATCAAAGAATTCAAACCTTATCTTTGATTAAAATCAAAAACATTCAAGAATTCCTTGAGAGCATTCATATATTCATTTTCGATCTGGTTAAGATCTCCTCACCGAATAAGACACAACTTTTTTTGGATTTTCTATATTTTAACAAACAACCCAAGGTGTGTGTAGCTAACCTAGTAAAAAATAGTTTTGTGGCAAAAACATCTTTCAGCATGGTTGTTCAAGTGATATCTTCGGATTGAACGCTTCAGTAATTAATCACTGAAATATTACAATTACTATATCAAAATCAGGTTAAAAACGACTACACAAACTGGTCAGCTTATCAGTTCACTTTTTATCACAGACGTCCGTTTGCTTCGATGTACGCTATGAGAATCCATATATTTCGTATTCTTTTGCTCATTAAGATTTCGCCTATGTCTTTTTAAATACATTCTACACCTGTATATATGTTCAAATATTTATGTAATGAGGGTAAAGTTTGAATAAAATAATAATGAGCATAATATATAAATGTACCGACCTCTACCTCGTAAATATTTTTTTAAATTAAAAATGAATTAGAAATTAACTAGCGAATTTGTGACGAAATCATATTGTCATTGTTATTATTAATAATATGTAATGACAATTTTAAAATAATTTAATTTGTCTTGATACAATTTTATTTCAATTTGGCAATCGCGATTTACTCTATCTACTTTTCACAAAGTTATACATTATAAATTCATGCCTAGATGGAAAAATCCTAAAAAGCTTTGGTATAGTTCGTTTAACAAAAACACGAGGTTAACCTTGAGACATTGATAACAATATTTGTTGCAGAATATGGGAGGTTTTATTATAATGTTTTTATATCTTAGGCAAATTTTCTAACACAAAAAAATGCGTCTCTGCTAAATAAACGCAGTCAATCTTCGCAAAACTTTTTAAAAATTATGGGTGGCATAATAATTTTTGGTCAGCATAAGAATTTATTTTTGCGGTTGTACTAGGCTGGCTATAGTAAATCATATTTAATTTGTCATAAATCACAATCAATAGGTACCTACATACCAACTTGTAAAATCTAAAAACGGGAGATGGTATTTTTTCATATCAGCAGGAATAAAATTAATTTTTGTGAAGTTGATTGCCCTACAATCACTATTCAATGTCACTCTTAAATAAACTATATTTCGAACCACTTCAATAATTTTATACATCGTTAAAGTATTTCCGGTTCCTAATAAAAAACCCTGTATATTGATATAAAGATATTTGTCGTACTCATGGCTAATTTAAGTTGATTGAGGCACACATAATTTTTCAATTGTTATTTCCGGTGTGATTCAGAATCTTCATAATTTTTAAAACTAAAGTAAATAATTTTGTCCATGGCATAACTTTTACTGGTAAAAGACAAAGAACTTGTACCTTTAGTGAATTATAAACTCTAGACACCAGTTAGTTATAGTTAACTACTCACTAAGTGTTATAGATAGTGACTTAGTTAGGTAGTTGAGTTGACTTTGTGTTGATTGTGAAATAAATCGTTTGATTTCAAGTTATTATTATTTTTGATTCAACATAAAATGCTAAAACTAAGGGCAGAAATAGCAGAAATAGCAAAATACATGACCTAAACAAACAGAAAGAAGAACAGCAAGGGAAAATCTACCTTGTAACTACAGAAAATACTACCTTACAAAAGGAAACCAAAAATACAGTTACAAAACTATTATAACTTTACCAGAGTCACTACCTACTGATTTTATGTAGGTAATAACGTCGCCTAGATGTGTCTCCTTTATGTGGGACAGTGTTCGCCAGTACTCGTTGAACACAGAGTATCTTATTGGTGAGGGTCCTGGGCAATCACAGAGGATGTGTTCCATTATCTCATCTTCATGTTCGCACCCTCTACCCTCTACCCAAATTTGAAAAGATTATGAAGATATTTTTGAAGGAGAAGTTAAACTAGAGGTAACAAAAGATATCAAACCAATTCGACCATCACCAAGAAGAATTCCATTGGCCTTAAGAGAATCATCCCAAAAGGAGATAGAAGAAATGATAGAAATGGGAATTATTAAAGAAGAGAATAATTATAATGATTGGGTTAGCAATTTAATAATAAAAAAAAAAGAATGGACAACTAAGAATTTATATAGACCCATCAGAACTCAATAAGGCACTAAAAGACACAAAACAAAATAACTTCCTGCATTAGAGGAGATATTACCGGAACTGAACAAAGCAAAAATATTCAGTACTGTAGATGCAAAGAAAGGCTTTTGGCAGCTAAAATTAGACAAAGATGGTAGTAAAATTACGTCATTTTGGACACCTTTCGGTAAATTTCGATATATTCGTTTGCCTTTTGAAATTTTCAAAAAAGAATGTCAGAAATTATTCATGGCCTGGAAGGAGTATATATAATTGCACACAACATTTTGATAGTCGGTAAAGGAGATAACATTGATGAAGCACAAGAAAATCATAACTGGAACTGGAAAGAAAATTTGGTACTAAATAAGAATAAGTTGAACTTATGTCAGAAGTCAATAAAGTTCTATGGATATATTTTAACAGAACAAGGAGTTAGACCAGATGATAGTAAAATATCAGCAATTTTGAATATGCAAACTCCAAAAAATGTAAAAGATGTTCAAAGATTTCTGGGACTAGTTACATATCTATGAAGATTTCTGAAGGATTTGGCCAAGGAAGCAGAACCGCTTAGAAGATTAACCCACAAAAATGAAACTTTTAAATGAGGAAAGAACGAAGTTAACGCTTTCAAAAAGCTCAAAGAAGTGATATTATGACTTTAATAAATCAATAAAAATTGAAATCGGATGAACACTAATCCAAGAAGAGTTTCCCATTGCTTATACATCAAAAACACTAACTCAAATTCATAATAATTACGCACAAATTGAAAAAGAGTTACTTGCGATAGTTTATCCTTCTAAAAGATTAGATCAATATGTTTGTGGTAAAAAAGTGTTGGTTGAATCTGATCACAGTCCGCTAAAATACCGTTATTAAAAGTTCCAAACAGGTTACAAACTATGAATTTAAGCTGAGAGAGATATAGTTTAGAAATAAAGTATGAAAGAGGATAAGAGGTCGCAATAGCAGAAATGCTTAGCAGAGCTCCAGAAAATATAGAAAATCAAGAAAAAGCAAGATTTATATAAAATATCAGAAATATATGCATTTGATAAGATAAGTACTCTAGCAAATTTAAAAGAAAAAGAACGTTTGACCATATAGGAACGGTAGGATTTCAGGAAAATACATTAGAAAGAATAAAAAATGTGACAAATAGAGACAGTAGTTTACAGACGTTAAAGGAGGTCATAAAAAATGGAAAAATGGAATTCAAACAAAAAAGAGTTAGATCATGATGTAAAGGTATACTTGACTCTTAAGGAACATTTGTCTATAGAATATATGGTACTTAAATAATCACAAATTGTCATACCGAAAACCTTGAGAAAAGTAATGCTCGAAAAATTACGTATGGGCCATGCAGGAATGGAAAATAGAAAGAAAATTGCAAGAGAAACTATGTTTTGACCAGGAATAAATTCAGACATAAATAACAAAATAAAATAATGTAAAACTTGTGCAAAATTAGCTCCAAATACAAGAAAAAATGTAATAATGATAAGTTTAGAAATACCAGACTTTCTATTTCAAATTGTAAGTATGGACATTTTTGTACTCAGAATAAAAAACCAAACAAGGCATTTTCTCATCTTATCACTTTTTAGATTTTTTCGAAATGTACGAGCTTAGGGAATTTTCAGCAATTAAAACAATAATATCGTGTAAACGAAAGTTTGCACGATACGGAACACCACAAATCGTCATTACAGACAAGGGTACAAATTTTAGGAACAAACAATTCAAATCGGTTGAGTGGAATTTTAGTCGAAAACATCGAGCCCACACCATCAACAAGGAAATGGAAAAGCAGAAGCGGACGTAAAAATAGCAAATAATTTGATGAGAAAGAATATTGAAGAAAACATAGACTTTTACGAGATGCTCCTCGTTTGGAGAAATACACCGAACAAAACAAATATAAGTCCAGCAAAAAGATGCATGGGTAGAAGGCTAAGATATGTAATACCTAACAAAAATTTAATGCAAGACCTGATTGATGACAGAGAAGTACAACAAAATATAAAATAAATAAAGAAAATGTTTGAAAATATTCTAATAAGAACACTAAACAAAGATACCGTGAAATAGACATTGGCGAAAAAGTATTTTATAAAGAAAAGCCAACAGATAAACAATGGAAAAAAGGAATAATGACAAAAAAAGTGCATGAAAGATCATTAAATATAAAAACCGGTAAATAAAATACAATCAGAAGAAACGAGATAATGGTAAAACCTAATGTATCAGCAGAAAAAGGAAAACAAGAAGGGTTTTCCGAAAGTCAATAATACAAATAAACAATCAGTTGAGGGAAGCTACCACAAGTGCACAATCTGCAGAAAGAAAAGAAGAAGAGCGTAACAAGACAATAGCAATAAGGAAAAGTCAAAGAACTATAAGGAAATCTGATTGGTATTGATCTTAAAAAGAGGGATGTTATAGATAATGACTTAGGTAGTTGAGTTGACTTTATGTTGAGTGTGACAGATATGTCAGTTGATTGTGAAATAAATTGTTTGATTACAAGTTAACTTATCTTTGATTCAACATAAAACACCAAGGAAAAGAACAATACAAATGATTATTCAGTGTGACAAATATATCCACAGAAGGTTAATTAATTTAAGCTTAGTGAAGTACTCCTATTTTGAAATTATTATTTTCGACGTAATTCATTCAGAACCATTATCCATTAGTAATGTACAAAAAACGGGTTGCCTAAGAATTAGAGTATGGCGTTTTACTAAAATAAAAGGAAGGAGTTTAATTTTTTGCTTAATTAGGTTTTCTTTTTTTCTCCTAAAATATTAATAGCTCATGTATGTAATACGCTATATTTTAAGAGTGTCAGATTTTTAAGCCTGTAATGACCCGTTTTTTTGAAGAAAAATAAATTCAGTAATATATAATTGTTGATTGTACAGAATTAACTTAATAACAAAAAGGAGGCAAGCAATCAGTTAGTAATGAGCTCTCCTAGAATATACTTTGTTAATTTTTGTCGGGTTATTTTGGACTTTATGTTTTTTCGATAAAAAATTATCTCTTTCAAAACGGTATTTTCATTTATTCAGATTTAATTGAAGTAATCAATAAGATATTCCGGTATTGCACATATCTCATGTTCTATATTCGTTAACGATTTATCGGAATATATCGATTTCTAAACTAAAAGGAAATACTACAACAGTAACAATTATAAATTCTTGCTAAAATTAGAAGGAAATAAAAACAGTATTGAATAGTAATTTTTCTGATCAATCAAAGGGGTGAAGTCTGTCTGAATAGATCTCGTAATACTTAAACAAAATTCGAAAGAGTCTCCTCAAATCTTTTATCAGTTTTAATTCACTTTAATTCAACTTTCCTTTCTGGCTTAAGAGTACCATTACGTGTCAAAATATGTTGCACGAAACCTTAGTCATTGAACAACGCAATGTAATGCTCATTATTTACAAAATTCTAACAATAAAAATTCATTAAGATCTACTCAGTTACTGAGACAAAAATTAGATTTTAACAGACCAGTTAATGAGCAGGATCAAAATTAAATTTTTTTATTCAATTCTCAAACGTCATGTAATAATTTCTTTATAAAACGGAATAATAATTTCTATCACAAACAATTCCCTTACAGCCAAGACCAGTATACCGAAATTTCCTTACAAATTCACAAATATCAAACAACCAACCCATAATAGAAATGTATATAAGATAAACACGAATGCTAGATTTCCTAACACGACTCAATGTCTATTTCTACACGGAATACCCAATTATTAAATAGATATCCACAACATATAAATAATTTTAGACTAATAGGTCCTTCAAATTTTTTTTAATGAGCAGTCTTACTCAGTTTTTTCAGAATATAATATTAAATATTATATTAAATTAATGCTGGATTGACCAGATCATTTGTAAAATCCTGAAAATACTCACAAATATTTTTCAAAATTTATAAAACAGACCCATTTATCGTTAATCTGCGAGAGTCCAAAGCCAAAGACTAAATTTTTTGACGAACGAACCTACATTACAATATACAGACTTCGACATTAAATACACAAAGTTTCTTTGATAAAACCATAATAATCAAAATTATCAGTGCTATATTAGCATATAACAATTTTAATCATTCAGGTACTATATTAAAACTTACTGACGTCGTTAACGGTCAAACGTATACATAAAAAATATAAATAAAATCAACAAAATTTCATAAACCCGTTTCTATTAAACCAGTAAATAAAAACCGCAAAACAATTACAAAAAGAAAATACAGGTACATATGGACAATGTTAAACAACTACTCAAGATTAAATTCATTGTTGTCCATAACCAATCTCGTTTCAAATTACCGGGACTTCGCGGATCCTAAGAAATAATTACTCTATGCATTGTTCAAGATAACCCTACTCTCCGATCTGTATTAAAGTACCTCAAAAATCACGGATTATTATCTTTCTATTTTATATTACTATGATTTAAATTCGATAATAACCAAATTCAATAATTAAAATTAAAATCGACTTAAGTATATAATTTCTCTGATAAAAGTAAATATTGATTATTTAGAAGACATATCTAACTTTAAAAAAAATGTACACTTTTCGGAAGAAAATATATAAATTAAAATTAATTAATACTACAATCAATTTAAAAAAAGTTAGAAAATATTATGAGAAATAGAAAGTCAAGGCCAATCCAATTCACAATAATATCAAACGATAAAAAACCTCCACAAAAACTGAAATTTGCAAATAAATAAATTGAAGAACAAGATAAAATTAAATACCTAGGAGTAATAATCGATAAGAAAATGAAATTTAAAGAACACATCAAAGAAGTAGTAAAAAAGGCTGCTAGAGCTGCAAAAGTAATAATCCAACCGTATATTTACAAAACCTGCCCTTTAGATAGAAAACTCAAGATACTATTATACAAAACCTATGAAAAACCGATCATACAGTACGCAAAAGAAACAACCAACTTAGAGAAGAATTTAAATTTTAAGGTATCATTGAAGATGCAAAGAAAATTATTTACAAATTTCATAAAGACAGAATTAAAAATTCAATATTAACTTAATACTAGAAAAATTTAATTTTAAAAGTAAAAGTCCACGTATGATTGATATATTGTTAATAGAACTCTAATATTAAATCCTGACTAATGCCGATAAGAATAGCAGGTAGGAAATAAAATATTTAAAAAAACTACAAGAGAAAATTACAAATAAAAATTTCAATAATCTGGTGGATTCCGGAACAGACGGAAAAATAAGCAGTCAATAAGAACTTTTGGTCAAGAAAATAAGGTAAATAAGGGCAAACCCTTATTATTGTTATTATTATTACCACACTTATAAAGAATTAATTGAGGTCTAATAAATGGCATAGGATCAATTAGCGGAATTTTACGATATTCAGCAACTTCAACTAAACCAAAATAAATTAGTAACTGCCATTAAAAATGCTTATCGAATTATACTTAAAGAAAATACAATTTTTGGAAAAAATCTAAAACGTTCATGTTTTACCCTTAATAATAACATAACTTATATTCTTGATATTCTAGTAACTCATCTATCAACAAGAGGAAGTTGCTGAACCAGCTGGTACTAATTTAGTAAAGATTCCTCAAAGATGCCAGATTTCCCACCAACATTGAAATCATCATCAATAATGGACCCATAGTTTTTGGAACCTAATCAATCCTTATTTCAGAAATTATTATTCAAATTACAAATAGTGGAGTTAAAGATTCCAACTCTAGCCTTCAACAAATTAATCTAGAGGAGCTTCACACTTTAAACATGTCTCAAAATCAACTTACGGTCCTATATTTCCAATGCATAAACAATATTGATCTATGGTGTACTAATCCTAATGGCAAGTTACATGGAATTCAAATTTCGATATCACAAACAACCTCGGAAAAATCTGAATCTTCAATTTTATGTTATAAAATGACATTCTGTAACGAAAAAATGTTATCCCTACGTTTTAAATGGGAAGTAGGAGCTGGTATACATTATTTGAAAGGTCTAGTTTTCTATTCAAAAATGTTATTGTTTTCGAATTTATTCCAAAAATTAACATAAAAATAAATAAAAGCTTCTGATTGACGAATTTCGCTACAACGTACTAAAACGTAAAACGAGAAAGTAAGTAAAACTCACTTCAATATTCTTTTTGGAGGGTATCAATTAAATAATATACATAAAGTTACCATGGCAATGGTAGTTTTCTTTCAAACGCTTTAGCAAATTGTGTGATTATAACTGAATGAGGATAGCAAATTTCCGGATTTGCCGCCTATATCCCTAGGAACAACTAGTAAAATAGAAAACACTTTCGCGAGCTAATGATATCATATTAAATATATTACTTCATTTTAAAACATTCTCCCATACCTAGAATCTACAAACATTCTCAAAATTAAATGTAAAGCACGCATCGATTCAACGAATATTAAAAGAAAATAAAATACATCCTTATAAACTGATACCAACACAGAAACTCAAGTAAGACGATTTTAATATAAGAACGTATTTTTTCCAAATGTTAGATAATAATATGTTCTAATGAGAACAAGTTTTGTTTTCCGATGAGTGCACTTTCACAATTCGTGCTCAAGTTAATCGTAAAAATCCTTACTAGATGAGAAAACATACGCAATACCCTGTATAGGAAGAGGAGGATCGATAATAACTAGCACGGTCACCTGATCTTACGCTATTAGGTTTTTTGTTAGGGGGTATGTGAAAAGAATAATATACAAAACCAATCCACTCGATTGAGCTGAGATGTTGAATATCATTAGAAGATGAGATTTTTATTTAAGATAAGAATGTCGCCAGACGAGCATTTTAAACATCTCTTACATTAACATTAACGTTTTTTTTTTGTTTTCTCCATTATCCAGAAATGAACCGTATTACTTACTAAATTTTTAGTGTATTGTAGCGAATTTCGTCAATCATATGATTATTTTTTTTATTGTAAATTTTTTCAAAAAATTTAAAAACAATAACATTTTTTAATAGAGAATGAAAAGACATTTCAAATGATATATCAGAAGGCCCTACTTCCCATTTAAAAATTTGGGGTCATAACTGACGATCGAAGCGGGTTCAATATAGGTTTGAAATGATTTCATTGCAGGATTGACGTGTTTCGGGATTTTTTATAAATATGCACAATAATTGATATAATGATTTTTTTTCATATGACTGTTCAATACTGTATAATATAAAATAGGAAGTTTATCCTCCTAAGAAGTTGGCTCACTACTGACTAAGGAAAACATTGCTAACATTTTTTTCTAGAAAAAATAGAAATTAATGGAAACAACACCAAAGTAACCAATTAATAGTCCATTTATATTTATATTAATCGTATAATTCTAATTTTTAATTAAAATAAGATATTTTTTGGTAATATCGATATATCGATAGGCATAATTTTATTTGTGTGAAGATCTCTGTTAGCACTATTATGTTGAATTGAATAACCTTTAAAAATAAAGTAAGCAATCTTTCCTACATTCAAACATTTTATTTTCTCTTTTTTGGAAATTTTTTTTGAAGTTTAATGTAAAATATTGATGCCAAAGATCATTTTTTTTTACTTTCTTTAGCGCTCTGTATAACTGTTTATTACTATGAACAATTGGTATCATTACCAAATATTTTAGAGGTCATTTTAGTTTACTGTAATCTCGTTTGATAAAAGCTGCGGACAAAAGATTTTTATATTATCAACGACTCTTCTTCATCAAATACTCACAAAATCAAGATGAAAAGAGTTATATTAACCACATTTTTGGTTTTCTTTGGTAAGTTTTAAATATAAATCATATTATTATATTTGTTATATTTTAAATAAATAAGGACGAAAGATATTTTCTATTTCCCAAAAAATAAACATGAAAAATATACCATGAATAAGATTATTGTATAACTAGGGACTTAATGTATTATTTTTTATAGTGTTTATATTAATATTTTACTTTTTGTACAATGTGTATCAAAATAACCATACACAATATATATTGACGTTTACATAAACAAATTTGACAGTCGATCCTTAGTAATTATTTTTTAGGGTTGTAGTTTACATTCTGGAACAATTTGTAAAGCTATTGTATGTTTGTAATTTCTTAAGCATAATAAAATAGAATTTTCTTGTAATAAGATTTATTTTACAGTGGCTGCAGTAGTTGCAGAATCAGAAACAGAAAATTATCCTAATCCAAATACGGAATTTAAATTGGATGGAAATGATTATGATTTCAACCAAGGTTTTATTGACTTCGTTAAAGGAAAATTTGGCGTAACATTGTGGTACAAAGCCCTTGAATTATTAAAAGAAATTAAAAAAACAAATTGCCCCAATTTTGAGAAAGACGTTCAGGTAACAATTTACAACTTTCGTATATTTTAATTTATTAGTTGTTATCTCCTTTGTGTTAATTTGATTGTTTTAGACAGATTTAAATTTTTTAAATAACCTGAAAACTAAAAATTCGGTTGCTTGCAGAGAGTAGACAAAGATGATGTTTTTGGAATTTCATTCTCTCATACGATATTGGTTATATTAAAAAATTCAATTAAACTTCGAAATCATATTAAAAAAACAAAAACTTCTTTATATTATATCAATGCACAAAAGCTTGCCGAGTCTTATTAAATATACTTTTCAATTACAATCAAAGAAAAACTATTTTTTACAGAATCTTTATAATGAAATCAATGCATGCGGCGAGAAAGCAATATCAACTTCTTCTACCAAAACCTTGTGCCAAGTAATCAATACAAACTTAGGCACTTGTTACCAGCCTTTAAGAGACTTGCTAGAGAAATGTATGCCACCTAAAGCCAAAGACATTCCAAAGTTAATAGGAAAAATAGGTGACGCCATCGTTGGTGAAGCTTGCAACTCTACAGTAGAACAAGTTTTAGGTATTTTTATTTTTTTATTGGAAATCGTACAAAATGTTTAAATATGCAGAACGTGGATATCTCCAAAACAATTAAGTTAAAGTTAAAAAGAACAGACATTGATATAGAAGCATGATCTAGGAATGGTTTTTATTTCATGATTTCATTTTTACATTCTAGAATGGACCATAATATAATATTACCTAATTACAGCTCTATACTTAATATTTCGCCTATATTTAATTAGAATTTTATGAACTAAAGATTTTAAGGTTGTAGAGTAGAGGAACCGAGCACGGATTATTTAGTTGTTCATATTCACATAGAATGTACAAAGATGAATCCATTATAGTCATTTTATTACAGTTTAGGCGTAGGCTCGTCAGGATTCCTGTGAAGGGATGCAGTTTTTTTCTTGGCATTGTCAATTATTTAGAAGTACTGATAAATATTTGCACTTGTAACCTCTATTAAATTATACCTGAATTAACCTTAAAATAAATATTATCTGAAAATATTAAATTACATCATATTTTAGAATTATTCAATCCATGCCAGTTCAATAAAAAATACACTGACTTCCCATCTTGCAGAGATTCAAAAACTGAAGTAGAAAATTTTAAAGAAAAATTCCCAACTAAAACGTTCGTCTGCACGTAAGTAACTAATTTTTTATTTGTTATGATACTCGTACGCTCTAAGAACAGAAATTGAAACAGGTAAATAAGAAATACACAAGTACTTTGCAGTTTTAAGTGAAAAATAAGGAAATGAGAAAATATGGACGACAAAATAAGAACAAGAATTCAGTCTGTTGTGTTGCCAGAATGTGCCACAGTCTAAATAAACAAGATGAATAAGATACGAAAAATCAAAATTTAAAAATTGAAAGGAGGACAAAAGAAAGTGTAACAACGTACTAGTCATTATTGAAAAAAATTACCACATGTCAAGATATTGAGACGATAACTTTAGAGTACAAGAAATTGGCTAAAGTTGTATATTCGCAAGGAGATTAAAAAATGTTTTATGCTTATACGAGTCTATTCTTGCGATTAAGGCAAATTGAAGTATCTCAATATTTTATTAAGTTGATAAGTTTTCCTAATGTGAAATTTTAAGACAAACACGGTGCTGGTGTCAATATTTAATGATAGTTTTATGTTTAATTAAACTAGAAGTTTCTTAAAATAACTAGCACTACTTAGGTATGCTGTAGTTTTTTTTAACCTATAGCGATTTTGAGATACTTTAGTAGTAATATGAGTCTTCATTGGTTAATCAAAGTTTTTGTTAATTTTAAATACTGCTTAGTAAGGAATATTATTTTTTATTTCACAATACAATCCAAATATAGCAATTAATATTTTTTAGATTGTTGCCAAAAGCTAAACAATGTTCCAAAGATCGTCACAATGCCTCTTGTTCAAATCCAGTCAGCAAAGTGGCTTTTACCAACTTTTATGAAGCAATTGATGTTGCTACTAAAGAGATTTGTGAACGAAAATAAAAAAGAATTAACAAACTTTAATTTTCTTTAATATGTTGTTATATCCAATAAAACGTTCAAGTAATATTTTTTAGATTATTTTAATATCATCTACCTTTTAATTTTTAAGAAAATTGTATAAATATATTATTTATTGTCTCCTGTTCTATCTCAAATCTATTTGTGTGCGTAAACTAATACGTTCTAGTACAAAAGTATAAAAGTTACTTGATCTTTGCGCTAGGCAAAAACATAGCAAATTCAATATTAATATAATAATTTAAAAGCGAAATGTTCATTAAACAGAGTCGGCTTCCGTTTTTTAATAATACATGGGATAATTTATGAAGTTAGATTAAAACTTTCCTTGGCCATTATTTTTTAAACGGTTCCTTAAAACTGAAATTGAATTTCATGCTAGCAAGTAAAGACAAAAAACGCTAATTTTGGAATTTTCGTGTGGTTGAAATCCTTTTTTAACAAAGGCTTCAAATCTCTTCTGTAATGATACTAACACAGTTTTAAGATATGTGGGTGAAATAACCCATTTCATCCATAATCATAAACATCTGCCACACTGTTAGGAAGTTTCTTATGAGTTATATAACAATAGGCCCAGATCTACAAAAAAAGCCATATTAGTTAATAGTGTCAACTGGTGTTAGTGTTATGTTTATGTAATGGAGGTATTTAAAAGTCTTCATCCTCCTAAGGGTTTATCTTTTAATTCTGTTTGATATTTCCATTCCTCAGTAACATTTCCGGTTATCAATACAAAATCATCTGTAGACTAGGCTTTCTGTGTCATCTGTTAAGTGCTCCGGAGAAGATCAATTGAAAATGACAGTTCCAATTGAAGGTGCTATTGATGGAGCTTGGGGCAAATAGTTAATTGGTTGCCAGTATCACTTCAGGTATAGTATTCAGTGTTAACTATATTACTATACTTATTTGGCTAAATTTTTTAGTTCGTTTATCTTTATAAGGGGATCCAAGTCTTCTTCTTTCCTTGCTTCTGTTTTATATATGTTATTGGTGTAGAAAAAACATTTGATAACAACTCGTCTGTCCTGTAATTAGTAGTTATTCATGCTTCATATGTCGTTGTATAGGTCAGAACATAGTTTGATTCTATTTCATCTTTAGTTAACTATTTAGTCGAAAAAGGGAGACCTTATTTAATGATTATTTTATTCGAGATGTTAAACTACTTAAAACATTGACCGTTCTCGATCTAGGTGTTATTTTCGATTCTAAATAAATGTTTAATCATCACATAGATCATATTGTATCTAGATCCCTCAAGATTCAGAGGGTTTCAGTTGAGTTGTCTTATGATACATTTAAGCAGCTATATTTTTCGCTCGTACGTTCAATTCAGTTATTTGGAACCCTAATTACTCAGTTTATATTAATTAACTAGAAAGAATACAACATAAAGTTTTAAGAGTTAATGCTTTTAGGCTCTTATACTCTCTGTATAACTATACTTATGAATTCATGTTACAATTTTTGGATTTGCCATGTCTGGAGCACAGGCGTTTTCAAATGGATTTGTACTTTCTCTCTAAAGTCCTTAACGGTCAGCTGTGTTGTAAAAATTTTAAAATTCATAACATTTAATATAAAAGAAAAGCGTACTCGCACAACTGAGCTTTTTTAAGGTCCCATTTCCTCACAGTACTTATGGCCAGAATGAATCACTCAGCAGAATTTTGAAAAGTGCGAATTGTAGTAGTGCTCAGATCGATTATTTTGCCAGTTCATTATTTTCACTTAAACAACAAGTCAAAAAGCTTATCTTTTAAATATATTTGGTTGTTACTATTATTTTTTTGTTTTTTATGTAACTATTATCATTGACTGTTCAGATATTTGTATGTTTGTATTATACGAGTATAATTGATTGTAAATACACCCAATTGTATGTTTTTATAATGTAAAATGGTTTGTCCGTTAAATAAATAAAATAAAATAAAATATTTTCTATTTCTTTTTCATTCATGCCATTTATCTTTTGTTTTTAGTAACTGCTATTTCTTTTGTCTACTGCGCAATAAAAATAGAAATAATCAAGGTCGCGATCGGATAATAACTAAATACATTCGTTAGAGTCATCAAAACTATTAAGCATTGGGGTTTCCTTGCTTGGAAATTAAAGAGGTTGGGAAGTCAAGTTTGGGAGCTTGAGAGAAACCTGATAGTGCCTACTCACGCGATTAAATATGGTAGTTATTTGAATATGTAAGTTGCCTTAATATTTTGTATGAGTTGTTTTTATAAATAAATACATTGTTATTGTTTCTTCTCTTCTTCTTCTATCTTAATTTTTTCATATACGATCGTATTTATTAGAAAAAATAACCCAATACGTAAAACTATTCCTCGTCCTTCTCGACATAAGTCAATTATTATCTACAGTTTCCGATGTTACCTTTAGGCATCTAGTCTATTTAAGATTGTTTTACCTCGGTTTTGTATTAGTTGCGAATATAACATTAAATAACCAAATTAGACTAACACAAGATACCACTTGAAAAACAAGGATTAAACTATCGAACGTAATGTGGTTTGAAAATAAGTAAGATGGTAGTCAATACAAATTGTGTTGCGATATTACAAAAAACATAATTGACACTTTCAATGGGGAGCGTTTTTTTTACTTATTGTTATCGACATATGTATTATTTTTATGTATGTAATACTTAACTGCAGTAATTTTTTTTGTACCTCATTACGGGAAATTTTTTATTGAAGCGGCTTTCTTGAATTATTTATTTGACCATTAAGAATTAGTAGTAATTTTGCTGAATGGCTTATGATTATAAATTAGTAACAAAATAAATTAGGGATGTAGTTATCTAGTTTAATTTTAATTTGGCTTCAGCGTCATTGAATAATTGGCCAGTAGTGCCAATAGAAGAAGGCAAAAAGGTTACAAAGAACGGTCTACGCAAATCGAGAATATACTTCTAAGCTTACTATATTTTTTATTAAATGAATCTATTATTTGTGGTGAATATACGAATATTTTTATTAAAAAGAAATGTTCAATTGGAAATTGTTAGTTTTTAAGAGATAAAAGTAAAATTTAGTTAATTATTTTTTTTAAATGTTTTGTATTTTATATCAACATTCATTAGTACTATCCTTTAGAATCCGTTTAAACAAATTTACAATAAAAAGTATTTTTATGATAGACGTTATACATGACTAATTTGTTACTGGCTACGCCAATGATCGAAATTAACCCCAGTAACAAATTCATAGAATTTAATGAGTTAATTTGAAAATTGCCATTCTGATGGATATTATCTAGCTAGCAGTCCTTTACTTTATTTTATCTTGATGTAAAGTTAATACAAACTAGATCAAGAAAAAAATTAACAATTTGTTGAAGTAAAATTGTGTATTTTAAAAAAATGAAACTATTCGCAATAACTTTAGTGGTGTTAGTTGGTAAGTCATGAATCATGAGGTTTTTTTTATATAAAATTAAGAATAAAACTTTGTTACATATGCCATCGCAAATAGAATGATTAAACTTTAAATAAATTGTGTATTTTGATGTTATTTCTTTATCTTTTTCGTTCGTCACGTCATCTCCAATAAGCTAAGAATTGATTTTTCAATATTTTACGTTGATTACAATCACACTTTTCGATGTGTCACAAGAATTTAATTTTATATTATTCGTAGTACATGATGCATATGGTAAAAAACATGACAATGAAGTCCAGAAGATGCTTGCAGAATTTATGGAAGATAAGTCATTCGATTTGTCCGTATTTAATGATATGCTGGAAATGGGAGATAAAATTAAAAAAAATTGCCCTGACCTTAACGTCAAATTAAACGTGAGTATCAATATAACTTCAAAATTGACAACTGGATAAATATTTACATATATATATATATTTACATATATATATATATATATATATATGTGCATAATAATTATGTATGTACATATCTTCAACAGTTCTGGAACAGGTTATGGTAAATTTATTTTGCGTCCTGGACCTTCTATTTTTTAAGATAGATGAGTCATGTGATACCTTATTTGAAAAATATTTTATTGCTAAATTTGGTTCCTTATTACACCCTTGAATAAATGGATGTAAAAGGGACAGATACTTTCTTCTTTTACTATGCCTGGTAAGTAATACCATTTTTCCTACAAACGTTTTAGATTGCTCCAAGTTAGACAAATCTCCTCCTTTTTTTTTATTAGGCTCTTAGGTAGAGTACCTGGGGATTTTGGAAGATTGGAAAGCAGTTAATTAAGGGTTTCCTCTCCAAATCCACAGTTCCTACATTCATCTTCATCCTTTAAATCCGAGCTTCCTAAAATGTTAGTATTCTTAGTTTTTTTTTTATCATGCAAGAAACTTCCCATTGGTAGTTCCTTAAATCTATAATTAGTCACTAATTAGGTATAGCTGTGGGAGTCAGAAGTTCTTAATCCTAGAACCTAGAAGTGAGATCATAGGAGGTGTAGCGTTTGAGTCTTCTTTGCGCAGTTGGTTGTGTCATAAGATCTTGAACAAGTGTATTAGGATGGAAACTCAGTCTTTGTTTGTATTTTTTACAATAAACTGTGATTTCTGATTTCACTGTTTTTATTTGAAGATCTCGTGCGATGATGTAGTTTGGAACGAACTACGGAGCATTCAAAATAGATCGGAGCACTTTAGATTGGAACCTTTCCAGAATTTCTATGTTAGATGTAGATGCTGTACCCCAGAGCTGAATACCATTTCAGGATGGCCTTATAGAGTAGTAGCTTATTATTTATTGATAACTGTGATTGCCTACCGATTATCCAATATAGTTGTCTGAGCTTAAGACCAAGCTTCTTCCTTTTTGTGAAAATGTGTTTTCTCCATATTCTTAGTTAGCATTCACGGATTCTTTCCAGATGTTTGATCGCTGGTTGTCTTTTTCTTTTCTATCTTCTAATATGTGGTAACAACTCATCTCATAGAAGAGTGCTGGTTCTTCAAAAGATCCCCAAACATTACATTTGGTATCAGGAACAGATGTTATAGAAACCGGAACTTGATAAAAGTAAATGCTTAAAACCTGTTACCTATTTTTTAACTTAAAAAGATTGATAACTTTATGGTGCTGAAAAACTGTAGCAATTACCTATTTGCTACTTAAATTGACTACAACGAAGGTCCGCCACCTTGAAGACATTTTTAAATTTAATGGAACTATCCTGATACTATTAAAATAGCTTTTAAAAAGACTACTACTTTGAAACGACAAAGCTTTGAGGCAATTACTAGTTTGTGGAACTAAATTGAGACTTACAAGATATGGTACTTTATAGTTCCAGATAGCGGTTCTAGCGACGTACCTGGAATAAGCAAGGGAACTTAAAAGTATAAAAATTGTAAGTAACATTCATAGAACCCGGGTACCCCCAGTAAAAGACTGTATTCTCTTGAAAGCAGCTTCTTCTTTCACATGCCACCATACAGTGGATTATACTTCGCTACCCTATGGTATCATTGTTCTATTTAGTAACATCAAGTTTAACAAAATGGCTTCCAAATTAATTCGTCTGATATATTTTCATCTACTTTTTATAGAAAACTGAAAAAACAGCTAACAACCAAGCGAAACTTAATTTATCTGTTAATTACATACAACAATAAGCCATCTAACATTTCTAATTTAACCTACACCTACATGTCAATTATCATTAGATAAAATCGATTTTTCAAATATCGATACTTTGATTGGGTATCGGACAAAAATATTGGTTGCTGGAGAATCCATAAATTTTCCGAAGTCATTGTTAAGTTACATGACTATATTTTCTTTCGTAATAGTTTGTAATTTTTTACGTAAGTAATAGAACAAACTGAATAACACTGACAATATAATATCGATACCTAGAGTATCGATATTTTTAAGAATAATTTAAAGATATTTTCAGCATCAAAATATTTATATGTGTAGTTCAATATGAAACAGGATATAGAATAATTGTATTTTATTCTTCAAAACGTATGAATATGATAAATTTTTAACTAGCGTTTGGTTCAAATTTACTTTTTTTGTAAATGTACTTATAAAGTGGAAAATGGGATCTTGGTGGCGAGAAAAAGTCGTACTGCACTTTATCACGATCTTTGTAGTAGCAAAGTAGAAACTGCTACCATACAGTTCCATTAGGATGGTTCCGATTGTTATTTTATCGTAGCGAATACTTTAAAAGACATAATGGTTGTAATTTGCCACCTTGTAGATGGCTAATATATCATAGAAGTAGCAAAATGTACTTTGAGATACATGGGTACCATTTTCGCCATTTAAAAAAATAAAATATGGAATCACACCATTATTTTTAAGTTCAAAAAGTGTTAATATAATGCTATTTTCTATAAATTAACAAAATAATCTTAATATACTTTCTCAAATTATACATTTATTCTAATATAAAAAAGATATATATAAAAAAAGTTTGTTATGATATTTTAAATATTTTTTATTAAATAAGTGTATATATTGAGGGCGCTTTTATTTTTTCAATCTAATTTTCAAAAATTTACGATAAATTTTCATTTGTTTGTAAATTTTCTATCCGATATGAACAACACATGAATTATTTAATTATTATAAATTCTGGTTATACCGCATATTAAGTATAAGTATTAAAAGAATGATGTTATGGAAACCTTAGTGAATGGAATAACAAGTTAAGTTGAGATAAGTAATACTCAGAAATATGAAAAACAAAGACAACAAACATGGAAAATATCGGAAGTGAACGCTACTACACGGGAAAAACCCTGGAATGTTCCTGCAACGTAGCCGTGAGGTTCCACGAAGTTGTAGGAACTGTAGCCGGAACGTAGCAAATACAACTTGGCTACGTAAAATTTGTTCCCCATTTTGGTACCAGGAATGGAATTAATCCGTTCCTATGACTTAGTGGCAACTAAGGCAAACCACTATGGAGTGACATATTTAGTCGCTACCACGTAGCAGGTACTAAATGTATTGCTTGGGTCTTGAATCTCCTGTTCTAGTTAGTTTATCTATATTTTATTACCCCAACTAATGAATAAGCGATAATGGTTACATGCTTCCTTTAACATCAGAAAAACAATAATATTGACACCGGATAGAAAATGTTTGATCTTAAGTCTGATATTAGCAGAGTGGAATTAAAGAACCACACTGTATATTTATTTATCGCATATTAAAATTTTTATGCTTTAAGTTTATTATCGATTGATTATTAAACATATTTTCAACCTCCATGTAATGTGGCTAAATTTCACAAGATGCTTACAATCATTTCTGAAACATTTCTACACTATATTTTATAAGTAGATATTTTATTCATTGCTGCACGATTATTATTCTTTTCTATTTTTATGTTTACCGGTGTGTTTTTGACAGTTTTGTCCAATGTCCAGTTTTGTGCTTGTAGCTAAAACTATCTTATATAATCACATCATTGTATCTGTTTATAGATACATCACTTGAAAAATTAAGATTTGTTGAAAGTTAGGTCGTTTACCCTAAATGCTTGAGATTAAAAACTTGCTTGACCAGCTTCTCTCTAGTGCAAAAGAATAATTATGAGTATCTCTAGTTTTTTTACATAACCTCCTAAATAGTATATAATCTATTTTTTAAGAACAATAAATGAATCTTGAGATTGTAAATACAAACAAGAGATGTAGATAACTTCTCCATTGAAAACTTAACTTTGTATGTATATAATAATAGAATGCAGTTTTTAAAAGAATATTGAATGAATAGTTGATCAAATTTAATTAAGAATTCATCATCTGCTTATTGGAACACACCTAATTTTCTGCCTATAAACCAACCAGGTAGCCAGTAATGCTTTTGAAAAGTTGAGAATGTCACAAAAATAACTTTTTGCAAGAGTCAAATTCATGGGTATCTAAAAACGTTGCAAAATTAATATATTTTATTAATAGTTAAATACAGAATGAATTGCTCTTGTACATATTAAGATAAATAAATATTCAATATTTCTTCTTCTTCTACTTTCCGATGTATTCTTTATTAAAAACAATAGTTATGTTTGTCAATTGAGTTTAAAAATAATATAAGATTGAATGTTTTATTAAAACAAGTCAAAAAAAAATGTCCAATAACCCGCAATTTTTGTTGTGATGTCATCGAAAATTACAGAAAAAAATTAAATGTATTCATACAAAACGTCCACTAATTTAAAACATTTGAGTGAAAACTGAACATTTAATAAATTTAGAAACTAAAGTTGAAATAGGAAAAATGATTGATTATTAAATAGTATCTTTATTTAAAATAAAACTCTCTTTTGACAAAATAACATACAGAACTCCACTGCTTTGTTTGTATCTTTCAAAATCAGATTGGCGTTATTCTCGTAGATAATGATTTTAATTGTCGTTTTTCTAATTTTTGTTTACGTATTCGAAATGGTGAAATTATAAACTAATTTTATTACATGTAAAACTGAGTAAAGTGTGTTACCCGAGGACTTTAACTGCATCGCAGAGAGTATAAAGGGATTAAATCACTTCAGCCATGTGTTAGGTATTTAGTCTATACTAAAAATTAAAAAATTAAAAATTTTCTTATAATTTATATATTACTGTTACAATTAATCTAAATAGAAAGTAATTGAGACAACGAAAAGATTTTTCATAATTTTATAATTCTTCTGTGAAAATATAACTTTAAATTTTAATCAAGATATTTATTATTGATATCTTCATTTTCTACTTAATATTTCAACCAAATGGTACTAAAGTCATAATATTTTTTACATTCGGTGTATTCTAAATATAACGTAGATTAAAGATACTTTATTTTCATTCATTTTATTTTAGGAAACTATGAGAGAAGTAGAGAAATGCACCGAAGAGATTAAAATTGGTCCTAACACAATTTGTACAATATTAAAAATAAATATCATACCATGCATAAAACCTATAAGAGAACATATGGCCAGCTGTTTGCCAGCAGAATCGAAAGATCTTCCTTTAGTACTAGAAAAAATCTTTAGTACAATCATCACACAAGTTTGTAGCTCAACATTGGAAGAAACCTTAGGTAAGTAGATTATGTTCAGATAATAATCTCTGGCATTTTTTTTATTTTATATAAACGCAGTTCATATTTTTTTACATTACTAAAATAATTGATTACGGTCCAAGTTATATTTTAGTAGGTCTTCTTAATGATTGCAGTCATATTTGTAGTTTAATTTTAAAAAATGAGTAATATTAAAAATATTACATAGGTACTATAGGCATATTTTTACGTTTTAGAATTTTTCAACCCCTGCCAATTTAGGAAAAATTCAATGGAATTTGCATCCTGCAAAGACATTAGACCTGTTTTAAACTCATTCAAAAATAAAATTCCAACAAAAGAATTTGTTTGCTCGTAAGTATATTAAAATAAGAGAGATATATTAGATTATAATATTAATATTATAACATTAACCAAAATATCATTATTATTTAATTTGAAGTTTATTTTCGTCACTTATTTGAGAACCAATGTTGCTACAGCTCTAGGATTGTTATCTATCTGTTTGTCTTTGAGGAGGTGCGTTATCTTCATAAGGTCCAGTAACGTCTTCACGAGATCTTTTGTACAAATGTTTAAAAGGATTAGCTTAACATATCAGTTCTTTCCTATACCAAGAGCTTGGTATCTAAAGACTATCTTAGCAATCTAATCTGCTGCTTTTTCTTCGCTACATAGTCTCCATGTAAATACTATAGATATGGAGTTGCTTTCTTATGCTGCAATGACAGGTTTTCAAGCAAATGACTGTCTCAATTTGGGATCTGCTTGGGAAAGGGTCGTCTTAGTAATCTTTTTCTCTTTATGAGGACTGTACATCCTTCATATATTTGGAAGGCTGTCAGTTTTTATTCACTTAGAATGCTCAAATTCTAACACCGCCTTAAAAATAATATTAAATGTCTATAGATTAAATACGTTTTTCATTGCCGTTTTTGATGCTTAGGACACCATGTAATTTAACACATTTAAACACAATAAGTACTTTTTCTTGCAATTTGCTGGTTCTGAATTAGTTGGACATTTAGATTATGCTTAAGTACCTTATTAAATGGTACAATTTCCTCTAAAGATTTTCTATCGATGAAGGGTATATGTACTAAATAGACATTGATATGAATTTTTCTGTTACGAATGAGATTTCATCCTGATCTTATTGGTGATAATTCCGCATCAATGATTTTTACACTAAAAAATCTGTAAGTAAAACAGAATTAGCAATTGCAAAAACCGTTAAAAGTGTTTTTTACTAAAAGTCAAATTATTTTTTTAGTAAATTTTAGATAATGTTTGATTGATTGCATTTTCCAGATTACTACAAAAGTTCAAGACTTGCACCAAAGACATCTTGGATGCAAGCTGTAGCAATACAATAACCAAAACTGTGTATACCAAGCTGTATCAAGCATTAGAAGAAAACACTAAAGATGTTTGCAATAACCCTTCAAAGAATAAAATGAATTAAAATGGTTATGATTGTCATCGGATTGCTTAATTGAATTTTTGTTACATATAAACACATTGTTTTAATTTGAGTTAAACCATTTTGGTTTAAAGAAATTGTATGTTTAACGAATTCTGTAAATAATGAAGATATTTAGTACAGATTTCAATGTTAACAATTTATTTCGTTTTGTTTTCCTTTTCATAAACACTTTTCCTGGGTGGTTAATTCAACTTACAAAATATGACTTTTATTATTCATAAGGACACTTTTAAAATAGCCATTGTTGCTTCTCTTCTTCATTTTTGTTTAAAACTATTATATTCTCTTTCCTTATGTTTTTTATTAGTTTCTTGAGGAGCGAGATTTTATGGATCCCCAATAAATACAATGTAAATCAAAACCAAAACGAGTTTATTATTATAATTTTTATAAAAAATATTAAATATCTACATCTACATAAAGCCATTGGATAATCAAATTTTTGCACAGATATAAAATTCTGGCGTGTCCACCAAATCACCAATTTAGTCTATAAATATTTGGTCATAAGGGACGTATTTAAATAAAGCGTTAAAAAGAGATACTACAATGCTTTTAATTACTTCTCTGTTTGACTCTCCAGAAAGTTCATCCACTTCTTTGGGATTATCGTTTAATAAATTATTAAAGTTGTCACCTAAAAAAAAAAAAATGAATGGTCGCCATAATATTGTTAACAGTAAGCTAAAGGTTTTACTTTTAATACACTTAAGTTAAGTTACAAATTTCATTATTAGTTAATTCTTAGATAATTATTCTAGTTTTTTGTGATTATTTATTTATTAATATTTTAGGGAAAAATATGATAATTGGTACATGTTGTCGTAGTGATAGCTGATTTACAACTTAGTATCTAAATTAATTTCTCATTATTCGCTGTTCGATAACTAACATGTCTCAATTTTAATCTGAGACTATTTGCGTGATTTATATTTTTCAGTGACATCCTTTTTGAAGTATTACAAAATAAACCCATCCACATTGTAGACTAAATAAAAAATACTTATTGAAAACAATACTAATTATGCCTGTCTATATCAAGTATCCCAACATTAAAGACATTTACAAAATGCTTTAGACAGCGGTACAAAATTGCGTAAAAACAGGCACTAAGATATTGAATATGAACAATGCAAGTTTACAAAGGGCTGGTATTGTGTTTTGAAATGTCATGAGAGATATCACAGTTCCCCAGTGACAGAAAAATACATCAACTTTATTTGAAAATACAGGAAAAGTTCTTAAGGCAGTTCACGTGCGATAGTCTGAGCCAAAACTTAATCTGACCGCGTGTGCTAAAATCTCTGAAAAACTGTATCCGCGTCTTGAAAACTTTTGGTTTGGACTGTAACTGCTGCCAACTTACTGAATCCGTACCCTGTACTATTTTACGCACCCCAGACGTATTATCGACTACGTGAGCGATCGTGGCAACGCTGCATTTTTTTAAGCGTTAGAAGTAATAATTCGTAAGCGAAAAGAAACTTTTCAGTAACTTTTCCAAATGCCAAAGACTGTTTACTTTATCCGTTGAAAAAAGTATGTGAATAAGCAAACAGAAAATGTTATTTTTCTTCATACATATTCCAAAAACTACCTACATATATGCATATATATTAAAAAACGTATGCAGAGATGATTATTTTATGCTTGTAAAAAATAAATATATTTTTTAAACGTTCATAAAATAACCAGTCGCTTCATTTTCAAGACTTTAACAAAGTTACGCGTTTTAAAAGGAACATGTATAGATAATTTTTACTGTTGATAATTAAAAGATGAATATATGCAACATTTATTTAATTGAATGTTTTTTCCACGATGCTGCACCATCATTAGTTTTTTTTTTAAACGTAAAATTAGCCCGGTAGCCAACAAGGATCGTGCGACAGTTTGAATATCGCGCGTTCGATCCCCCTCTTCTTTCGTTTACAGTGTTGTCGTATATTGGAGTTTTCGTTCGAAAAAATTCAACATAATGGTATTAATTATTTTTTATCTACAAAAGTAGGTGGTTAAGTGCTTCAAAATTTTGCAGAGGTAACTATCAAAAATGTTTCTTGCTGCCAAAAAAATTTGATCAAAGTGGTAAGAAATGCATGCTTACTGTGATCGAAAATGTTACTCATTTTCCAAGTTTCAAAGGGAATACCGTGCATAAGGGAATTTTTTTCATTAATTATTTTCTCTGGTTCTAGGTGGTCAATCTCTCTGAAATTTTAACCACGCACTCAAAAACAATTTAACTTTACGTATAAAAAAAATCAAGAAAACCGGAACCTCGCGATAACTACCTTAAGTGCTTCAAAAAAAATTAAGAGAGCATTTTAAATATATATATATTATATATATTCTCGTATATATATATATATATACATATAATTATTAATATACGGTATACAGTAATTGACATACATAAAATTATAAAATATAAAAGTGTAAGCAAAACTATTTATAACTGCTAAAATAAATCACTAAAAATTTACATTTCACAAAAAATAGCCAAACCATCAAAACATTTAAATAAAAATTTACATTAGCTTAGATTTAAAAATATAAAATAAACCGAACACCACTTCTAAATTAGACTCATTATCATTACAAAGTCGTTGCATGTAAAAAATGTAAAACAGGCGAAAATTACGGGTACCGAAAAAGGATAATCTACACTCATAAGTTATTATCACCATTTAGAACTGTGTACAGCAGCCATAGGTCAAAGAAGTTACAGAGAATCTCAAAACTTTATAATGTTCAATTTGGTTAGCGTATGATCGTAACTGAACACATTTGTAGCAGGGTTATAATTATAAAACCAATAATAACGAGCAAGTTTCTTCTAAACTCTCTCTAATAGTTGGATATGATTATTATAATATAGTTACCAGACTGGTGAAGAGTACTCTAAACCCGGTCTGGCCAAAGTAGTTTATAAACGAGGTGAAAGCGCGCATGAAAGATCCTTACAAGTACAGTGCTCTCAATTTATTCGAAAATCACATCTACATTTACAACAAACCATTTTTATAGGAACAAACAAGTCAAGTCCAGAGTAAATGACATTCTAAAAATTCTGGACAGCCAAATTCAGATCACAAGAAGTAAGAAAATTTAAATTGCACAAATAACGTTATATCATAAATATTTATAGTTACTTAAATAAAATTGTACTTCATTTTAAAATATCACGAAATATACCTTCATCAAAAGAAATTTAAACAATAAATGCATAAGATCAGGTTAAAGCAAACTAAAAAGACTGATAATTGTTCCATCTACAGAAAATTGATGACTAGAAAAGAAAGGAAAACTAAGTATCACATGAGTATCAGAAGAAAATCTAAAAAGAGAATAGAAGAGCAAGTAAAAGAATAATAAACAAATGGGCGGAAACAATCAGTGGTATAGGTGTGGAAATTAACACAAGAAACAGAATATTACAAAATACCAGAAATGAAAGTAAAGTGAGATCAAAAACTAGGAATAAGGAAGTTGCATCAGTATATAACTAAGGGAAAAAAATAAAACGTAGAATTATTGAATAAACAAAAAATTAACATAACTATACAACTAAATAAATAAAGACATAAAAAGAAAAATATTTATAAAATAAAAACCATATAGTATACTGGATATACAGTAGTACTCACAAACATCGCATATTGAAACGAAACATGGTTTATGAAAACAAACCGGGAACAAAACAAGAAGTAACAGATACACAAGAAATCGGATACATTATCAGCTAAAAGTTAATTAGGTATCAGAGATAACAATACAAGACCTAAAAATTAAAGGTATAGAAAAAATGGGTAGTGGATCCAAACAAATTAGGGTTGCTACTGCAAAATTTCGTAAGTTATGCTTTAAAATACTTCCACATGCACCGCATTAGTAGTTATTGTAACAAATATTAGTAGTATAGTAATTTGAACAGAAGATATTGATCACATTGATCTACTTACTTAAAAGTTTATTTCCTCCAAACAAATTTCCAAAATAATAGTGAACTTTTGAAAAATTCATGTCCAATTTCTGATTATCTATAACTAGGTAACGTTTTCCATCTGCTTTAGTTTTAAGGCTATAATTTATAAAGTAGTCTACTGTTGTATTTTCTGAAAGCAGAAAAAGATAAGTGATAGTGTATTAGATCTAAAAATTTTAAAAATGCTTACACAAAATTCTTTAATATTTTCATTTAATTATAAAAAATATAAAATTATATACATTCAAATTATTTGTGTTTTAAAAAGATAACTATGTATTCCATATATGTGCCATCTTTTTTGTAGTACATTCCCGAGCAGAAGCATTTATAATTTAAGATACACATTTGAACTGATATGTTCAATTGTATTTCGAGTGAACTTTAATATTTAAAGAGAGGCGTTTTTTAGAAATCTAGTTCAAGGGGAAATAGTCAGCTAAAATCATTTAATTGATAGTTCTAGCTTAGATATCATACAATTAAAGAGTATGTAGAAAGAGCAATAGTTTAAAATAAATATAAAGTCTTTAGAAAATATATTTGTTTACTTTTTCATCTGGGTCTTAAACTAATTCAATTTATTTCATACTATTTAATATTTCTCTATTAAATCTAATTATTTTTTTGTATTGCTATTTTATTTGCATATAGAATTGCCTTATTGGATCTTTTTCACCTGAAACCTCAAATAACAAGTCAAAACGATCATCCCATAGACTATTTTTCCATAGAAAATTTATTTTTCATACTTATTTCACGAGCATATGCGTGATATGTTTATCTCTACTATTAATACCATTGACCCCATAATCGAAGCCCACAGATTTTACTAACCTGTTGAAATTTTGGCAGGACCTTCAGCTTTCAATACGAAACTAATTATTTTCCCATCAAATGTGTATTTGGCTAGAGTAAGAGACTTTGGTATAAATATTTGCAGATGAATATGTTTATTTTGCAGGTCAAACCTAAAAAATAATATTTTAAATATTTTTTAATTATAAGTACCTCCAACCTGGATAGTTATCGACGGTAGATGTAAAACATTATGAAAAGATGTTATATTTAAAACTTCGAGTTTTTGAAACTCAAAGTAAATTGACAGTATTGATCTCAATATTTACACTGTGAATTTCAAATTATCTTATTTCTCAAAAAACTCTCAACCTTAACTAAAATTGAGGTACTTTTTTAGCTTATTGAGTTTTTGCCACAATCACGTGACTGATATTTTTTTAAATAATAAAGCTTGCAATAAGTCGTAATAAAGAACATTTAAATTGAAGTTCAGCGAATCATTTTTACTACAACTAGTATATGGGAGAAAACTATTTTTTTTAAAGCAAGCCGGGAATCAATAAAATGACCTGCCAGATTACCAGATCGATTTTTTTCTAAGGAGATGCATCAAATATATTGTGTATTAAAATAAACCAACGGATATAACTGATTTATGGGAAGACATTAGACCGCTAATGGTTCTGTATGCGTAACACTACAACCGGCCTGTTTCTGCTATCAAGCCTATTTATTCTGGTTAATAGACTTAATGCAATCAGATATTTTGTGGAACTCTTTCAAAGGCTGGGAGAGGTCAATGTACGAGGATGGCATAAATAATTTCCACTCTAAGAAAAAAGAAACCAAATTTCGGAATCAAAAATCCTTTAATTTTTCGACATAGTCTCCTTGACGCTCAATTCACTTTGCCCAATAAAATTCAAGGCAATTTATGCCGTTCCTATAGGCCAGTTTATCTAGCTCTTTAAAATAGGCGTTTGTGCTGGTAAATTGGAAATATATTTCTTACCAAAGTTATTTTTTTAAGTTTGGAATTAACGAAAGTTCGATGAGGCAAAGTCTGCCGAGTAGGATGCATGAAACAGTAATTCAAAGCCCAATTCACTTTATTAATTTTAGCCATCGCAATAATGGACTTATGGTATGACGCATTGTTCTAATGACACAAAACTTTTTTTCGATAATCTATGTCTTTTCTCCAGAATTTTTTATTGCAGCTAATGCAGCAAGTTAGTATAAAATTGTCCATTTATTTTTTACCTTTTCAAGGTAATCAATAAAAATAATGCCCTTTGAATGCCAAAACACCGACGCCATAACCATTTCGGTCGATGGAACCGTAGTCGCTTTCTTTGGAACTGGTTCTTTGTCCATTGTGTTGACTGCTGTTTGATCATCGGTATGTAATGGTGAAACCAAATCTCGTTGATAATTTTAAATAGGCACAAAAAGTTTTTTAGGATACGCTTAAATGGCAATGATACGTTCTGAAACATTACGAATGAATTTTTGCTCTGATATGAGCACTGATCTTGCAGAGAGCTTTCTAATGTTCAAAATTTCGCACGATAAGTAATATATTCTACCTCTTGAAACCCACCCAGCCTCAGCTATTTTCGCTAACTTTAATCGACAGTCACTCAAAACAATTTTATGAACTGCAATCCATATTTTGACCCCTTGAAAATTATGAAGCAGACTCATCTATAATAGAATCCAGCTCAATTTTAATTTCCGTAAGGCTTAAACCCTTAATATGAAAATATCCTATAACAGTTCGTAGTTCGAGTTTCTTCTTTATGCAAAAAGCTTAGAACTTGGTTATTATAGCGAGGTGTCAAATAAAAACTACTGTACATTTAGCAAACACCGAAGAATACATGTCTGGAAGATTCCAATTTGGGAATAAAAGCTGTTTGAGATGAATTTACATATATTTCTGTTTATAAATACTAAATACATTGAACAGACAAATTAGGATAAACTATTAAGAAATCAGTCTACACTCAGATGTACGTATATATGTATTTGATATTGATAATTTCAAATAGAGAGCGTCAAATTGCAAAACGTTTCCTAGATTCGTCTGTGTATTGTTCTTAAATATCTGTAGTATTTTTTCGATTTTCCAGGCTGCATTATTTTTATTAATCTATTGTTTATATTTACTATACTTATCCAAATTTATTTACTTACTCAACTTTCTTTATTTGAGTCGTATTTAAACCATATAATTCTAGGTCTTTTAACTGAAAGTTTATGCCTTCAGTACCTTTTATGTCAACTAGTGGAATATAAAAAGGTACAAAATTTGGAATTTTATATGCATTGTCTCCTAAAAGTCATAGTTTAGTAGTATAAAATAATTTAAAAGTTACTGTAATTTTACCTTTTAATATAAAAGGAAGAGCCTCAATTGCATGTTGTTTGGTACATTCGTTCAAGTTGGGATCCGATTTGCTGCAAGGTATTATATACGATGCTGAAATATAAAATTAACATTTAATGAAAAATATCAAAACAAAAAGAAATGGAAAATAAAAATTATCTTCTTTTTTGTGTTTACCTAGAATACAAACGTAAGAAATCCATTATGCATTGGACTGCCTCATAATTCTAAGATGTAACCAGAATAGGGCACATTCTTTTAGGTAGTGATGTATTTGCTTATTTTCATTAACATCTATCAAATTTTAAATACAGACTTTACTATCAACATATTAATTAATATGATTATGCACTACGTCTCAAAACGTATTTTCTTAATAACAGAAAAATAAGTACTAATAAAAAGCTGATAAACAATGATTTTAGATCATTTATAAACAAGAACTTTTATAACAAACAACAAAATTGGAACAAATAAAAATTAATATATTAAATGCATTCTTAAGACATAATAATATAATTTCTTTGATTGTCCTTTTTTAACTGCATGAAAATTTATGGTAAAATAATAATTACATATATATATATATATATATATATATATATATATATAGAGTCATCTACGTTGTCATAGATTATATGAATGCGAATAACGATATTACATTTTTTTACTTACTTTGCACACATCAAAACCCCAGAAGGAGTTCGATCAAACTCCCACAAAATAGAAGGAATTGAAAATATCCTACTGGAAATAAAAAAAAGCCTTTTTTAAATTAGTAGGCTGTTATGGAAGGTTTATATCTAATGGTGCAAACCTAACAAAATGTCTCAACAAAAATACAATACAAAAGTTGTGCAAAATCTATCAACAGTTTTATATAATCTTTGAAAATTTTTACCATCAATCCTGTACTATAGGGAGAATAGAGAAAAGATAAACAAGTCGTATTTGCTTCAACAACACTTCAAGCAACTGAAAAAAACTATTCAACAATAGAAAAAGAGCTGTTAGCAACAGTCTGGGCAGCAAGTAACATTTCAACGTAGGGAAATCACATCAGGAAAGTTCATGTGCCCACTTGCCGAACTATCATCCCAAGATTTCGAAATGTCATCTAAAATATAACTGGTCCGGTTTACACAAAGCCATAAAGATTATCATCTCAACTGTATTAAGATAACCAGGAAGAAAATTCAAAAAATATTCCAAAATTCCAATCAGTCGATTGCCATATTTCTAAATATAAAAATTGTAATACAAAAATACGATAATGAAGAATTGGCGTTTCATAAAACACCCCTAATTTCTAAACAACGATAGGAGGTGTTAAGGACAATAAAAAGACAAACTCCAATTTCCAATGCGTCACAGCCATGCTGGAATCACTTCTACCACTCAAACAGAGGTATGCTAAGAATATTTGACTGGACCCTCATTAAACTTGACACGGCATAGACCGATGGTGTGAATTACCCTTCGTTCCAACTCTGGTCAATTACCAATAGTGCATTGTCGAAAATATATTAAAATGTTTTATTCAGACACGAAGGTCTAAAACACAAGATGAAGCTATTTCTTTCCAGACAATATTCATATTTCATTCAGTCATATATTTCAAACAGATCGAACAAGAAGAATATTACTATGATGTGGGAGAGGTTAAAGCTGGACTACCACAAGGCAGTGCCCCAGAACCAGTCTTATACCTACTGTACACATCCGATATTCCTCAAATAAATAATAAAACTATTGTGAGATTTGTTGACAATATTGTTATCTTATCAATAGGGAGCAACAATAAAAGTTGCCAATAACCTACAAATAACAGTCAACCGAATCAACTACTAGCCAAAAAGATAGAAAATCAAACTCAATGAGACAAAATCCGTCCATGTCAACTTTACGAATAAAAGAATAAATCCTATACTTGTCACATTAAATAACAATTTGATATAATATTCAAATACAGCATTATTATTATTAAGTCTAACTTTATGTTTATTATCCTTTTGTATCGCTATAGTTAATTATTAAATATAAACCAGCGACGAGTTTGATTATTTGTGTAATTAACAGGACTCAAAGACAATAAAAGTATTCTCTTATTAGAAGAACCTCCACTCTGTTACCGCATAAGCTTATGCTCTATAAACAAATACTTAAGCATTTATGGTCCTATGGCACCCAACCTTGGGAATGTCCAAACAATGCAATCTAGACATTATTCACAGATCTCAGAAAATCATATTAAGGAACATCGTACATCAGAAAAGACTTCCATCGGGACTTGGAAATGGAAACTATTGACCAGACCATCAAAAAATTAACCAGGAGTCACGAAGATTGAATCCATCGTCACGTGAATATTGACTTAATTTAGTCACAAGTTAAAGCAGAGCTTGTGAAGTATACATGCCAAGATTAGTGTATTTAAGTAGTAAAACAACCTGAAGAACACTAATGAGAATACCTTAGATTAAGTTGAAACCCTAGTTAGTTTAAATTAGACTCAAATTGCTCATTGGTCAGCAATGATCAGATTGTAATTATAGATAAATACACCATAAGGAGCTTTTCTTTAAAACAAAAGAATTCTGTAACCTCTTCATATTTTATAATAATTTTTCTCATGGGGATATTACTTCACGAAATGTGTTCTTCTTTAAAATGTTTGTTTCAATTTTTCGGAAAATCATTTCAAACGTTCTGAAATTCACTCGAACGTATTGTACAAAGTTTTCTTTGTTTATCAATTATTAAATACTGATACAGTGTTGTGACATTCTCCTTCCATTTTTCTCTCTAATACACATGGATGTAACCACGTTCTTCTGCTCGCTACGGATTTTCTTGTATTGTTTTTACTATCCTATTCATTAAGGAGAATTATGCTAGCTAATTCTTCAATCGAAAAATTAAATTATGTTTTTGCTAAAAATAGCCATTTTTAATTAAATGCTTCAGTAAGCCAAATGCATCCAATTTAGACCATCGACGATTTTTGAGTTGATTCGGATGATGACTGTGAACATAAAGACTGGACCGAGAACGGAATGTAATTGACAGTATATTGTGTATCAAGCCTAATGGTGGTTAGTTTTGTAGAAAATATATACAGCGTTTGAAGTTATGTATTCTTTCAATATTTCTGACTTAGCATATAAATAATTATTTTATTATAATCTAACAGTAATAAAAAAATAAAATTTTATTTCAATAGCAAAGTAATAAAAACAATCATTCCTTACTGTAGTGAACAAAAAAATTAAAATCAGGAGGTTATTAATATTTCATACACTATAAAAAGAAAACATAAATAGTTTTGTAATAAAAATAAAATAATTTTAGAGTTATATTTTTGTACTAGATCTTTATTGAAACTTTTTAAAAAAATGTTTATTCTCACTCTAAATAATAATGACTAACTTTTATTATAACTTTTTCAGTGTCTTCTGTGAAATAAAAACTAAACCAATAAATATATTTGTTTATTATCCAAAATTAATTATACGAAACTACTGATATAATATATTTTTTAAATATTAAAAGAGGTGGAGGTTGGAACTTCCTTGTAAAATTGTCTGGACTTCACAATTATTTTCAGTGGTCACCTAATAGGCAACTGCTCTTGGGCCAAAAAGATACATAATAATAATAATATACTCCAGTTTAGATTGTTTATCATTTATGACTTACTTTTTAATTAGACTTATATACAGAAATACTTGTTCTTAATTACTCTAATCAGTCTAATCTATTTGGAATTACCCAATACTGTAGGGTAATCAAGATATTGTTACGTTATTTTAATAGTTTTGATAATTTAAAAATAATTAACATAGTAATAATTGTTAATTCATAGTCGTAAATAAACCACATACATTTTATAGTTTCTGAAAAATCAATTAATATCTTTTGTAATTCCCATTACTCATCAAGTAACATTGTTATAATCAAGGGCAACTAAAATGTAAAATACGTTACTTCTTTAATAAATAAAATTAACATAACTTCGGCGTAAATTGTTTTTTTATTGTTTTTAACTCTTAGCGGTTATAACTATGACATTTTTTAATAATTATTTATTAGAATATACCAAAGTATATAAAAATGTTTTATTTAGGAAAACCAAATGTTGCGATCTAAAAATTTTTATAAAAATAAGTTAAAGGTTTTCCATTTTACCCTATTGGAGAGTTTAGGTACAAAAAAGTTTACAAAATGCTTTTTATCAAGTATATTTAATGTTTTTCTTTTTTTTTAGAAATTAATATTTTGCATATTAAATTAAAAACTATTTTCTAAGTTACCCCTTTTAGGACTTTAACTAAAAATAAATGGTAAACTGGCAGTATATAGAAAACATTACTTTCTACAGTTACTGGTGGTCACTAAGTCTCTATATCTATACCTTTTATTTTTCAGACCCTTTCTTCCCATAAACTAGCTATTTTTTTATTTTTTACCTTTTTAAAAAACAAAAGGTTATCCATTAAACTCAAATGTGGTACAAAGATTCAAATCCAATAAAATTCCAAAATCAAGCCACATAAAATTCTTTATTAAACTGACAACGAGTTTCGATATCAGTGGGTCATCATCAGGTCTAAAATTGAGAAAATAAACCACAACAATTTTTACAATAAGCAAAAACCTAAACTTACCAAGTAAAACAGGAATAACAACAATACTAAATAAGATCCTTAATAAAACTCTAGCACACTCTGATATAAAATAAAAATTAAATTAAAACACTTTGGTTACATTAAATTTGATTGAATGTGGCAATTAATAAATTAAAAGTCAAAAACATGTAGAAAAAAATAATGTTAAACTTAAAATAAAGAAATAACACCATGAAAGTGCAAGTTGGGATTTTATCCTGCTTTATTTATCTAAACCCTTTTTATTATTTCTCTATTTTTCCTTATCGCTATCTGAATTTCATCAGTATGTTAATCTGATGGTTAAAGTACTTTTGAAAACCCTTAGGTTTGTGTTCTCTACCAGGAACTTGCACTTTCAGGGTGTTATTTCTTTATTTTAAGTTTAACATTAATTCTTTCTTTTTTGACTTTAATTTTTTAATTGCGACATTTAATCAAATTTAATGTAACCAAAGTGTTGTAATTTAATTTTTATTTTGTATCAGAGTGTACTAGAGTTTTATTAAGGATCTTATTTAGTATTGTTGTTATTCCTGTTTTTACTTGGTAAGTTTAGGTTTTTGCTTATTGTAAAAATTGTTGATTTGTGTTTTTTCAATTTTAGACCTGATGATGACCCACTGAGGTCGAAACTAATTGTCGGTTTAATAAAGAATTTTATGCGGCTGGATTTTGGAATTTTTTTGTATTTTTAGCTTTTTTTTCCGTGTCACTAATTTAATGACCCTTTAAACTCCAAACACCACCCCCGCCATCTTCTATATTTGTACGAGTGAACTGTAAAATTGTGAACTTTAAAATAGTCAATAAATCAAAATTAATAATAATTATAACATTTATACCAAAGTACATATTTAACCTGTTTTACGTTGAATTGTATTACTTACTATGCTCGATGACCTTAAGCTTAAAATCTATAATTTGTAACTTTATAAATAAAATAAATAAAATGTTTACTATATTACTACCTAATTGTGTACATAGATGATAGATAATCTGTTAATTTTGTCTGCTTCTTTTATTGAAATAAACAGTTTCTAACTTGGATCTGTAAATTCGAAGTTGCAAGTTATTATAATATTTGCCAACTCAAGAGTTTATATCGATAGGTGTGGATTAAAGTATTTTTCCGATATTTTTCAATCTTTATTTGGGCATGTACTTTTCTTTATAATTATAGTTTTGAAAATCTATAATTAAACTTAATTTATAAGTAATACAAATAATTTATTAATATTATTTCTGTTACGATCTGCTTTTTATGAGGTATATTATTAACAATTACTAAGTGTATTATTTTGTTAAAAATATTTCAGAACCGACAGCCTTTAACTATAAATGAAATTAATAAATAAAAGTGTAAAAGACTTACGCAAATGTTTGGATTCCAAAACTTTAACACATACCACAAAGATGGCAAGAAACAGTGTTGATACCATATTCAATGTTAACATAAGACTGGTGGTTAGGACACCGGTAAAAGTGTTGATCTTGAATTGGACGACGTATTTCACAATAAATGTTAATAATATATATACAATACTAAAAAAAGTTGATCAGAATTAAAAATTACGTTTTATCGTAATCGTTCTTCATTATGTTTATATATCTATTGTTTTATTTAGTTATTTATTCATTTTGATATAGGTTTTCGTATTTAAAGATTATTTCCATTCTTTCTACATAATTTTTTGTGTTTTTTAGTTCATCCCTCATTAATTTTAAATTTTTAGCATCTTGTCTAAGTTTACTATTTGATTTATTTCGTTTATTGTTTCACATATTTCTTTCATTTTGCCTTGATTGTCATTTATTATTGGGTTCTGATTTTGAGTTTGATGTGAGTTCTTAGTTATTTGACTGTATGTTACGTTATGTATTTAGTGTTATTAGTAAATTTTTTGGTTATAGTGTTGTTCTGTTTTTTATTTCTGTTCATTTCTATTTTTTTATTTTTATAATTGATTTGAATACAAGATTTTAGAAACAAACTAATTAAAAGTCTAATCTAAAAATTATATAAGGCAACGTCACCTTTTGTGGATATATAAAAAAAACCTTATGTAAAATATGTGTTATCTTTATTTAATTCTGCATATGCCTAACTTAATGGCTGGATACAAATGAAATGTTAGAATCCATGCTTTTTTTTAATTGAAAAAACGTCTCAATAACTCTTTGAAATAGTCTAATTAAATTTAACTAAAGACAATTACAACATGGTGCTGCCTTACATTTACTTACTGCACTAACATTCACAATTTACACATAAAAATTTATGTGTTTTCGTCTTCTAGAACTGAATTTTTCAACTGTTCATTAAGAATATTTTCTATTTTGATAACTCTTTCTTTAAATCATACATTCTAAAATGTTGCCAAATTTAAAACGAAATATAAAAAAATCTTTCAAAACCGCATTAGATAAAGTCTAATAAAAGTTCATTATTTCGTTAAAATAAAAAATATTGTATTTGCAACATTTAGCACCTCCTTTCAGCTACTTCTCTATATAATTGCCACTGTCACTTAGACATTTATCGTAGAGTGGTACCAACTCGTCAATACCCTCGTCATACAATGCAGCTAGCTGCCTGTGCTTTCCGCCAATTTTCTTTGCTAGCCTGCGACTTGCTGTCTGTCCCAAAATGCTGCCCCCCTCCTAGCCAGCATTTCATACGAGCAGTCGAGAAACGAATCATTCAACAGAGAAATTGTGAACTCATGATTTTCTCGAATCTCCGATCCACTCATCATCATCATCATCATCATCGCTTTCTTCCCTGACCGCGTGCATTGTAAACGCATGATCTGCGCAATTGCCGCACTTTGCTGTTTCACCGTACTCATTACTCATTCGTCGATGCATTACACCTCTCAGCATGAGAAAATCGATGAACAATCACGAAGAAAATTTGCCAATTAATGATAATTATATTACTAAAATCAAACAAGAGGAACTGAATTACATATTTCATACTTGGCGGGAGACGATTGTTGGAGACATGTTTACGTGCTCACTGGGCGCTCACATCTAACAGGTGCGACGTTACGTAATCGACAGGTATACTAAGAACACTGCGAAATACATATGCGCAAAGATTCATCGGTTTTTCACTATAGTTTTAATTTCGTACCTTGAAATAAAATAGCCCTCGTATATGCATCAATTTTTACAATTATATTCGGTTCTCCTATTTTAAATACTATTTAGTTTCATATTTCTAAGTTGTTTATTGTTATTTTACTACAGGCAGGTAGTTTAGAGGTAAGTGGCAGACTATTATCCTAACAAAAATAAACTTTGCCTTTTAATTTCATTAGTTGTTATGTTAATTAAAATATATCATGTATTTTTAATGGAAATAAGAAATAAAATAATTTATACGTATATGCACGTGTATTTTTGCTTTGACGAATAATTATAAACTGGTTTTACAGTGACCCATAAAGCCAACTTATTATTTTCTAGGTAATTATTTTTCTTTTAATTAATTTAAATTAGTGTGTGAGTAATCTTGTTTGTATTTACACAACCAGGTAAAAATAAATGGAGGTATTTAAAAACACGTATAAAAATATGTTTGACGGGTAAAGAGAAAATGTGCATGGCCTTTACGGTGGCAAAACCACAAATTGCTAATGAAAATAATTGTTATTATTAAGATTTTTACTCAAACAACAAACCTGGATGCAACTAGACTAGTGATGAGATGAGTGATGAGAGTATATTAATACAAAAAAATATAATAAAATAAATATATTACTGGAATCAATATTAAATAAACATATAACATGTTTGTAATGGCTGTTACAAACACCTTTTCTTTCAAAAAAATATTGCATTACGATATATTAAACTAATTTTTTTCCACTTTTAAATATAAAAAAAATCATTTATTTTTGTAAAAATACAAATATTTAACTAAAAGTATTTGAATTAAAATTTACGTGAATACATCATTTTTTTTATTTATCCCAATGAAAGTAATTTTGGAACATTTAAAAGTTGACTACATTGGCCAATTTACAATAATTTATACGCGCATAAGCATATTTGACTTAATTGAGAAAAAGCGGCACACATTTGCATAAATACGTCTTTCTTAATTTTGTTTTACATCCATATACACATACCTTTTGTTGGGAAAGGTTGTGACTATCTGAGTTTAATGAAATAGTTTCGGTATTTTAATTTTCTTATTTTTTGTATTTAAAATATAGTACACAAATTTAAGTGGAAGAATAATTAATATTTTACGAACTAGTGAAACAATGAACCTGTCATATCAATTTTATAATTTCTCATAAGAAGTAACTTCTATAATTTATGAGCACATAATATACGTATATTACACCTATCCATACATAATTATTTTTAGTAAAAAATATGGTTTCTATAAATGAAGTTATATTTTAATTTTGCTGGAAATATTAATAATACAAACCTGAATGTTAAAAAACCGCAGAATTTGCTATTTTACCTTCAAAGGTAATTATTATAAAGGATAATTTTTAATAGAATATATTTATCTCGAGTCTTCTTAATAAGATAAAAAAAATTTTCGATTATCCATTTTTTATTTAATTAATTTAGGAGTTTGTTTGACTTTATAATCATTAGTATTATTAATGAATAGTGTAACACAATAAGGTAGGTAAAAAATATAGTTCTTAGGATAGCACTTAGGTATGAAAAAGAAAGAAAAAAATTTAAAAAGTAATTCAGAAAACCAAAAATCTCTTAAATCTCTTGATAGAGAATTAATTGAGATTTTAAAAATAGGGAAAGGTGAAAACACAAAGTAGTGGGAGAATCACGAACTATTCGGTAAGCTGCAAGAATCTCTCAACTCCCTGAACAGTATAAAACATGTTCTTAGCTATCTTCAAGATATTAATTTGTTCCACAACATTTCATACTTATGTTTATAATTTTTGTATAACATAGATATAAATATTAATTTTTATTGTATTTGTGTCAAAGACCTAAGTTGTCAAGAAACGTTAATTTAATAAAAAAAAATTGATAAAAATTCCATGAATCTTTGTGAAACTTGAGAGCCCAATTCAGTATCCCATAAGCCATTATCCCTTTTAATAATACTTAATGTAACCCATCTCGGTACATCACTTTTCACGTATAATTTTAATCGAATTCCAATTATCCAGTATTTTCAAAAATCCCTTTTTATGAATATTTCAAATATAACTTAAAAAGTACAAGTTCAACCTGATGTTTGTATTTTTTTTTTGTAAATAATGAAAAGGTAATTAAATCTAAAATAACATTAACGAATAGTTCTTCGAAATCAACTGAAATTTTTTATTAATTGTACGGCAAACATACATTTTTATGCTTTTGGCTTTTGATAGGTTTTAAATACTAATACGAGAATAAAAGTTATACAAAAAATAAGTAACTACGTATAACTTATACAGAAAAATAAATAATAAAAGTTCAAGATAAAATAGAGTATGAAACAGGGAGAAATATCTACAAAAGAATCATACGATCTGAAATGACATACAGAAAATAGATTGACATATCAGTTATATGATTTGCAATTGAAAAACCTGATAAGAATGACACTTTTTATAAAAATTTACGTGTGCACAATCATATTACCTCTCTTCTCAAAATTAAACTTCAAATTATCAACATTTTGGATTTAAAACTGAAGCGGGTTCATTATTGACTTTATTCTTGATGAAGGCTGTATTGCTCGATAATTTGCTTAAACCATACAAATCGAAGACGTGGTTTTCTAAAAAAAATATTGATTGCATTTCTTTTGGTGCCTATATTTCACAGTAGTGTGAAACTATATATATAAGTGTATTATCCAAATAGATGATAGTTCTAAAACCAAATACATTTTTTAAAACGGTCAAAAGTTATTCCGTTTGGTAAATAACAAATTTTATAGAAATAACATTTTTCGACTAACCCCTGTATTTTATTGTAGATTTTTGCTTGAAGGTCATTTGAATCATTTTCCTTTGTTTTAAGTTTAGTTAATATAAGGATTATTTCGCTAAATTACTTTCAGTGCGTGAGAAGGTTTTAAAACTTTAAATGGACACCCTATATTTCTTAGGTAGTTAACTATCCCTAATAATTTGAATTATATTATTTTATTTTAAAATTAAGTTAGTTATACTAATTTTATAAACATTTAAATTATCTATCCGTAATAATTTAAGCTAAATTTTTTAAAGCAAAATAATGGAATATATATAAATACATCTGTAAACATAAAGAGAACTAAAAATTTATACTAAATAAACTATCTTAAATTAAATGCCCAAAATTTTGCCTTTGGGCAACAATGTAAAACGTCACTTTTTTCTACAAAACCTCAAACTGGAAGTGACTAATCACAATCACTCATAGGTATTATTTGAAAAAATGTATGTTCTTTAAGAAGACCTAAACATATAAAAGTTACAGGGGTCAGAGAAAACATTCCTAGATAAGTTTTGCATTACAAAATCTAACATAAATCGAAAAACATTTGTTTCAGAAAAAAAATGTTTGTTAGCGTTTGCTGGCAAGCCGAAACATAGCGGTAACATCAAAGAAAGTGTGCGATTCCAGTGAATGCAGTGTGGACGAATATCCATACGAATACCAATGAACGAATTGAACCTTGTTGTGAACTAAATTATTGTATTTAGGTACTTAGGGGAGATACAGACAAAATGACATACGGTTTTATTTTTGGGTCGTAACTTTTTAATGTAATGTAATACATAGCATAGTTATATTCTACACCAGTCAGTTTTGGTGCTTTATTTATCGAAACTAAAAAAACATTTGTAGGAAAAAAATAAGAGAAAAAAAATCTTAGTTTACATGAGATCAGCTAAAATGAAACGCTTGGTTCTTCTAGGAACATCAGAGCATGAAACGTGAGCCCAATGTTTAAGTTTAACACAGCAACCAGTCTTCTCCCGACTTAGATAAAAGATCATTGCAATATATACATGGATAGTGTTCTTCAAAATCTTGACGATTATCAGATAAATTTTCATTTTAAATGTCGTCTTCAATTACTTTTTAGTGACGTTCCGAGTTCTCTTTGCTGGTGGACCTTTGGAGTTATTTTTCAATTTAATTTCCTTCATATTTGTAGTAGAAGTTAAAATTAAAGAGGTCTGCCGAATCTTTGGTTTACGTTTGCCTTGTCCACGTATAAAACATAAACTTTGGTATGAATGAGAGAGGCGCGTTCATATTTTCATAGGTTAATAAAAGCCATTCGCGTCTTACGACTATCAGTTGCGTACTAAAGTCCGCTAAATTTGAATAATGCCCCACCTATGTCATTTTATGTATTTTCGCAGGCACTAGGTGTTAAACATGGAAAATGAAAATAAAACAGAAGGTTGGAGCAATGAAGACATATTTTTGTTAATTCATTTGTATAGGGAAGAGCCAAGTCATGGGAATCCTACTCATAATTATTATAGCTCTATTTTAATCATGACCTAAAGTTTCACTCGGTGAATAGACATTTCTGGAAAATTTGTTCAAACCGTTCACAAACTTTTTTCAATTGTTCCCTATTTGAAAGAATCTATAACAAAAATAAATTGATTAAATAAATATCTATTTATAAAAGAATATGTTTTTAAGAATTAACCGTCAGAAGCAACAGTTGAGGAAAGTTATGACCATGATTTGGTTAATTCTACACCTATAACAAGCACTAATCCCAAACACAACCAAAGTATTTAAGTCGCCAAAGAAATTGAAACTTAGTAAAAATGCTTCAACTCAATGAGCAGATGAAGTCTACATTCACCTGTAGAAGTTTATGAAAAACGAAATGACAGGGTCTCTAGTACTATGTTTGGAGAACATGCTGCAAATAAACATACATCAATAGTCATCGTTCGAAAAGCATCGTGGAACAGTAGTTCATTCAACTATAGGTTACAAACAATACGAAGCTGTTGTCCCAACACTTTTCCGTTTGAACAGCAAACCTTAACACCACCAACAATCAAATCGAAGAAGAGAATGATAATAATCATTTATTTACCTTTTTTTTTTATTGCAGAATGTACTAAAAGTAATGAATAATACAGTGTTTCCATTTTCTAATTAATAAACACATTTAATATTCATAGTGTTGAGTTTTAATATAATAAGGAGGTATTTACCTGGACATAATAAATTTTAAAAATATACGAAAGGCTAGTACAGGAATCTCCTGAAGACAAATATCTCAAAGTAATGTCTAATCTCTCCTTTTCTAAAATTGCTTCTCGACAATTTGTATTTTGTTTAGCTATTTTCGGTTCAATTGTATTTAATAACCATTCAGAGTCTTCTGCGGCCATTCTAATAAAATTTTGAAATGAACCACCATACTCTCTTTCAACTTATAAATCAGTAAACATGGTCGTTCCATTATATAATTTTCGATTTTTAAATAAGGTCGTTGTCCATCATCTCCGTTTTCGTCTTGCATTTTCGTTGAGAATTAAATAGGTACAGCTTAAAATTATAATTTCTTCATTGTCATCCATCACATCAAAATGGATTAAATCCGGATACGATCTCCAACGAACGTTTGGTACTGGTATGGATTTCCGTCCAGACTGCATTCAATGGAATCACCTACTTCCTTTGATGTTACCGCTACGTTTTGGCCTGCCAACAAACGCCAACGAACATTCGTTAACATTTGCTAAACCGTCTATGCTGCGCCAACGAACGCCAACGAATATAGACAATTTGATTTAGGAATGCTGTTTTCTTAAATAATTTTGCCAAAGATTCGAAGGTGTACTAAGAAAATAAACTAATGGTTAACATAATCAAAAGAGTGATCATCCATAATACTAATATATGGAACCTTCTGATGGATATCAAGTGTAGTGTTGTGTGCTATCTAGCGAAAGCAGGACCCATATTAAAACCAGCGAAATAAATATACCTACAAAAATTACATAAACAGTTACACATTTTTTACACATAAGTAATTCTATAATCACTTTAAGTTCGTATTACATTTTAAAGAACACTTTGTACTAATAGTTTATGAAGACAATTAAATGGCTGTTTGAATGTCCTCCTTTATTTTAAAGCTCATTTTTATGCCAACGCAGTACAAAATTTTTACAGAACCATATAATCCTATTTTCTATTTAATGTACAATTTCGTCTACTCTTATCTAATTTACTAATATTGCTAGCTAATACGTTGTCTAATTAATTATCTACATTTCGCCGTATAAGAGTTTTACACAGTAACAACGAACAAAGTAGTTTAATTTCTAATTGTGAGAAGGCGATTAAAATCTATCGGGCCCTACCAATAGTTTTCAATCATATCACTAAAAAATGGGAATGATTTTAAAAATTTTTGTGAATATGTTTAATCAATAAAACAGTAATCCGTAATTTTGGAAGCTCGTTCCAACAGGCGATACGTGATAAATATTTTAATTTATTTAAAAATATATAGTATGCGATTTAAATTATTTTTTACAGCATTCTTCTTTAAAATGCAGAAAGAATATTTAAATAATTAATGTATATTGATATCAAAATCATAGAAATAATGATTTTCTTTCAAAACAGTATTAAAAAATTAAACCTAAACCATTTGTTTTATAAATTCTTTATGGGGGACAATTTATATAACTGTTAATTTTTATAATAATAATAATTTCTATTAAATATTTTGCAGGAAATATGTTTAGTTATTATATTTACATTCTAACTATAACTATTTAAACATCTAGGACGTAGTGACATCATCCTTGTCATAATAATTTAATAAAATGTTTAAACAATATCGGGAATTATTTAGGATTCTCATTTACATAAGCTATCATTTGATATTTTTAAAAATTATCAAATGCTGGCTGTAAAGCTTATATTCTGAGATCTCTTCAATATTCCACTTTTATCTAAATTATTGAAAATAATTCTAAATCAAGGAAACAGATTTATAATCAGAAAGTTTGTTGTCAACTGTATAATAAGATAGGTAATAGTTTTCTGTCAATCTGTGTTACTATTATAAAGTTTTATACTTCAAAATTCTCAGTCTTTTTGAATATCCAGCAATCTGATGAATAATGGATTTTTATTTTTTCGCATGATATATATTTTCAAGTATGTGGTTTTACTTTCAGCTTTTTTAAAAACTATTTGTAATATACTCTCAGAAGCCTTATATATTTTTTTCGTTTTATTTACAATATTAAAAGATAGGATCATCAGATTATGGATCATCAATTCGTATCCAATCTCTTCACAAATCACTGCTGGCTGCATGTTTAGGGACTACGTAAAGATTTCCTAAAGTCTAAACTTTTACATTTACAAAATACATTGCTACCTTATGACTAAGAAAATAATTCAAACATAATATTCCTTAAATTTAGTAATTCTCTTATTTCACACTTCTACAGGTACCTGATTCGGTACTTCAGGCGTTGATAGACGAACTTGATTACTTTCAGATTGAACAACGCCATTTAATTGAGATGTTCTTTGTGTGTCTCTCCATGGGGTCGTCAGGATTCTCAGTCTCTGCAACAACAAATTTTAGGTAGAAATAGGTTGGATTTGACGAAGATAGCTAGATGAGCCAAGAGATAATAATAACAGAACTTCAAGCAATTATGTATACGTTATATTGAAATTACAATCTTTAGTTTATATTCATATATACACTTTCTTCCTCATGATTACGAAGAACCTATGTGTGTTACGTAATTTCAGTATCTAGTAATAATAGCCTTTTCTTTCATTTGTTTACTGCCCACCTATCTATCAACTACAATATCACATTGGTACTATCTCAATTTTTGTTGACGACACTGCAATTGGTTGCTATTACAATCTAGAACTTTATAGAAACATTTTGAACTAAATCAGGTTGATTATTATTTGGGACATAAAGCCAAAGGACTTCTACTAGTTCAACATGGCCGTTATCAGGCTGACGATTCAATATAGATCCGTCATTTGGTGCCCCCCCCAGTAGATCTCAGTTAGTTGTCCATATTTCTAAGAGGAAAAATAAAAGGATCTCCTCTGTAGTATTAGATGACTTGCATACACTGCTGCTGCCCTACTCATCTGGAGTAAGATTGATGCAATGTCAGAGCATACATAATGTTAAAAGAAAGCAGAGAAGAAAGGCAAACCAGGATAATCAAGAAGGTAAAGAGAGAATTCTCAAGGTGATACAGTCAAGCAGCCACAAAAGGATAGATCTTAGTTTTAAACTCACTATGCCGTCAAGGGCGGAAATAGGTTAAGAAAAAGGAGTGGGACTGCAATTAGGTCCAACAACCGATTGGCGCTTATCCAACCAAGATCAGGTGAGTGCTAATTAAATCCAAATAGCTATTTGGTTAATCCATGATATCCTTTGAGTCACTATAGACTTCGAATGCATACGTTTCTATTTAGGGCCGTGGCACAGTTTATCAGCATCTAATAATATGTCTTGTTTTTCTTAAGGAAGCTTGGTGCTGGCGAAAAGGGTACGAACATGCATCCAAGCCAAGAACCTTGTTTGTTAGTGCATTTTCTACATCCAACCAGCCCTTTCATTCAATTTGCGGCTATATATTCAATGTTTTTTATTTTTGTCTATAAAACAAATTTCGAAAAAATAAACATTATCAATTCAATTTACCTTCCTGCAAGATCCAGGTGTGACAATAAACTTATATATTGCGATACCGGGAATCATAATAACTGAAGATCCGGCAATAGCCCATCCAAGAACGTTAGCCCATCCAGGATATATGTAATTTTCATAGCTAAGCGGTTCATAGCCCAGAAGACCATATACAATGATAAAAAGAAGAAAGACTGGAGCGGCGAATTTCCAACAGAATCTCCAATAGTAGCCTGGTGCAAATCCGATCATGTCTTCAATATCATCACAAAAGCGTTGAGTACCTAAAAGAGAAAGAAATGTATCTTTACAACAGACTTAAGGGTCGATCTAAAATTATTAATATAAACATTGAACATAAAATATTTCCAAACGAAAGTGTTTAATTCTCTGTATACGTTTAAGAATGGTTCGGAGCTATGGAGAATGAATCCTTAAAATTAATCACGGGTTTAATCTAGCTGTTAAAGTGAGAAAGGTTAAAATATTTAAAAATACGACGAGTTAAATCGAAATTGTCATGAGTTAGATCGCATAAATAAAAAAAGGCTAAATGTAATTAAAACGAAAACTAGAAAAATATATAAAACATATTGAACTATGTAAATTGAAGAAGCGCTTACAAAAGACAGAGAAATATGCTAAAACAAAATGGAGAAAAAAATCAATAACGACATTACCGTAAGTAAGCGGATTTAGTAGGCAACTAGATTTTTTTATCTAATAAAAAATTTTAGCTTTTCTCATAGTTTCTGTTTTATTCAGAATTTCGATTAAGAACTCCAAAACTTTTGTTGTTTGTACAATCAATCGATCTAATTAAAATGGATTGTTGTATTTGCCTTTGGTTGTGATCAGTAGAAAATTTCAATTTTTTAAATATAAGCATGATTCACTTTAAGGACGTTAAAACATTATGGAAAGTGGATCTACTTTTTCTGCATTATTAAATATAATTTTTTTATGTGCGTTTCGACAATGTCTATTTTAGTTAACAAATATTTCCATTAAGTTCAATATTTTAGTTAAAAATTCATTCATAGAGACTCATTATCCCGAACATCTAATATAAATGTTTTTTTCATTTTTTTGTTTATCTTTCATATCAGCAGAAGGAACAAAAATATTTTCAAATAAGACAAATAAATTACTTCATTTAAGGAAGAGTCTCCAACAATATTTAAATATAGCCATTGTGATAGTATATTTATTTTTAAACAGATTTCCTTCTTTAATTATTTTTTATTTTCTATTTAAAAATGCCCTTACTAAACACTAATTTCAAATTTAAGAATACTATTTTTATCTTGTGTTAGTTACATGTTAGAAACAAAATTTACCATAAATCCATGACACTGCAATAGCTTCAAAAAATACAGCAAAAAGCATGGAATATCCAGCAGCGTATCTATCCAAAAGATGAAAGAAGTAAAAGCCTCCTTGAGAACAAGAAGCCAGTCCAACCATAAAATATACTGAGAATAGACAAGCTACAAAGATTTCACGATTTCTGCCAATTTTTGGGAATTCATCACTTAAAGCTGTTATTATCGCTTCTGATCCTCCAAACTGAAAAAAATGATAGAAAAAATTAAGCATAATTAGAAAAGATAAATACATATTAAAAATAGAAGTTAATTACAGACTCGAATCAAGAGAAATACGTGTATATTAGAATTATGTTAGAATATATTAGAATTATAAAAAGTAAGGAAGACGAAATAATGAAAAATCGTCATATAATTGAGATAAAAAATGCAAACAATTGTAAATTGTAAAGAATTTTTAAGCACGAAGAACATTAAAGAAACTTACCGAGCTATCCAATCCCAACGTAAGAAGCATCATGAAAAAAATCAATGCCCAGAATATACTGCCAGGCATTGTCGCTATAGCTGCTGGATAGACAATAAATACTAGACCTGGACCTTCCGTGGCAACTTCTTGAATGGGCCTTCCAGCTGCATGTGCCATATATCCCAGGACTGAGAAAATAACAAACCCGGCAATGAAACTTGTTGCCGAATTTATTACGCTGGTCAAAATTGCATCTCTATAAAATACAAAATGATGAACAACTCACAATTTTATCCAGATATTTAAAAGTTTTCTAAACAAACTATAAATTGTTCAGAAATATGTTCAAACAATTTTATACCTACTTGTAAACATTATTATGATATTTGTTGTAAGAAGCATAAGCTAACAGCACACCAAAACCTGGCCCTAATGAAAAAAATACCTGAGTAGCTGCATCTACCCATACCTAAAAATTAATTCGTTTTTAGTCAAAATCCAATTACAGTTTGGCATACGAAATAATTAACAGTAACTTTATACATTAATGATAATAATATTATTATTATTATTATTATTATTATTATTATTATTATTCTTATTACAATTATTATTAATATTAGTATTATTGCCATTGTTATTATTTTGGTGACATAGACATCGATTGATATGGTTTTAGCCTCATATTTTAGGAACGCTTTATTTCTATTTACCATTTTATCAGCGATAGTTTAGGAACAGCACTGGTAATTAGAACCTAATAAGAAATGGTCGAAGAGAGAATCATATTTAGAATACGAAAATTGGTTTCTAATTGCAAAAAATAAAGTGATGTTTTCCTTTAACTGTAATCTAGGCCACCACCTCTTGCTAATGAGTCCAGTGCTCTAACTATTAAGCCACTCACTTCCTTAATAAGATAATATGCAATATTACCGTTTTAAGAAAAGAAGAGTAAATGATATCACCAGAAATTTTGACCAGGATTTTGAGTGTATATCAAAAATTATGTATTCAACGAGCATGACCTTGATTGTTGACTTTTTGGTTATAGCAAAGATTGGATAGTTAAAGTTACTTCGAATGACTGTTCCATAAATAAATATTAAAAAAGGAATATAATAAATAGATGGGATTTTAAGGAATATACATTGAGGATCAAAAGTCCTTCACTCCCCCTTAAATTTTTGAATAATTTTTACCATGTAATTTAGGTATTTATATTACAGTAAAATTTTAAGAAAAGAAAATATAATAAATATGGAAAGATAAATAATACTTATTTTGGATTTTAACTGTCTTCCAAAGCGTTTTAATATATATTCTAGTCTAGTCAGGTTTCGGTATCTGACAATACCATTTTCCAAGACAGAAAGAAGTTTGACAGATCTTTTTTAAAAACGTAAATAAATTTCATGTCATAAACCTGACAACTAATCATTATTAAGCAATAATCTTCTTTTTCTAAAACTATTTTTGGTTAGTATTATATAAATATTTAGTTCAAAAGGTGATCTAAGATAATTGAACTTCCCAGGATTAGTTCAATACTGTATATTGAGGATATTTTAGGTATTAGTTTATTTCATATTCCTCCAAAATATCAAGTTCTTCTTTGTTGTCACTTATATGAAGTAGTTTCACTGTTGTTTCCATTGTGTTATTAAGTATAGGTTTGTGTTTGGTATCAACGAGGTGTTTTGCGTAATGTGACTTATCTGGTTGTTTTAATCTATAAACTCGTAAGTGCTCACAGTAGCGTATGTTAAAATTTCTTAATGTCTGGCCAAGATAGATGACGTTTTTAAAAAAGGTCTATCCATCTTCTGTCTTGGAAAATGGTATTGTCACATACCGAAACCTAGCTAGATTAGAATATATATTAAAACGATTTGGAAGACGTGGAAATTCAAGATAAGTATTATTTATGTTTCCATATTTACGAGTATTATGAATAATTTCCATAAAGTAAGAATTGAAACAATTAATTTAGAAATTATAATATAAATGTATCGGAAATGTTGTAGTAGTGTTTTCACTGTAACTTTATAATATGTGACATTCGATTCATCTTTCCAAAAATATTTTTCCAAATGGTGTCTAACTTTCATATTTAAACTTTCGGCTATATCGGCTTATATCAAAAAAATAGTAATATTTCTCTAAAATATAAACAACCCAAAATATGCGACATAAGCTTACATAATTTAAGAGATAGCAAATTCTCAATCAACTTAATAATAATAATAATAATAGTAATAACAATAACAATAATAATATTAATACCTAAGCAAAAATAACTAGTCGTTTTCAAAATTGTATTTTTTTAGTTACTTACTTCGGCAGATCCGATAGCACTAAAGTTCGGATTCAAATAATATTGAATGCCTTCAGCTGATCCAGGTAAAGTTATTCCTCTAACTAAAAGAATGAGTAAAACAGCGTATGGAAATAGAGCTGTAAACCAAACTACTTTTCCGGAAGTTGAAATTCCCTTCCACAAAGAAAAATAGCAAATGATATATACTGCTAGAAGGCACAAGGCGATGTCCCACTTTATAGCACCCAAGTCGTGAAGACCTTCGCTTTGATGAAGCTCCAGAATAGCTCGACTAGAAATATGAATGAATGTAAAACGTCAATTTAAAAAATAAACATTTAGAGTAATTTGACAGATAAATTCCATATAGCTATTGTTAAAACAGATATCTACTGCACTAAAAAATTATACCGAAATGGTGATTTGATACGGGATATATGGCTTTCTTGATCTGTCGGGGCTGAATGAGATATTTTTGAAAATATTTTTTGATTGATTAAAGCCTCACTTTCCTCAAAAATAGCGCCAAAATAGTACATGTAATTGAAAAATGTAAAACTTTCCCAGTATTTTATGAGCATTGAATAATAAAAATGACGTATGGTTAGTGAATGCAAACTCAATGTAAAATATATTGAGAAAATTTTTAAAATATTTATTAAAAATCTCGAATTTTACGAACGATAATTATTTGCCTATTAGCTTTAAAATCTTCATTTAAGTTAAAATTGTTTGACCATTTATATAAGAGAGAATAAATACCTTAGATGTCAACACAAACAAAAGTTTGTATATCTCAATAAAAATATGAAGAATTACATGTTTTTGTGTGTCAGTTCTGAATAACTTAATATGTAATGTTGTGTGAAATGAGCTTTTTTTATAAAAGAAAAACTGTTTATTCTCTCTTTTCTACTTACTTGAAATACTCGGAAGCAGCTGATGCAAAACGGGAATCCGTTGGACCAGAGATCGCAGCTAGTTCTGAACGATTAAATTCAGAGTAATTTCTTGTGGGAAACTCAAACTGAAATAAAAATCCAAATAAAACGCTTATATCAATTAGTTTTAGGTAACAAAGAATTCTTTAATGTATTTATTTAGGGTGTCCAGAAACGAGCTTCAATGAAAAAACTGTAAAATTCCGAGCTTATTTTATTTCGATTTAATATAAATCACCTTATCCAAAAATTAATGGAACTCTAACATCAGTTTAAATCAAACATCTTCGAAACGGTTTCCTATTAAGTGATAACATTCAGTATATGTATTTCATAGAATATACCCATACCCAATATGTCAAACTTTGCGTGAATCAACCGAACCGCTTATGACTACAATTAAAAAAATCATATTTACGCTGTACATTTGGGCATAATCCACGAAATAATTATACAGAATGATATCACAGGAATCCGTTTTAAAGTTATTTTAATTAAACCGATCTTAAAACACCAGCTTTAAAGAGTTCTACTTCCTTTAGGAAGATTTTTTGGATAAGGTAATACATAAAATGAGCTCTCGATCTTGAAGTTTTTTTCTTTGAAGAGCGTTTATAGATACCACCCTATATATGAATGTAAATTAATTAACAAATATTTGATAATAAACTTAACATAATAACTTACAGGTTTACAATTGGGCGTATTCCAAGGATTATCACACGTCGTCCAAGGTAGTAGATTTGTAAATGAAGCAAAGAAAAACCTCAACGCCCATGCAATAATGACATTGTAGTAAAAATCAACGTAAAAAGCGATCAGCACAACAGCATAACCTATACCTAAAAAATATTTTTTTGGTCATATGTTTTAAATCAAATCAACCGGTAATAATAGAGACCGAATAGGATAGACACAAAAATATTTAAAAAAAGTTTCAATAAATAAATGATCAGGGAATTCCAAATAAAAAAGGCATAATAAATGAAAGAAGCAAGAAGAGCATTTTAAAAATATAAATAAAGAAACAAACAAATGGATGAAACTATTAGGAAAAAACTGAAAATGAAAAACAAGTTAGTCAATCTAGGAAAATAAAAAAATTTAATAAAAATGTAATAATATAATAAAATACAGGGCGATTCGGAGTTAAATATACATATTTTTAGTGGATGTGTTCCGCTTCATTACTGAGGTGCAAGGTGATTTTTAAACTTTCATCAAAAATTCTATAGTCATGTACGTTAGGGGAATTTGTTACTTGGTACGTAAAAATGAGATATCTCTACTAATCCAAATCTAGGTATGAACTTTCAATTTCTGATATTTTACACATCTAAATATAATATTGAAATAATTTCCAAAATACCAAAAGCGAAATACGTACCAGAATAGGCTTTACGTAACTAATCGTAATTCGGTATGAACAGTAGATGAAATGAAAATGTTTACCTAAAAAATATTTAACAGTAAAATGAAGCAACCGTTAAAAACAGTTTGAGCAATTTAACTTTTTTTTTTTGTAGAAAACTTACATAACCTACAGCTTTACAGTCCCTACATTAATATTTTTTTATTAGAAATATAACATTTACTACTTGGCCCTAGAATTGGTTCAGTTTCTGAAAGAGTCTTTTATTGTTTCATATCTTTATTATCGCCTTCCTACGCGGTATTATGCCACAGACACCGTATTGACATTATGCGTTATAGTTAAAAGAAGGCAAAAAAAAACTCCTTCGATCAGATTATATTTCTTTCTACCTAAATAAGATGTCATACAATGGATAAAATGAATAAAAGTGGCTGCTTTTGGTTAAAATAGAGTTTATAATTCTAGATTCAACTACAGGCGCTGCAATTCTATTTGTCTCAATTGAAGATGCGCAGTAGCCTTTCAAAACACCAGGGATGAAAACAATAGCCGTCCTGTGGGGGCAATCAACATGTTTGTATATTATTATTATAATATATTTTAAGAAAAATATTCTTGGGCAACAAATACTTTTACAAAAAATAACAATGATAGTGCAAGTTATAGTCCATGTGTCTTGAATAATTCAAAACATATCACATAAAAACACAAGTTGCTGAAGCAAAAGTCTAAAAAAGTACAAAAGAATATAAGTAAAACAGAATTTCCAGTCTCCAAAATGCGAATAATCAGGCCATGTTTATACATGTCATAAAATGAAAGGTATGAGACTAATAATCAAAAATTTTAGTGAAAAATTAAAAAGGGACATTGTGTCGAAAAGCAGAGCAATACATTCTTAAGAATAACTCTATTAAAAAAATTAGGTTCAAATGACAAAAAAAAAGAATAACTTAAAATAAAAAAATAGACATTTCCATTCTCAAAAATGTCCAATTCTATATCTTGATGAAACTTGCATACATAATAGCCGTATATCATCATCACCTAATTAGGTGATGAAAGTACAAAATGTTTGTGTGATACTATTTTGAAAGGAGAGTAATATTTATTGAACATGCTGTTGGTAATAGTGGCTTTATTCCTAATAATTTATTATTATTTATGTCTTGAGCCAAATAAAGGGATTATCATAATAATCCCATAAATATGTGAAAAGTGACTACACCTTATCACAATGGTATGTAAGAAACTTCTCCGAATTCAAATTCTAAAAAAGTTAAAGTGATACCAACAGTATTACATTTGACCTTTTTTCACAACTACTAAAACTGTACGCATTAATCAAGCAGCGTAAAAAATAGTTTGAAGCAATATACATTTGATAGAGTATTTGAACATGTGCATATTTTTTTAGATTATCACAATACCACCCTGACTTAAGTCCTGTTGAAATGATTTCAGTTGTAGTAAAAAACGTAGCAAAAAATAGCAACTTTAAATTAGAAGACGTAAAAAAGTTAGCTGAAAATGCATTTAAATTAATAATCCAAGAAGACTGCAAAAAAAAGATATGAATATGTTTTAACTGAAATAACAAGAAACCAAGCAATAGCTGTACGTAAATTGGAACAAATACAAAGAATAGCGTGTCTCAACATTACAGAAGCCATGAGAACCACACCAACAAGAGCAATGAAGGTGATTCTAGGTCTCACCCCCCTTGACATTCTAATCAAATTCCGCTACTACAAGCGAACATGGACTCGATCGGACCGAGATATGCCTTTGACAGACCCTACAATGTAGTAACAAAAATCGCACCCCACGAATGCCATTTGCATCTATACTGACGGTTCCAAAAGAGGAAGTCGCTCAGGATGTGGAATATACTCCAAATCCTTAAACCTGAATATAAAGTTATGGGTAAAAAAGCCACTGTAATTTAGAAAGAGCTCACTGGCATACTCATAGCATCTCAAGAAATCACCAGGAAGAATATCACTGAGAAAAATGTCTACATCCTAATGGATAGCAGACAATCACTACTAATCAACAACGTGGTAACAGTTAGCTGGATCAAGACCCATGAAAAAGTAACCGCGTGGCTGACTAGCTGGCCAGGAGAGCGGCCTCCCAGGAGATTCTGGACCCTGGCGCCCTCATTGGCCTGACAGCATCAGCCGTGACAAACTTAATAAAAGAACGTTCCCTAGATATGTTTAAGGAAAGGTGGGACGAAACAAGAAGCTGTCAGCTAGCCAGGCAACTTAGTTGGCTGACGAACTAAAGGAAGTCTCAAACAAGAGGAAGATGCACAATGGGCCAAAAGTGGTCTAATTGCTGTGGGGCTCCCACCCTCCCCACGCTACACATACAGATGTATTAACTGATAAATATTTGGTGTCAAGTAATTGTAATGGACGACATTCTAATTTCTAATGTCATTATCAATGTTAATGGAAACAGCTGTGATAGTTTCTGTAGTAGTGATTATATTGATGATGAAGATTTTTTTACTAATTTGTTTATATTTATTTAGTTTGTTAGTAGTAATGGACAACTGAATATATATTGTCCTGTCCAATGATTCATTTAAATATTTTGATTTATATAACCCTGATTAGATATTATTCTTGTAATTTTAGTATAAATTATTTCATCTAATGTACACCTATTATAAAAATGTTTAACAATACGACTAATTTTGATTATTTATTATGCAATACAGAATTCCTTTAAATTTTATATTATTAAATTAATTTTGATATATATATATTTAACAATAGTAAATTATACAATACAGATTTAATAATATAAAAAACAATCTATTCCATTCCTCTTCAAAACTTGTACGCTACTGATTATAATAGCAACCACTAAGATCACTTCAATGTGTATCAACAAGCGCGCACATTTTAACTCGCCCTATACAAATTAACTTGCGACTACTGTACCTAGATTAAATACATTTTGTGTTGTAAACCTTAGTTTACCTTGCGTTTTATTAAGTGAGCCCATTCGAATTAGTTAGTAATGTTATTGTAATATTAATTTAACCACAAATGTTTATGAATAAGTCTTTTAAAGCCGGCCCTGCATTGTGCGTTTCGGCTACAAAAGAATGCGAAACCAATTGAAGTATAAATAGTTCAGATTTTGTTTCCAACATATTTCTCAACAAAATAAAACAACATCCTGTATATCAAATGTTTATTCGGACTTTAAAAGAATATTGCGAAGTACTCCAAATAATGTGGTTCATAATTTCACAACACTTTTTATCCTCTAAATTAATTCAGGATTTTACAAGAATGCATAATTTTCACTTATAATACCACTAGTGCCTAAATTATTTCCGGAAATTTTTTCGAACTCACGAATATTTTGAAAATATTCGTGATTGAGAAAAAATTTCCTGATAATAATTTAGGCATGTGTGGTATTCGGTAAGAAAATTTTACACCATAAAATTTCAAAACTTGACAGACATGAATTAAAAAATAACACCAAGTAGTTATGTCATGCGCATATAAGCGCTTCTATAGGTCAAAAAAATTTCCAGTGAAATTTCGTCTAGGGTACCCACCAAGAGAAAAATTTCCGGAAATTTTGGTGGTTGCCATAGAAACCATTTAAAAGAAAAGCATTTGATTGGTTATAAAATAGAGGTGTCAAATTTTCTTTAAAATACTTAATTACTCCCGTATGTGAATAGTATATTCTGTAGCAAGGTTAGAATAAAAAAACTTTGATACGAGTGAAACGTTGCGAATGCGAGCGCCAACGAGCGTGAGGAACCACGAGTATCGAATTTTGTTATTCTAACCGAGTAAGAGACTATATTTTTTCCACGACCAGAAATTTACTCGAATTTTCACTCATTATTTTATTTGCATTAAAATTTGCATTTCACATTGACAGTTTTGACATCCATGGCTGTCGATATTGTTAATTACGGAATATTCATTCCATCACTTGTTGTGGAATGAAAATACATGCAAAACATATAAGATACAAGTGTTTCAGAATATTCTATCTCAAGAGTGAGAATGTTTACATTCTATTATTAAAAATTTTGGATTTTGTAATTAACATATTCCACTAATGGTCGTGGAGAAAATCAATTTCATGTAACAGTATAAACAATACTCTTTAATTCACTATTTTATTTCATGTCCAAATCTTTTAGGAGATTTAAAAATTTAATGTTTTGTTATTTCTAAGTGTATTAAAGATATCAATTTTTATTCTTGTCCAAAATTTGTTAGAAAGTTTTAAAAATTCTAATATAAATGGTGTTTTCTTTAGGTGTGAGGATTACTGCTTCCAAAGGATTTTTCTTTAGGTGTGTTTTGTAATGAAATGTTTTTTGGTATATCAGATGTGGTATCTGTCAGTTTATATTCCGTTAGAATACCCATCTCATACGCCGCTGGTCATTTTAAAATATTTTAATTTTGGTTTAATTTCAAATTTTTGAGCGCAATTAGAGTTTTAAATGTTTGGGGGCAGAGTACAGGAGCTCGTTCTTGACCGTTTTTCCGAATTTCCGATCCCGGCAGTACCGTAGTGCCGAAAATGTCCAGTTAAGTCATTTGAAGTATTGTGTAAAAGAGTAAGGAATATTTGGTACCGGGTATTTTTGCTGATTTTTGATAAAATTTGATTTTAGATTTAAATACCTGTTTGATATTTTGATTTTTCTTTAATACGTTTTGACCGGCAAAAACCACTGCCTGTGACTGTTGGGGTAGAATTTGTAGTGGGTGGGCTCTGAGGTAGTTATTTTCTTTAATTTAATGTAGTATAAATGTTTTTTTTTCTAGTATATATTGAATTTTTATTTTAAAATTTAAATCTCTTTTATTCCGTTTTTTTAACTTGAAGAAAAGTTTTATCAATCAATCAAAATAGTAACCGGTATCCAGGTAACGTGGTGGAAAACAATTAAAACCTGTTTTCCACTACTTTCAAAATGTTGGTAATTTTTCAGTCAGACCCCTGGAATACCGTATCTCCATCTGTTTCTACCTAGGCACCCTTATTGCTAATTTAACGGATCGTGTGTTCTCCACGAAAACAGAGGACTGGCGCCCGAGGCTTCACCGAAAGCGCCATATTGTAACCACCGCTTTTCCAGAAACCATAGGAAAAACGCGTTACAGTTTAAAATATTAAATATCTAAAGTTCATATCTGAATTTGGAATATTAAAGATACCTTATTTTTGCGTAACAATATGACATTTGATACAAGTTACATGAGTAATAAATAAAGTAAACCCGAATTATATTTTCTCGATGGAAAATAACTTTTTTAAAAATCAAAAATTCTGCTTTATTATACAATTAAAACTTTTACACAGATTATATATTCTAACAACTACGAATGATTTTTACTGACTGCCTCTGCAGTGCAATTTGTCTATTTATAAGTTCTTTCTAATGTCTGAATAAGCACTTCACAATAAAAAGAGTCTATTGTTGGTGGATGACATAAATCCCGCGTTTCATTTTTAATTACCCTTTATATTATAGTTTTTCAGTTGGAAAAAATACTAATAACTGTATTTTTTTTATTTTCATGTAGTTTGTTTGTCATTTTCAGCTTCATTTTGTTTCTAATAATTCAATTTATTTGTTTTTTCCTGCTAATTATTTATAAATTACCCTGCTTTCATTTATTATGCCCTTTTTCGGTTATCTCTTATTATTCCTCCTCATTCTTGTTGTATTAGTTTTTTTAGTACCATTTTTATTGTTTTTGTTTGCATTTTATTCGGTGTCCATTGGTCTCGGTTCTTAGTTAGTTATACTATTAATTAATATATTCTACTCTTAATTTCTTTTTGTTGAAGTACACAGTGTTCTCTCATATTCTATTTGGATTGTTGAACTTTTTTATGGCTGCATCGTTTGTATCAATTTTTAATTTAAGCCGATGTTGTTTTTTTATGATTCTAAATTCTTTAATCTTTTGTTTTCTACTAATAGTTCTTCTTTTTCTATCTTTGTATTTACTTATTTGAGATAGGCTCTCTGATAAATCGCATTCGAAACTAAGGTATATATTAAATTAGAATAATCCACCAGATACAAAACATTCTTTAAAGTATCCAGCCGTAATAAAAATATTACAAGATGATGATTCTAACCAACTTGCTCATTTATGGCAAAGTGTCATTTCTCTACTAATTATAAGTTACTATATGATAAGAAATCATAAACTTAAATGAACGATAGGTATAATATTAATTATATGGAAAAATTTCTCAATAAACCCGTCGTAGCCCGATAATGATTCACGAGGAAAAGAACAGAGTCTCGGGGAACAAAATTCTAAAATTGCCACCAGTAGTGAACGAAGTGTCTTTTGTGGTGTAAAGAGGCACTCACAATGCATTTTACCAGCTGTTTCCGCTCACGGTTTCCGCAGATTAGCAAAAGTGGATAATTGACTAACGATGCGACGGTTCGCTTTTCTTGGTAATGGCACTGCCACTGATTCCATCTTAGAGTAGCGTGCTAAATAAACTTTATCACTTCAGGAATGTTTTAATTAACTATGAAGAAGCCCAAAAGTATTTATACATATTATGTTTATGTTAAAAATATTATTTAAGATATACTTTTATTAGAAATTCCTTTAATTCTGATATAACGGCTGCTTCAAGTTTTTTTATTAATTTATTTTGATTACATGAGGATATTTAAACTTTTCTAATATTTCTAATGTTTCATTTTAATTTTCTGAATTTCTTTAGATCTTCATTTTTCTCCAATCGAAATTTTCTTTGTTAATCTCTTTAATTTCCTCTTTATTATTTACTTGAAATTTCTTCTTTTTCATCACAGCAAAGAACCAATTACAAACACAGAAAGAAACCTTTTATACCGCAATAAGATATACACTTTTTTCATTGCAGAGAGACATACCTCTATCTATCAAGAATAGATAGAAATAATTCTACAACGTATTGGGATTAATAATTTGAAGCACTGCCAAATATGACTCTGTTCCTTTAAATAAACTGTTTGAAGTGTTGATGAAACGCGATATTAATGGAACCTATATAAGGTGTATTTACAACATATATAAAAACACTGAATATGTTGTAAAAACGGGCTCACAGATAAGCAATAGAATTAAAATTACAAAGGGAAGTGAATATGAACTTAATTTCTTTGCATAGGAACATCAGGCATATACTTAAATATTCAAGACCAAAGAATAAAAAGTATTGGAAAATATAAATATTTAGGGAGCCTCATTACAAAAGACGGTAAGGATGACCAGGACATTGAATACAGAATAAGACAAGGAAAGACAGTCATACAACAATTAAATAGTTTATTGTGGTCTACGTAACTTAGGTTTGAAACAAAAAAACTACTTTATAATTAATTATAAATTAACACAATAGGAAAAACATAAACTACAAACTGGTGAAATGGACTTTTTTAGAGGTCGTGTCGAATCTCAAGATTGGAGCATATACCAAATGAAATAATTAAACAACGATCACAAATAATAAACACGATAGTAGAATGAATAGAACAGGAAAGGGATAGAAGAAGTTATGAGAAGAAGAGACCTGAGAACAAACGAGTGGCATGATAGAAAATTATGACGAATGAGATGAGAGGCAGTAGCTGCAGGACCCCTTTTTATATATATACGAGTATATAATATATACAAATACATATATTTACTGACAGCCAGACAGACTTTCCGACCCTAAGTAGGCAGAAGGTACCATCTAAACTGACCATGAAATACTAGAAAGAACTCAGGGCGCTGAAGAACCAAGGCAAATTGACGTTGATATGGATTTCATAGTACTATGGCATTCCCGAAAATAAAAATCTTGATTAACTTAAATTAAGAAAATCAACTGGTTACAGTGGCTAAGTATCAATCTTGAGGTATACAAAGACTATAGTCCAAGGACAGACACAAAAATGGGTGCGAAGTCAACTAGCCGAATATTGAAGACAAACTCTAGAAAAGCCACTAAATAAGATTTTAGAGACAAATAACTATAAACTTACAAGATCATATTCCATGAAAATTTCGTCTTTCTGAATTATTAGTTTTATTCTGTAATACTCAAGGAATAAAAACTAAAACTGTATAATCGAATCTATAAACATAAAATACCTCGTCCTTTTTAAGCCTATCACGTCTCGACATACATAATAAAAGAAAAGAGAACATTAAAATAAAATAAAGATCTCTCATATTATTCGAGAACAACTGCGAAACACTTTTAAGCTCAACATCTCAAATCTTTGAATTACGACTAAATAAAGTGCCCTTATTTGCAAATTTCATGGGGTATAGAGAGGAAAAGTGTGGAAAAGCAATTGTCGACCTCTTAACTCTCTTCGATGGTCTGGAGAATGAGAAAATGAAAGTCATATAATCTGCCACACTCGAATGACCGACCATTCTTCGAGCACTTAAACATTATTACACAAGGCTGTAAAAATGTTTTTTGAATATTTTATGTGGACGATGTAAGAAAAAAATCAACAAAGATCAAAATATACAGTTTAAAAATTGAAAAAAGGACTTGAATTTGAAAAACTTTTCAAATATTTATTTATAATGACGAACTTTTAAATAATAAGACACTTTTATTTGGAATTTAACATTATAATTGACAATTACATGCGCCAATTAAGATTTGCTCCCATCGTATCTGTTACTATCATAGTAATCAAAAAGTGGCCCAATAAAAATGGTAAAAGAATATTTTAAGAATTAACAATAAATATTCAGAATGACTAAATTGTGATTCTAGAAAACTCCTCAGATCATTTTCTTTACGATTTATTCTACTTATTTATTAATATTTGTAACTTTGAATTCAATCCATTCCAACCAATGAAAATCTTCACCGTACCTCAAGAAACTTTTCGTTTAATAATATTAATATAATTGGCTATATATGAAATACTTTTAAAATGAGATAGTTCACTTACCTTTAAACAATGGACATAGCCGTCCCCAACACGTAATGGCCCCTTTTCTATTAAACTGTCCTAAAGCTAATTCCATATAAAATAGCGGTATACCTCCAACAACTAACATAATGCAGTAAGGGACCAAAAATGCGCCTAAAATATAAAAAATATTTGTTAGATATCTTGGTGTCTTATAGAAATAGAAAGTTTAAATTAAATATTTCTCTAAAAGATTTAATTTCGATAAAATACCTCCTTTAATATAAAAGTAGTTTTATCAGATTATTTTTTCAGTACAGTATGAAAAAATATTAATATTTTAAATGAAACAAATGTTCTACATTACAATAATAAATTTTATTTATAAAAATTTTAAAATAGGATTTATTGGTGAGTATTTTAAGTTATAGTCAAGATCTGCATTTTTCAAAAATATTTGCCGACTTTTTTCTTAGGAATATACAGAGTGGACCAAAAGTCTGGAAATGGCCAATTATCTCGTAACTTTTTAGTCCGAATTCTGCAAAATTTGGGATAAGCCTTTCCAGACTTTTGGTCCACTCTGTATTTATTCTCCAAGCTGACATTCAAGCTGGAGTGGGAATAAGTTGAAGTTCTTATAGATCTCTTATAAAGAACCTGGACATGATGGTATCAGTAGAAATGAAAAAGTAAAACCAGAAATGGTCTGACAACTCCGCTAGAACTGATTTCGCTCTTATCTCAAAGCACCGGCAGGAGTCTGTTAAAACTTTGTATTAAGAAATAATAAAGACTAATAAATGTACTAGAATAATAAATATTTCCAGAAATATCTGAGACTGTAGCTGAGAAACTACAATTAACAGTTACACAAAGCCATATGACATCTCACTTAAAACTTATCTGTAAAGTGCCCCCTAGGCTATCAATAATATTGCCAATTGCAATTGACAATGATATTAATGATGTCACTCACTGACCGTCTAGGAGACGTTTGGCGCGATTGTCAATTGATTGAAGACGATTGTTAGAATTTTTGATTGAAGGAAATTGATTAGAGCGATTGGTGGCAGCGGTTGATAGTGTAATTAGCAATTTGACCATGTTTCGTTAGTTACGTAACAACCAGAAAGATCTGATAGAATATAAAAAATATATATAAAAAAAAACAGGAAAATAAATAAAAATTATAAGAAGATGTTAAGCTAATGGGACAATTATGAATCCGTCGTCAATAAATCAACCACAGACACATACAAATACGAATTGATAGAATAATTGAGATGAACACAGAAACTTTTTTTAGAAGTATATGGAGTACTGAAAGTTTTGGAAGATCGTATCTGCTTGAGTCATGAACCACTTACACACCAAATCCAAATACTGCATGTAACACGCGTTTCGTTAACTATTAAAAATACCAACCTTGGAAAAGGTATCTCTTGTTTAAAACTTCCACACCATTCGGGAATTTGTAACATTAACAAAATGGGCAAAACAAGGATTCAGGGTATCTCAAAATGTAAGTTAGAAAGCGAGGTGCTTTTTAAGAGATGTTAAATCGAAATATTAAACTAGAGTAAGCAATACTTCTTTGTATTTATGCGACATTATAATTTTTTTATAGAATGTACTTAAATTTAGCCTTATAAAAATCATTATTAATATTTATGCTGGCCCACACTTGTTGCGCGGTGTTTTACATTCTTTTTTTGCTTGGAAATTCAGCTATAAAAATCCAACGTAAATTCACTTAATAGAAGAGTAAAAAATTGTTTTGTTTTTTTATATCGGTTTAAGTTCATTAAATTCCAATTAATATGTGATTAAATTCTTCGGATACATTCATGGAACATGGAAACAATGACGGAATTGTTAAAAAGCAACTCTTTTATATTATTTAAAAGGATATATTTGTATCTTCTTTGTTTTGAATTTAAATATTATCCGTGGCTAGGATGAATATAGGTTTTAGAATTAATTAACCTGCCTGATTTCCCCTCTAGAAGAGAACCTCGACTCCTAGAGAGGTTGTAAAGTATATACCTTTCTGTTACCGTTCTATAAATCTTATTAACCCGTCTTTATTTGTAAAAATGATTAAGGTAAAAGGGTATGCTCGATTATTTATTAACTTCGTTTAACATTTAATATAAAACAAATAAATCGGATAAATAAGAAAGGACATCCGCAAAGTCATAATGTGTTACAAACTAAAAAACAAGCCAAAAGGTGGCTTATTGCTTTTCAAAATATTCCCTTTGAAAACCTATGGACTTTTTCTTGAGAATAAATCAATTATCATAACGTGTACGCTTTATAAAAAATGTAAGCTATTACCCAAGTTACATTAGAAGATATTCAATTTTGTCTACATAGTGAAAAAATGTTTCTATTAAAAAAGAAATTATACCACAAAAACGGTTAAAGATAGATATAGGGAAATATTAATAAAAATTATTCAGAATAGTTCTCGAGATCCGTCTAACCGACTGCTTATTTTCTGTAACTCTTACTATACAAATCTTACCGATTTATTTGAAGGATATTTGTCAATGGGGATCGAAACCAAATATTCGAAAATTATTTTCATTTATACAGGGTTGTCCAACAGTAAGTTTTTTAATGGAATGATATAACTACCTACAAAGTATTGTTTTTAATATCATATCCCTTTCATTTTCATACTCCTATTTAAAAATGCTCTGCTTTCTCAGATTTGACGTTGGAATTTAAAAACTACAAATGTAGAAAACCAATACACCAAAGATTTTTTAGACCAAGTTTTAATTTTTTATTTTATACAGGGTGATCAAAAATTAATTTCATTTTTCAAATATTTCCAGTAAAGTAATCTCAAATTTTTCAAATGGAACACCCTGTATTTCTATTTATTAACGGATGGCGAATGTTGCGTTTTCGACTTTCTCATATACTTTCCTATACCGATCTTTCGTCGTTAAAAAGTAAATTCAAAAAAGACGTTTTTTTACTTACATTTAAGAAAGGGTCAGTTTCAAGAAAATTACAATAATAAAATTTATTTGAAAATTATATGAAAACATAAATTTACATTTTATAAGAGATGCTCAAAATGGTGGCTATTTTCTCTAATGCACACATTTATTCGTTCGTCGAATAATCGAGAAAAGATTCAAAGCATATCAGGTGTAATGGAATGGAAAGCTTGCACTATATTTTCTTTTATATTTTTGGGTGTTTTAGGCGAATTTAAGTAAGCTAGATTTTTAATATAACCTTACAGAAAAAAAAACAGGTTTTGTTAAGTCATGTGATCGATCTGTCCATTTTTTTGTACGATTTCTACCAATCCATGTATTAGGAAACTCTTTATCTAATTGATCTGCCATTTCGCGTAAAAAGGCGCTCTTGCTCAAGCTGGTACCACATTATTTGTCTTACAGGAAGAGACATATTTTCAAGTAGAACAGAAAGATGATTAGTTGAAAAATCTATATACATCAAAGTATTTAAGTTGCCTTAAAAAAAATACGGTCCATTAACATGATCCTCAAATATACCTCCCCAAACATTTACACTCCATCTTTGTTGCTTATGTGTTCAGATGATTGTAGGATTTCCAGTGGAATAATAGTGAAAACTATGCTTATTAACGAATCCTATGGTTGATATAAAATTTACATAATAACTCACTTGCACGTAAGTTATTCTATTTATTAGAGTTTTTTTTTCTTCGCCTAAATTAATTTGACGCCAACCCAAATATAAAAGTTTTAAGTTAAAATATAATCGTCAACGATAAACAATTAATTCTTATATGTATATATGTATATATACAACGCTAAGAACTTTTCTGTAAAATGGGCAATAGCGAGTTTTTATGTCTTCCTTCGCTAACCTTCCATCTTCTTTTTGGTACGGTTATATTGTTTTTGTATATTAAGATTCCTTATTTTGGCAATCACTAAGTAGTGATCTGTTTCTCCTTGTGCTCTTTTGTAGGTTCGGGTATCTGTTGTTTTTTTACTTATATTTTTTGTGGCCAGAATACCATCAGTCTGATTTTCTTGTTTCCAGCCGGGTGTTTCCATGTGATTTTGTGTTTTACTGGGTGTTCAAATGTGTTTGATAAAAATTCCATTTCCGCCGATACAAATATTTTTTCGAGATGCGACGGAAAAGAATGAATCCTCTTTTATTACATTGAAATGTCACCGAACATATTACCTATAATTATCACTATGTTGTAAAACAGTTTGTAGTGGTGTTGTGTTTGTTTATGAATAGTCGAAAAATATAGAAAACTTGGAGAAGTTTTCCAGTCTTGTGAAAATGTATTCAGTCACTGAATAGATACTGTTATACGTATCAATTTATAAACGAGAAGCTAGTACTTGGGAATGAGGAAGAAAACCCAATGATACACAGACTCTAATTTAAAATATTAACAGATTTTAATACGCAATATGCATTTTTTTATTAAAATCATAGATCTTATTGTGTATTTTGTAAACATACCTAAGTACCAGTATAACTTATACCTACGTAAATTATGAAGCTTGCTAAATTTCCAAAATATTTTCGGCATGTCGCAGATACTACGCACTAAAATTCGTCGAAAATCGGAAAATTAATTGTCAATCATTGCATTTCCCCGCACTTTCTCGATATTGTATTTTTTAGGGCGGATTAGTTATTACATTGAATGAGTCCGCCGTGCTGCGGAATTCACAGCCGGTGGAAGGTTAGCCACTACATTTTAAAAAATGTCTTTAAACTAAGCGAAACTAAAATAAATCCAGGATCCTAGTGTGTTAATGTCGTTACTAGATAATATATTATTTTTTTCCTCTTTAGGTTTTGGTTTGGATATAAGGAAGATTGTAAGCCGTGCTTGCGATTATCCACTGATGATTTTAACATACCAAAAACAACTAAAGATATTGGAAATTATTGCTAAAGTTAGTACAAAAAAATGCTTATGAAATAGGAAGACCAACATAAGTAAAATAATCGTTAAGGTCAAGGGAGGGAGTTTCCATAAAAATAAAAGAAGATAGAAACCATAAAAACTCGCTATTAAAACGCAGCCACAGAAAATCTACAATCACAAAAAACAAAACCTAGAGATAAAGAGACGATATGGAAAGAAAAGAAGCAAAACATAACCACCAGAAGAAATTCTGGGAGGAAAGGAGATAAAACACACAAGAGGAATGAATAGTAGTACCAAGAATGTGAAGAAACAAGAAAGAAAAAAAGTTGTAAGAATTAACTGGACAAATACAAAAAGAGAAAAAAATAAAAAGAAATATCAAACAGAAAGAAATAAAGCAAATATCTTATACAAGATCACAGCAAAAACAAAATGAAACAGTTTTTTTTAGGAAAATAAAGATCCACTACAATAGCGCAAAAACAGAAGTAAGAAAAATAAAAAACAAAAACGAAGAAGATGGAAACAGATAAACTGAAGAAGAACACACAGAACCAGATCAAGAGGATCAAGAGCAGAAAGGCTTCACAGAAAAGGAGATTTGAGAGTAAATAAAAAAAATTAGGGAACGGCAAAAACCTCGGTGAAGACAAAATCGAAGCAGAGCTAATAAATATGGAAGCCAAAAATTACACAACCAAATACACCTGATGATAGAGCAAATATGGAAACAAAACAAAATACTACAAGAACGGAATACTGAAATAATTACCCCTATACATAAAAAAAAGAAAATGTACAAAATATAAAGCAATAACGCAATTAAACACAATATAGAAAATTCTTTTTAAACAAAAAACTTGAAACATATGTTGAACAATTGGTAGGAGACTACCAAAATGGATTCAGGCCAAGAAGGTCCACAATCAACACCATACACACTTTTGATCAAATAATACAGAAGATAAAGGAATACAATAAAAATATTCAGCTTATTTCGAAAGTTGCTTCAATACGTACACAGGAATAAAAGAACTCGAAAACCTAAAATACATACCCCAAAAACTAATCCAACTAACAGAAATGACACTAAGCAACTCTAATACAAAAGTAAATAATGAAAGCTATAATAACAAAGGCAAAGTTAGACAACAAGAATATCATGACAAACCAAGTACAAGTAGTAGCCTATGCCGATGTTATTACTATAGTTGCAAACTCGAAAGACGACTATCAGAAAAACTAGACATAGAAGCAAGGCTATTCGAACTAGAAATCGACGAAAATAAAACAAAATACTTAAACTTGATAAGAGATAAGAGAAAAGGAGGAAACAACTTAACAACAAGGACACATAGATTGGATTTCAACTACTTAGGAGCTGTGATTGGACACATTGGAAAAGAAATAGTTAAAGACAGAATACAAAAAGAACTACAAGCATACGGAAGAAATAAAGAATTGCTAAAGAGCAAAACGCTGCCTAAAAACATAATAATCAATATAGAAAACATTGATAAGATAATATACACGTTGGAAATAACTACACATTGAGAAAGAGGAAAAATTAAAAATAATAAAGAGGAAAATAATAAGAACAATAACATGATAAAGATAAAGGAAAGAGGAGAGAGACGATGGATATCCAACAAAGAAATAGAAAATATACTAAAAGAAGAAACAATTGTGAGACATGTAAAAATGCTACGACTAAAATGGACGTGACACTTGATGTGAAGAAAACGGAAGGATAACAGACTGGATGATCCCAATATAGCCAAGAGATAGAGGAAGGCTAAGGAAAAGATGAAAGGATTGAAGGGAAAAATGCAGAGGCAGAAATAAAATGGAGCGAATAGAAACAAACGTTGCCGAGAACCACAAAAACTTATAAGAAAAAAAAACAAAGACAACGAGAAGTAATCCACCTCAATCTATAGATTATAAACGCCATGAGCGTCAGCCAAAATATCCCCGCGGATTAAAATGCTCAATGATGGTGATCGGCAGGCAATTTATTGTAATGATAACGAGTTCGTCCTGTGGCGGAATTCACAGTTTATCTGTAGCCTACCGCTGGCGAAGGTTAGCCAATACATTTTTATAAATAGCATTGTATGTGTGAAAGTTGAACCGAAATCTATCGTGATAGTGGATGATATATTTAAGTTACTAGGGTTAGTTTTAAGTAACTACTCTAATTATTTATATGTAATTGTCAGAACTCTAATAATGTTTACGAAACTTTTTCGGTGCATGACTTAAGGTAACTTTAGACTACACAATTTTTCTTACAAGATTTCGTTCAATTTTTGAAACAATATAAAATGTGCCGTCTAAAATTAAAAGTTACTTGCAAAATTGTGTAAACTGAAAAAATTTTTTGAAAAATAGAGCATGTTCTATTATTTACACAATTTGGATATATGTCATTTTGGTAATTACATTTATCATCATCCAATAATTCACTTTGCAGCATATTCAACATTCCTCTATTAAAACCACGTTGCATGAGCCACTTGTTTTGCCATATTTTTCTTGTTCTTTTTCTCTTACGTTTGCAACTTAATAACCTCTAATTAATGGTACCGGCAGTTCTTATCATTATCATTACTTTAAGAATATAGTTTATTTACTTTTTAGAAACAATATGCCTCTATAACATGCAACTTGTTTGTAGAATAACAGATTGGGAATAAATTTAAAAAAATCAGCCAAAGACGGAAGTTCACTGCTTTTAAGACAAAAAAACATTTCATATATATAGTGATACCTTGCGATGATATTTATATTTAAAATGGTAAATAACCTCTTACCTGAGTATTTTAATAAATATAATTTTTATAATATCCAGCGTTAAGACTACAATACAAGAACTAATCGACAATTATATATTGCTAGAACGAATACATCTTCAAACATCAAATCGCTTATAAGAGTATATAAAGGTTTTGAAAGCTACAATAATTTATCAGATGAAATAAAGAAATATTCTACATTAACAGAATTTAAAAGTAAATTAAAAACTCGCTTGAAATTCTATAATTCTTAATTTTAATTTTAAAATAGTTTAAAACAGTATTTATCTCTTAATAAGATTTTTAAACAAATCGTTTTATATGTTTATTGTAGTGTGTTTATTTATAGAAATTCATTTTTATATTGCACTACTGATCATTTTCGTGCTTATGTATGTATGTATGTACCTAATTATGTTAATCTTTTATACTTTTACCCAGATCTTTTTAAATTTTGCTAATTTATGTAATATTCGATTGATAATTTTTATAGTGTACTTGACCATCGATCAAATTAGTACCTACTTATGTACCTACATATATAGTATTTTTTAATATTGTTATATATTTGTTTTTAATACTATGTAGATAATTCTGTATATTAGATTTTTCCCTATTTCAAATAAAGTCATTCATTCATTCAGTGTTTTCAATTAATATTTTTTTGTAGGTTCAACCAATATATTTCAGAGTTCACAGGCGAACAAAGATTTTTTCAAAACTAAACATAAAGTAGATTGAACACATATATCAATCTAACCAGGAACAAGCTAGTAATTTTTGTAGTTGGATTAATCAGTCATACCTTTCTCAAGATCAAAAAAAAACTATCTTGTTTTACTTGTGACCATGTAAGAGACGAGTGAAAAATGTATCCAATATGACGAACTTGAATCCATTCTAGTTACTTGTCACTTTCTCACTTTATTTTATAATATTTCAATTATTTAAATATCAAATTTATAATTCAATAATGTATACACATGTGTCCATAAACGTCGCCTGTATATTATATTCACTTAATCAACATTAAAAATGTCGTCCTATTGAGGCCTTTTATCAAGATAGTGTTGCCTTTGGTTTATTGCTATGTTCAGATACTGGAAAATTTGAGAATGCTTTGGTTAACTATCAATTTTGCTGTTTTTATGGAGATTTCAATTTGTAAAAGTACTAAAAAGCAGTCAAAAAATTTTGAGGACCTTGATTTCTTTTTGTTTACTTCAATAATTTTTTTGTTAGCTTATTAGTTTCAAAGTTTCATGCCGTAGGTCTACATTGTTTTCCGAATTTGTTTATAAGAAAGTAGTTTATTATACGTTGATTGCTTGGCCAATACATTTTTGCAATTTTAAATCAAGTTCTTTTGTTCTTTACATGAATGGGAACATGATGTTTAAAATAAATATTTTCCGCTGATTGCTTCTATTTTTTCTAAGTATTTATTTAATGCTTTATTTATTTTTATAGTAAATGCATAATTTTTGGTTGCATTCATCTAATTTAAGTATTTTCTAATTTGACATGGGGAGTTGGACAAATATTCGATGTCTCTCCCTTTACCGCCCTTCTAGATCAGTTACTGTTTTAATATAAACAAAAGCTTGTTTATTCTGACAAGAATTATTTTGACAATGAAAATTTTAAATTTCATGTTACAAAATCTAAAACTTCAGTGAAAATGAACAAAGAAAATGAAAAGCCAAAATATCGAAGGCCTTATTCAATTTCAGAGAGCGACCTGTGCTTTTCAGGATTTAATAGTCTAGCTCCAGGCAGCAAGTGCCCTGAAGAATTTTTAGACTTCATTGGACTGACTCTCCAATATATGTTGGACATTTCACCAGGAGATCCTGTTGATTTTGTACAAAATTACTATCGCAATTTGTACGAAAATCGAATATTTGAAGAACCTAAGAATGAATCAAAAAAATTTAGTGGTGGATCGTCCAGTCCACCATCGCACAAAGAAAGGTATAATTCTCATTCATCAAGACAAACAACTGACACAGGTGGAACGGGATACTTTTCAATTTAATATTTGTCATTGGTCCGTGAATCAATTGTAATAAACTTCTAATAACATGTATTTATTTAGGCAAAAGCAAAAATTGTATAGTATTTACCCTATATTTTGATTTTTTTAAATGTGATAATTTCGAAAACATATTTTTAGAGTTTCCTATTGTCAATAAATTTGTCTATGCCTATGGTTCAGATTATTTAATCTTTTAAAAAATAAATATAGGTATTCCATAAAATTTTTAGGGTAGTTCAGAATTCCGCAAATTTCTCATAAAATAGCTTTGGGCATCACTATCCATTTTTATTAATAGCAATTTACAAACTAAAAGTGATTGATAGCACTCTTTTTGATAACAGCTAAAAGATATTTATTAGTCTTTAGTGTTCAAATTCAATGTAGTTTGCTTCTAATATCAAACTGTAACTTTTGTCTAATATATTTAGTGCCTGAAAGATTTCAGTATCCAATAGCAGCATAAGTATCTGAAGAATGAAATAAATTCTGATCGAATAGCCCTTGTAGCTGAGACCCCGAAATTGAAAAAAAGAAGAAAATTACTGTCAAACGAATTCTAACATAGATTTAAAAATTTGAAATAGAATATTTCAAAATATTAAGTAAAAATTGCAAAGAATTTATTCAGATTCAGATAGGGAAAGAAACTTTTCAAAAGTTTTCACGATCTTGCCACAAAAAAAGTGTCCTAAAGAATATACAAACGATGTTTTACCCAGGGATCCAGGTGATTATGCCGAAACCTACTTCCGTAATTTATACGAGAAACGGAATCTGGGGAACCAGAAGGACACGCACGCTACTACTAAGACAAAATTCGAAATCATTCTAACCTTTCGATAAATACTAATATCATAATTGAAATCGGGTCATTTAGATTTATATTCCATGATTGGTGTATGAATCAGCTGTAATATACATTGCAGAATACAAATCGTTTAAGCTATTTTATTTAAGCAATAATTGAATAATGCTAATTCCGTTCATCTGTTAAGATTTCTCTGAATATATATTTCTTATTAACTTTTCGAAATATTATATTTAAACCATCGAATAAAATTTTCATTTTTGAAAGATCAAGACAGGTCGATTCCAAATACTAATTGAAAGTAAATCAATCCAAAAGTGTTGTGTTAAATTAGTCGTCACTAGACTCGTTGGCTCCTGTAGTACTTCCCTTTTTAATTAATTCGTGTTCCGTTCTCAATGCTCTCCAAGTGTCTGAGTTAATTTGTAGAATTGTAAACCAAAATCCACAGTACATGTAAAGGTCTTGAAAAGTAAAAATATTGGCTGATAATTTTGTCCAGGCTACAATTGACATATTTTGTCAGTTAGTTTCATCGTAAATCTAGGAAGTTTTTTATATGAAAACTAATTAATCAGTACAACTTTAAACAATATGGTTGCTTCTAGGAATAAACCATTAAAAAGTTAATTGTATTAAATAGTACGAGCGAGAAACTCCCTGATAAAAAATATGACAGCTATTCAGAGTTAGAACAAAGTTATAATTTGGGCCTGACAGAGATGCTTCTGAAAAAATATTGATATATATTCAGCAGTACATGAGTCAGAGAAAAACGAACAAGCAAAAGCAGATGGAGAGGAAAATATAAGGCAAAGAATGAGATACTATTTTCTAGGTAATAACGGAAAAGCCAAATGGCTGAAACCTCAGCCAATGTTGTATTACCTAAACAGGATCTGATAAACCTCTTCTCAGCATATACTTTTTTTTAGATATATGAAGTATAAACGCTCGAAGCTTACGGAATGTCGAAAAAATTATTTTAATTTTTTGTCGCTTTGTAAATAAAAAAAGACGGTACATATCTAGACATGGTTTACTATAGGATTTTTAATACAAATCCCGTTGCACGTCATATATCAATTATGAGATCACGACCCTGCAGTGTTGTCGGCTTGTCTAAATTGTTGAGGAATGTAGGAAGTTTCAAAAATGTAAGGTTAGGTTATGTTGTTTAGCTTTATTATTATGAAAAATTAATTTATTGAAGCGTATATGAAACAGTTTTTTTTATAAGTTAACTATCTAGCAAAGCAAAAAAATAGAGACAATATTATAAAATTACCGAAAACGTGGTGAAAACACACAACTGGTTGACGGCCGGACGTTAGAAATCGTTGAAATATTTCAATCTAAATACTCGACAACGTCGCATCAAGGCATGCCAATCGCTACAATGTCATTTCTTCATCATAAATACGAGTCTCATGGGCGTAGAAAATTTCAAAATTATTTAATGTAAATTATGGTTTTTTGAGTACTAAACATATATGATTTATAAACTTTATATTATAAAGAATAAGACGTATATAAGCCAATATAATTGAAATAATTCTAAAATTATCAAAAAAATTACGATTACTTTTTCGGTTTTTTAGTACTGTGACTACGTTCATGAGTCCTCGTGAATTTTCGTGATGTTTCGTATGATTTATCTCAGTTAGGGAAATTTTAATTAGTTGGCAGTACTATGACGAAAGAGGTACGTCACTCCTGACGTGCAACGGTATTTGTACTAAAAATCCTATAACACAGTAGTTATTTTATGAGAAATTTGCGGAATTCTGAACTACCCTAAAAATTTTATGGAATACCTATATTTATTTTTTAAAAGATTAAATAATCTGAACCATAGGCATAGACAAATTTATTGACAATAGGAAAATCTAAAAATATGTTTTCGAAATTATCACATTTAAAAAAATCAAAATATAGGGTAAATACTATACAATTTTTGCTTTTGCCTAAATAAATACATGTTATTAGAAGTTTATTACAATTGATTCACGGACCAATGACAAATATTAAATTGAAAAGTATCCCGTTCCACCTGTGTCAGTTGTTTGTCTTGATGAATGAGAATTATACCTTTCTTTGTGCGATGGTGGACTGGACGATCCACCACTAAATTTTTTTGATTCATTCTTAGGTTCTTCAAATATTCGATTTTCGTACAAATTGCGATAGTAATTTTGTACAAAATCAACAGGATCTCCTGGTGAAATGTCCAACATATATTGGAGAGTCAGTCCAATGAAGTCTAAAAATTCTTCAGGGCACTTGCTGCCTGGAGCTAGACTATTAAATCCTGAAAAGCACAGGTCGCTCTCTGAAATTGAATAAGGCCTTCGATATTTTGGCTTTTCATTTTCTTTGTTCATTTTCACTGAAGTTTTAGATTTTGTAACATGAAATTTAAAATTTTCATTGTCAAAATAATTCTTGTCAGAATAAACAAGCTTTTGTTTATATTAAAACAGTAACTGATCTAGAAGGGCGGTAAAGGGAGAGACATCGAATATTTGTCCAACTCCCCATGTCAAATTAGAAAATACTTAAATTAGATGAATGCAACCAAAAATTAAGCATTTACTATAAAAATAAATAAAGCATTAAATACTTAGGAAAAATAGAAGCAATCAGCGGAAAATATTTATTTTAAACATCATGTTCCCATTCATGTAAAGAACAAAAGAACTTGATTTAAAATTGCAAAAATGTATTGGCCAAGCAATCAACGTATAATAAACTACTTTCTTATAAACAAATTCGGAAAACAATGTAGACCTACGGCATGAAACTTTGAAACTAATAAGCTAACAAAAAAATGATTGAAGTCACACAAAAAGATATCAAGGTCCTCAAAAATGTTGTGAATGCTTGTTAGTACTTTTGCAAACTGAAATCTCCATAAAAACAGCAACATTCATAGTTAACCAATGTATTCTCAAATTTTCCAGTACCTGAACATAGCAATAAACCAAAGGCAACACTATCTTGATATAAGGCCTCAATAGGACGACATTTTTAATATTGATTAAGTGAATATAATATAAAGGCGACGGACGTTTATGGACACACGTGTATACATTATTGAATTATAAATTTGATATTTAAGTAAATGAAATATTATAAAATAAAGTAACTAGAATGGATTCAAGTTCGTCATATTGGATACATTTTTCACTCGTCTCTTACATGGTCACAAGTAAAACAAGATAGTTTTTTTTTGATCTTGAGAAAGGTATGACTGATTAATCCAACTACAAAAATTACTAGCTTGTTCCTGCTTAGATTGATATATGTGTTCAATCTACTTTATGTTTAGTTTCGAAAAAATCTTTGCTCGCCTGTGAACTCTGAAATATATTGGTTGAACCAACAAAAAAATATTAATTGAAAACACTGAATGAATGAATGACTTTATTTGAAATAGGGAAAAATCTAATATACAGAATTATCTACATAGTATTAAAAACAAATATATTAAAAAATACTATATATGTAGGTACATAAGTAGGTACACTATAAAAATTATCAATCGAATATTACATAAATTAGCAAAATTTAAAAAGATCTTGGTAAAAGTATAAAAGATTAACATTGTTTGAAACAAATATAAAAAATAATTAATAATTAGGTACATACCCAAGCACGAAAATGATCAGTAGTGCAATATAAAAATGAAATTTCTATAAATAAACACTACAATAAATATATAAAACGATTTGTTTAAAAATCTTATTAAGAGATAAATACTGTTTTAAACTATTTTAAAATTAAAATTAAGGATTATAAAATTTCAAGCGAGTTTTTAATTTACTTTTAAATTCAGTTAATGTAGAAGATTTCTTTATTTCATCTGATAAATTATTGTAGCTTTCAAAACCTTAAAATTATATTTATTAAAATACTCAGGTAAGAGGTTATTTACCATTTTAAATACAAATATCATCGTAAGGTACTCCAATCGGTCTTCACACACTCGAATATGCCTATGATACAATCTGTTATAAAAGATTTGGTAAAGAGCGCCTATGTGCTTTAGTATTTCTAAAAGACTGAGTGAGAATATAGTTTTATCTTGATAACAAAAGACTTATCAAAATATGTAATACTTTTTTAATAAAATAAGATATTTTAGCAAGATATTTTATATAAGTTTCCTTTTGGTTTGTTAATTTAGTTTTAACTTTTTAACTTGATTTGTCTATAAAACTGAAGTTACGTGTTTGGTTCTATTATTTAGAACTATTTGTTCCTTATATTATATTTGTGATAGTGTTCTTTTTATTTTCTAGAGTACAAAATGTAGCTGTATTTTTCTATTACTTTTCGTAAGTATTTTGATCCAAAAAAAACAAAAGAAAAAAGAAAAATTTATGTTTTCTAAATTATTTTTCATCTTAGATTTGAACATTGAAGAAACGTTTGTATTTCTGCTGATTTTTATATATGTAATATTTTTTTTCTTAAAAGCAGTAAACTTCCATTCTTTGCTGATTTTTTAAATTTATTTCCAATCTGTTATTCTGCAAACAAATTGCATATTATAGAGACGTAAAATGCAAATAAACTATATTCTAAAAGTAAAAATAAAAAAAAAATCTTAAATTTAATAATCCATATTTTTAACATAAATAATTCTTATTATTATCTTAAATGTATGTTAAGTTAAATAAAAACAAATAATTACTTAAAATCAAAATTATTATTAATTCCCACCCTTTTGACAATGTCTTTTAATTAAACAACACAACAGTAGTCCTAAAATTGAGGACGCATATAAATGTTTTCAAAAATAGTCAAATTAATTAATTAATAATAATATAGGAACTTATAATTCATCCCCACCATTATCGACCATGTAGGAAAACTCAGGTGAATTTCTGTCTTTAGACCAATACTGTGAGATGAGGGTGTGCATTCGTCTGTCATCGGGATCACATTGTCATTTACAAATTCACGAGTAGACGACCCCGGTGGTCGAATGAGCGGCGAACCGACATTCGGTCGTCGGAGTTCCGGCATAGGCATGGGTGTGGTATGAATGTTTGTGAATGTATAGAAAATATAAACATAGTGTCTGACGATATGGTTAAATACCGAGTGCCATTAAACAAAAAATTCACGAGTAGCGTACTGTATTGTAAATGCGTAATTAACATTATAATAATATTAAAATCAATTAATTGATTTAATTATAATTTGCTCAACGTAGTAACTACAGAGAAAAATGTATGAAGTAAGATTCCATAAATATGTATACAATATATTAACACCGTGCAAAATCCGTATTTTGATAGTGGATATGTAAATATCTGGGTCACTTTAAAGGATTATATCTCTACAGGGTGGCCCATTAAGCGTGCGAGCGGCTGTATCTCAGAAACCACTGTAAAGACTCGCTGTAAAAAAGTGTATAATTAAGTGGCCAAGAGAAAATCCTGGAAATAATGTTTGAGTTTCTAGGACGACCGCTATGGAGCGTAACCGCTATCTTGAATTAAAAAAAGTGATTTTTCTTGGAATATTGCCTCATTAAGGTAACAAAAAAATATATGCATTTTAAAGCTAAGATACAATCGAGTCTTTTTTATTTATTATATTACTTTTTGTCCTATCTCTGATAATAAAGTGTGGGGGTGTTCAAAAGTGTTTCCAAACGAATGTTTATAACTTTCAAACACCTCAACGGATTTCAGTAAACTTGCTCAAACTAACTCTAAATAAAGTATGGTAATTGCGATTTAGAATCTCGCCACTAGAGGGCCTTTTTCGATTACACAACAGAAATTACAAGTTTTCTAAAAAACTTAAATAATCGATATGGATTTTTTCACACTAAATAATTGTAAAATAAAACATAAATAAGCACATGCAAACAGCACCTCGATATCTTGTTCCTAACCGAATATATCAGCGAAAGAAAAGTTAACCAAGTAAATCAACGAATATACAACTTTGAAAACCGTCAACCTTATTTTTTTTTAATATTAATGACAAAGAGGTAGGTTAAATTTTTATTAAAGAACTAGAAACCAGTTTTGATCTCAGTAGATCACGGCAAGGCTGGGTTTACCTAGTTTACCGATATTAAGACACCAACATGTAGAAAGATAAATCGCTTAGTTTACTTTAATTGCAAACAATCTAGCAGGTAGATTGTAAGTACTGCCATTTTTACTTGGCTTTACTTAGACATAGGACTCAACAGATGAATGTAGTAAGGCTCCAAAAATTATTATATTTTAATTACTTTCTGAAACAAATTCAGTTTAAAATAAGTTTAAACTTAGTTCATGCGCATAATCACATAATCCATTTATATATCTTTCTATTTCATGTCAGAAAATGCAAATAAGTTAGACAGCGAACTTTCTATTCTCTCGTTTTCAAGAAAAGCCTTTCACCATATCTTCTGATCACATTCAATGTTTTTCAGACAACAGATATTTATCATTCAAAATCCGATTTTTAATTATCTTCGCTATTCAAACGTTTCATTTTAAACCCCAGGTGTAACACCACATCGTTTTTAAATCCACTTAATGAGTAGATATTGGGGATGCATAGCTCAGTGGTAGAGCCTCGGACTGGTAATAGAGAGATCGCCGGTTCGAAACTTGGCAAGGTCGACAATTGTTTCTGGTACCCTTAATAGCATTCACCCACTCGAAGATTCACTGGTGGCTTCAAATTAACAGTGCTGTTCCTAAAGTGGCGCCAGGAAATAGTAACTGTTATATATTTGGTTATGTAGGAATATGCCTACAAGGGATAATAATGAAAAGATACAATTACTGTTTCACTATCCATATATTACTTACTTGTCACGTTTACAGGCTGGGTGTCGCATTTTGACATAGTCATGCGCAAGAGAGTTCTCCTTGCTTATGAGACCAAATAATATACAGAGTGGATACATTACACATTTTTCCCTTTACATTTTAAATCTTAAGTTACGCTAATATTTACAATTCTGTATATACAAGTTTATCAATAGGTTTAATGTTTCGTTTGGGTCTTTGAACCCCCCTATCGCCGTTTTCATCAGTGTTCACAAAATTATCATCAAAATTATCATCAACCGTCAAATCTACCTTTTTAGTAGAGTCTCCATTTTCACTATGATTATTTTCTGAAATATTCGATGTCTTAAATTGATATTGTTTTAATTGATTAAGATGTCTTTTCCACGTCAGATTTCCTAAATCCGGAACTCGAACTATATAAGTAGATTTGCCGATTTTTTTATCAATAATTGCCTTGATCCACGTAGGGTGTTCTACATTTCTATAATCTTTCGCGGTAACCATTTCACCAATCTCAAACGTTACAAATCTTTTTCCTCCATGATAATATTTTTGTTTGGCCTGCTTTGTCAGGACGCGATCTTTAATATCTGCAGACTGTGAAGGTATTTTCTGGGGTTTCAACTTATCGAAGCGTGTATTTACTTTTCTTTGAAACATTACTTCCGCTGGACTCCGTCCAGTTGTACAATGAGCGGTATTCCTGTAGTCAAACAGGAAATTGCATAGTGCTTTGTTAAGCGAAATAGATTTGTTTGCTCCCAAACTATTTTTGAGACCGTTTTTTACGGTTTTCACAGCATTTTCTGCTGCGCCGTTTGCCGATGGTTGATAAGGTGGGGATGTAATATGAACTATATCATTCATTCTTAAAAAATCTTGAAATTCTTTTGAGCAGAAAGTTGATGCGTTATCAGATACAATCTGTTTTGGTAAACCAAATCTCGCAAAAACTGCTCTAAGAACCTCAACTGTCGCTTTAGATGTTATTGAGTTTAATGGAAAAGCTTCCAACCACTTTGAATATGCGTCCACTATAATCAAAAACTGTTTATTTAGAAAAGGCCCCATGAAATCAATATGTAGACGGTGGCAAATCCCAGGTGGGAGTGGCCAACATTCTAAAATAGCTTTATTTGGGTTTTTTAAAAACCATACAATTTTCGCAGGTTCGACAAACTTTTTCTATGTCTTTGTCGAGCCCCGGCAAAAGTATGAACGAGCCAAACTTTTCATTTTGACTACACCCAAATGTGAGGAATGCAAGTCATTCAAAATATTTTTTTGTAACCCTTTGGGTATAATCAGTCGATTGTTCCACAGAATACAATCAGAATCTACTGTCAGTTCATTTTTAACTCTAAGGAAGGGAATTATTCCTTCGCAATCCACTTTTTGTGGCCAACCCTGCTGCACAAAATGTTTAATGTCGGACAAAATCCGGTCATTCAGTGTAGCGGCTTTTACCGTTTCAAAATTTATTGGAAAATGAACGTTTTCAGAAAAATATGTTACGTAATTCATGTCTACATTTTCTACGTCACCCTGATCACTTTCAATCGGCGCTCGCGATAGAAAGTCGGCACAATTTTTTTCTGATTTAACAAATTCCATTTCGTATTGATAGTTCGACAAAATTACCGCCCATCTCCTCAGTCTGTTGGCTGAAAACTGAGGAATGCCTTTTTGAGGGTGAAAAATTGTCGTTAATGCTTTATGGTCTGTAACTAAAATAAATTTGTGACCCCAAAGATACTGATTAAATTTACAAAGTCCAAATATGATAGAAAGAGCTTCTTTTTCAATTTGGCTCATTTTTTTCTCTCGTTCCAATAATGTTCTCGATGCAAATGCGATGGGTTTTTCCTCCCCGTTTGGCATTATGTGTGTGATTACAGATCCAACTCCGTAATCACAAGCATCATTGTATAATTTTATTGGCAACTCTGAATTGAAGTGTGTTAATATCGGTGCTGATGTCAGTAACTTTTTAACTTTTTTGAAAGCAGCCTCACAATCAGAAGACCACTGCCAAACAACCTTGGATTTTAACAAGTTATGTAAGGGATGTAACACCACAGCTAAGTTTGGTACGAATTGACCATAATAATTAATTAAGTCCTAAAAAAGACTTCAACTGAGTTAAATTTTCCGGTTGCGGAGCGTTTTCAATGGCATCAATTTTCTTTTTATCGGTATGTAAACCTTCCTTATTTATAATGTAGCCTAAATAAGATATTTCTTTCATAAAAAAACTGCATTTATCTTGACAAATTTTTAAGCCAGAATCATCTAATATTTTCAATACTTGTTCAAGTCTATCTACATGTTCAATTCGATTTTTTCCTGTTATCAGAATATCATCCAAGAATACAAGTACCCCGTCTAAACCTGATAAGAGCGCTTCCATGACCTTTTGGAACTTAGAAGGGATGCTTGCTATCCCGTAAGGAGCCCGATTATATCGGTATAATCCTTTGTGGGTTGTTATTGTGACCAAATTTTTTGAAGATTCATCGATACAAATCTGTTGGTAAGCATTCGATAAATCCAATTTCGAAAACTCCGTACCACCCTGCAATTTCGCAAACAACTCATTAATACGCGGTAGTGGATATTGATCCACCTCAATAAATGGATTGACTGTGACCTTAAAGTCACCACAAATGCGTATTGACCATTTTTTTTCAACACTGGTACCACCGGTGTACCCCATGGGCTATAATCCACTGGCTCGATAACACCTAAGTTCTGTAATCGGTTCAATTCCACCTCCACCATCTCTTTCATAGCAAACGGCAGGGGGCGAGCCCTGATGAATTTTGGTACGGTATCAGCTTCTTTCAATTTAGTTGATATTACCCCTTTAGTAAATTTACCTAATCCGGGTGTAAAAACTTTTGAATATTTTTTAATCAAGCAGTTTATGTCGTCGCGAGTTTGCATGAAATCTAACTGTGAAATATTCAATTTGAACAGATTAAAAAAATCGCGACCTAACAAAGGTGGTCCTGTAGCCTTATCAATAATATAAAAATTCAATAGTTCATATTTTCCACTGAATTCAATACTACACGTAATATAACCAATCGGTACAATTGTATTACCATTATATAAATTGAAAATCTTGTTCGATTTATTTAAATGTTTATCTGGAAACTGTTCTTTATAATAAGCTTCAGATATTACGCTAAAACTAGAACCTGTATCCAAAATGAAATTATAACCAAAATTTTCAATTTTTAGTGTTATATAAATAGGGTTCACGTCAAAATTTAATGAATATAAGGCGTACTCTTCTGATTCCAAATAATTCTGAGAATTGACATGCGAGGTTTTATTTGTAGCGAATCTATTCGTTTTTTTGGAACAAACAGAAGCTAAATGACCCCTAAGGTCGCAGACATTACAAAAACATTCTCTAAAAGAACACTTATCTGAACTGTGGTTCCTTCTTCCACAAACGGTGCATCGGGGGTGTCGATTTGTTGTTGTCTGGCTCCTCACAGCTGATGAGTTCTGAGAATTCCTGCGCGATGAAGTTCCAGCTGAAGTAGACGTCACTGTAGCAGGTTTGCCTTTTCCTCTATGTTTGGCATGCGCATAATAAACCTCCGGTTCGTTCTTGATGGAAACAGCCGTAGAATTTTCATATGGCCGCACGGCAGATTTGGCGGAAGCAATTTCAATAACCTCTGCGAATGTGGTAGACTTCTTCTCTTCCATCAAGCGTTCTTGCACTGACCCTTTATCATATGCAATGATAAACATGTCCCGCAGCACTAATTCCAACTGTGCCGAGTCGAAATCACAACTTGCCGCCGTATTTCGTAGTCTCGCTGCCCAATCTTTCGCCGACTCACTAGCGGTTTTCCTGGCACAGTAAAATTTAAATCTTGAAGCGAACACTGTTCGAACCGGCTTGAAATGCAAACTTAGTAACTCCACTAATTCACTGAAGGTCTTTTTTTCAGGCTCAACTGGTAAACACAAATCAAAGACCAATTGGTAGGCATCTTCAGTTAGCAGGTCCAACAGAATTGCCCGTTTTCTCTCGACTTTATCGATCGAATTAGCAATAAAATAATTTTCCAGGCGCCTCTTATAGATTGTCCAATCGGAATTTACCGGATCGAACTCTCGTAACTGACCAACGTTTTCACTTTGCACGGCCATCTTTATTCGAATTTACGTTCACCACTTCGCGAAAAAAAAAATAAAAAATCAATTTCGGGTTCTCGTATATGTGTTGATCACTTCAATTTTGTGAGAATTTTGATCAAAACACAAAAACACGACCTCGTCGCCACTGTTATATATTTGGTTATGTAGGAATATGCCTACAAGGGATAATAATGAAAAGATACAATTACTGTTTCACTATCCATATATTACTTACTTGTCACGTTTACAGGCTGGGTGTCGCATTTTGACATAGTCATGCGCAAGAGAGTTCTCCTTGCTTATGAGACCAAATAATATACAGAGTGGATACATTACAGTAACAAACCCTACACAGAACACACTTATAATAAGAAACACTAAACAAACGAAGACTTGGCCAGTTGGTTAACACCAGATAAAAAACATAAGTATGATGTATTTTACTTTTTTGAAATACCCAGTATACTACAAAAAATGTATAAACTAGATAGCTACTATTTAGTTACACAATGTTATTTGAAAAATGTAACGTTCAAAGAAATGTAATCGTTCCGTTACGTGTGGAACTCTCTGTATTCAAATTTTTTGGATACTGTTTTTTTGTACTTTGATATAACCATTTTACTAGCACGCTTATGTATTTATCATCATAAATAGACGGACGAATGGCCATTACCAAAACGATATAGGGGTGAAGTGTAACATAGAAGGGTGCCGCCCTAAACGTAAAATATTCTGCAACTCGTCCCGTAATTAGAGTGGCGAGTGCTCGATCTAGTGATCTTGTAATGAAGGAGTAAAGTGCCAATCGCGCGTCGGCTTCTTTCTATATTAGTGATCGTATAATTCAATTTTCAAGACCATTAACAATCTTCGACAGTCTCTTCTTCTTGCCAGGTTCTACAGAATATCCTGTTAGTGAAAGTTAATTCAAAAAATAAAAGAGAAAATAAAATAAAAATAAAATGGAAAAAAAATTTTTTGTACTTTTTGAAGCGTCTATATTTTTTATTATAAATACGTCGAACACTTCTAGCTTACAAAACCACCATCAGAACATTTCTAAAATTGACTGACAAAAATTATAAATATATATTTTTTTTTTTATATTTTAAACTTAATTATAAATAGCGTATTAATAAAAACTTTATAAAACTTACTTTTGAATTGACAAGTACATTCTAAATGAATTGTTTTTAAAAGAGTATATACAGTATATATATATATATATATATATATGTGTTTGTGTGTGTGTGTGTCACAAAGAGTATTTAAAAAAATAAATAAGAATCTCTATTTAAATTTGGAGATGGAATATGTGGTCCTAGTAGTCGGTCGCCTATAAAACCAGACCAAATATTTAACTTAAATTCATGCTGAAATTGTGTTCCTTTAATAACATGCGGATTTTGTACTTCCCAGTAATGACTGAATTGAAAACCCCTCGTCTGGTAAAAGTTGCTTCAACAGTGAACAAAATATTGTTCAAAAAATTTCGGTCATTGTTATACTTCTTCTGAATACGTTGGCAGAATTGTAACCATCGTAGAAGATAACTTTGAAGCAAATTTGTTATTTGTGTCGGAAGGTTACCCTGATTTTTAGTACAAAATGACCCTGGTTCACCCAAACAACGATATAGGTTTGTAAAAGTTTTATCATTTTATTATCAACTAGGTTAGTTATGTAAAATCTACAAATATTCACTACATTTTGTTACTCCTTCAGGAACTCGCTCCTATGGACGTCTATACAGCATGGTGCAAATGAAAGGAATAAATTCAATATTTCGTAAATCGGCGATTTTAGGGGAACAGCCTGAAACCCGTCGATTTTTATTTTTAAAGGGGCGCATCGTCAGACCATCTTTTTATTTTCGATGTCATCTCTGTGAGCGTGATGACGTCATCAACAAAATTTTTAAATATAGGATTTTTAATACAAATCCCGTTGCACGTCATATATCAATTATGAGATCACGACCCTGCAGTGTTGTCGGCTTGTCTAAATTGTCGAGGAATGTAGGAAGTTTCAAAAATGTAAGGTTAGGTTATGTTGTTTAGCTTTATTATTATGAAAAATTAATTTATTGAAGCGTATATGAACAATATATGATCCTCACACTCAAGACACTTCATCCTGCCAGTTTTAAAGTACATTTGAAAAATGTTTTTCTCAGTTGATTCATTAGCAATCTACAACTGTGATATTCTTCTTCTTCTTGCTGTATTATCTACTTTTAATATTCAATAATCTGTTATAAAAATCGTTATATTATGTTGTTTATTTGTACTATATTTTTATTAAATAAATAAAATAGAGACATATAAAAAAGAAAGCAAACTATTTTTTGTTATTAAAATAAGACAATGTTTTGTTTAAAAAAATATATATTTTTCTTATAAGAAACAATTCAACTACAATATTCGAATTCCTACAAAAGGTAAATCCTTTCTCCTAATTCAAATCTGAATCACTTGAATCACTGTCATCGCTGTTAGGATTAATAATAATGGGATTAATTTCTAGTCTATCAAAAACTCTCTCTCTTTCATACCATTTTTGTATTTCTTTTTCTGTATGTTTAATAGAATTTTTCCATACTTCAGGAGTAATTGTTCTAAGAGCTTCAGACCACATAAATACTCGACAACGTCGCATCAAGGCATGCCAATCGCTACAATGTCATTTCTTCATCATAAATACGAGTCTCATGGGCGTAGAAAATTTCAAAATTATTTAATGTAAATTATGGTTTTTTGAGTACTAAACATATAATAATGATTGATAAACTTTATATTATAAAGAATAAGACGTATATAAGCCAATATAATTGAAATAATTCTAAAATTATCAAAATAATTACGATTACTTTTTCGGTTTTTTAGTACTGTGACTACGTTCATGAGTCCTCGTGAATTTTCGTGATGTTTCGTATGATTTATCTTAGTTAGGGAAATTTTAATTAGTTGGCAGTACTATGACGAAAGAGGTACGTCACTCCTGACGTGCAACGGTATTTGTACTAAAAATCCTATAGAAAGGTCTTAAAAAGGTATTTACCCATATCAATATGTCTAAGTAATTAATTTTTCTATGTTGTAAAAAAAATGATTTATTAAATTTTTAATGTTACAATAAATATTATAAATATAAAAAAGATAAATTATACTTATCTGTGTTTCCACAGGATTCAAACGTCATAAATTTATAACGTGAATTAATTTATGCTTGTCAAAGATCTGTCAATATTCTATTAAAACTTGAAAATGCTATATGTGAAAATAGCGAACCCGTGGTCGTTTTAATACAACTAAAAAGCGTTGGAATCCTATGGAAACACAGGTAAGTATAATTTATCTTTTTCATATTTATTATGGATAGTTTCCACAAAGTAAAAGTTGAAACAATTAATTTAATAAATATTATAATTAAGTACAACCAAATTTAAAGCAAGTGCTCAAATTGTTTACAGCTAAAATACAATGCGAAAGACGAACATAAAAAGAAATCGAGATGAGTTAAATCAGGTGACCTCGGTGGCAACTCAAATGCTCCTCTTCGACCTATCCACCGATTTGTGAAGACGGTGTCCAAGTAGTTTCTCACGAAGACAACATAGTGCGGTTGCGCACCATCTTGCTGCAGCCACAAATCATTTATGTTTGGTAAGAACTAGTTTAATTCTGGGAGCAAGAAGTTTTGCGGAAATTGTAAATGTCGAGGACCTGTTAAGGTTTCTTCGAAAAAGTATGGTCCTATAATCCTATTATCTAATATTCCCCGCCCAAATATTCACTTTCTCTGTGTATTGAGTACGGTACACCTGCATCCAGTGTGGATTTTCTGTAGCCCAATACCGGAAAGTCTGACGATTTACACGACCGTAATATAGTTTCATCAGAAAAAAGAACTTTTTTTAAAAAACATCCGGTCTCTTGTTATTTTTTTCCATTAGAATTTCACAAAATTTAACTAGTCTATCAAAATCTTCTTACATAAGTTCCTGCACTAAATTTACTTTATAGGTATGCCAATTCTCCTTTTTTAGCGTTCTAAGAACTGTTTGTATGTAATTGGTTCTTTGTTGGGATATTTATTATTCAATAACGTACATACTTCTTTCCGCGTACGTGTTTTATCTCCACATCCAATTAATATTAGAATTTCAATTCATTCCGTTTCAGTCAGCTTAATGTTAATAAAAGAGTCAAAAAGTTTTTAATTTCGTCTACTACAATATCATTAACCACTTGACAATAACAGTTATGTTGAATATCAATAAAGAAATTTTCATAAGGTAACTAGTTTTTTTTAAAGGTAAAAAGTAGTTTAGACATGTTTTCATTGTCAGTGACGACCTTTACCAAATTTATTTTTGGATATCAATAAACAATACTTAATAAATTAAGAAATCTATTCGAATGTCATTAATACTACTTTTGATAATAATACTTAGACATAATTGATATGGGTGAATAAATATTTAAAAGACCTTTCAATTGATGTATTGCAAGACCCACTTTTTTATTTAAAAATGTTATTGATGTCATCATCACGCTCACAGAGATGACGTCAAAAATAAAAAGGTGATCTGACGAAGCGCCCTAGTGAGTTAGAAGTATCTTCGATTACCTCATAGAATACCAATATTAATTCCAGTATCTGACTACCGGAGAATAAATTTTATTTAAATTTTTTCCTTTTATTCGAAAACATTCAAACTACTAAATAATTTAGTTCTGTATCTTTAAATATACCTTTATATTTTTTATTTTAACTAATATCTAACAGGTAATATGATTACAAAATAGAAATTTAAGCATAAAGATAAAGAGTATGAGGAGAGAATCAATGCCCCTTTTAATTGGGTTCACACTTTTTTGAGACTGTTTTAATGTACGCCCATGAACGTTAAACTGACCCTCCAGAAGTAATTCCCCTAAAGCAGAGAGTATGTGAGATTTTAAATTAAACGACAATTTAAAAAAATCGCTAAAATGAGCACTTCATTCAGGAAAAAATCTCGAAGCTTCTAACACAATTTTATTTCAGATTTTATGTTAAAAGCTTTAAAGCAAATTAACTTATCTAAACTAATCTTGTTAAACTTTTTTATCAAATTTCGTGTCTGTCGAAGAATTTGCGTTTTCTCTCAATCTCCGGAAATTACATTAGTACCTATATTTTGAGGGAATTGTCCAAGAATATGAATACAACAAAGTTTATCTCTTATTTGGAAGAGGTATATTCAATACGAAAAATTATTTTCAACTCTTTTTTAGCAATTATATGCGGATACGTGATTTTTAGGTGGTACAGAATATATAAAACTTATACAACCATTTTGTTTACGTTGTAATTTTGCTTTATTGTATTGAGGCAAATAGTTATAATAACCAATTGCAATAATCGATGTGAAGATATATTATTTATTTTATGATTTTTAATTTGATGTCTTCATTTAGTATTAATTCTTTCAATTGATAGATCAATGTTCTGGACTTCAAAGCTGTGAGCAAACTGAATGTCATCAGTATACTGATAAATTTGACAGAACGAAAAGGAAGTGGGAAGATCAAATAAAAATATTCTAAATATCAGGGTAGTTAGTAATGCTTTATCTAATATAAATTGCAGGGAGCGTCCGAAAAAATTACTTTTAACCCATTCAGACACTGTTCACCAAACCCAAGGTCCATTTTGGCAACCAATAAATCAAAATTTTGGGAATGGGAATCACATTTGCCACCTTCCAAAAGTCAGCAAATTTGCCAAAATATAAAGATTCATTAAAATATGTTTATTTTCATTTATACAATATGACAGTTCTAAAGATAACATTTTTAGAATTATTTGGTCAATACCTATAGCTTGTGATTTGAGTCTTAACATGGCTCTGATAATGTCATTAGATGTAATTTCATTAAAAACCAAAGTAAATGAAGTACTGAATTAGTTATTTTGATAAAAGGCTAAAGTATTATTGTTAATAGTTATATGACCAGGAATAGTTTAGAAATAAAAAATAATTTATTTCTTCAGGATCTTTGAGTCCAAGAGGCAAATTACTTTGATTCCAATTCCTAGTTGGCACACCCCATTCTGACAAATTTTTCCAAGTTCATTTTGCATTATTTTTACATTTAAACAAGGTGAATTGCACATATGTTTTTTTTCTCATTTGATAGCAAAATTAACGTAGTTTCTTGAAGCCCCATAGTAGCGCCAATCTGCATGTGACTTTTTAAATATTTTGAATGAGCTTTATTCCTAGTTTCGATGATTTGCAAAAATTTACAATAAGCCACCTCAAAGGTACTATCATTTCTTATTAAGTGATCATTGGGAATTTAAATGTAATTACTTGGAAAATCAGGAGCGAGAAATGTTTCAGTAATGCCCATCAGAGAAAATTCTTCCCTTAAAACTATATTCTTAAAATTATCGAAACAATTGCATATTGATTGGATATTAACATGTTCCAGCTTAATATCCATTTGGGGTTGATTTACTTTTTGAGATTTTTGTAAAGTTAAAGCAAAAAGTAAAGTACTTTCTACATAAAAAATATATCACATTTTGTATATTATGATACATATAAGGTCCTAAAAATCCTAAGATACTTTAATGAAGCATTTCGGTATGAAATAAATAGTTCAAAAAGCACAAACAATAATTAATCTCCTAGAGTTAAGTGGGGTAAGTATGTAATCAATGCAAGTGAGAAAACGGTATTTTTCTCTTTAATAAGAGATTAACTCTAATTAGATATGTATGTTAGTATTAAGCATATTACATAATCATAAGATAAACGTAAAGTTCATTTTTATGCTGATGGGACTCAGATTCATTATAACTTCCCACCACAGTTGTCAAAAAATGCTTGCGAAATAATTAATCGAGAAGTGGCAGAATTACTTAATTCTGCCGCGGACCGTCTGAATATTAATTCAACTAAATCCAATCATTTGGTTCAACTAAAAATCGAGCCGAAATTCAAGATCCTTTAGAAATTAAAATTAACAATGAAATATTAACCTTGGTTAATGAAACTAAGAATTTGATAGTTATAATTATTGCTGACTTGAAGTTTGAAAAACATGTAAATAAACTGCTACAACGGGCGTATAGCTCATTTAAATTAATCTACAGCAATCGCCATTTTTTCCCTCAAACTGTTAAAAGACGTTCTGTGAGACACTAGTTTTATCAAATTTTAATTTTGCCAACTCCGTATATGGTCCAAATTTAAATTCCATTTACAGAAGTAAAATCTAGAATGTGCAAAATACTTGTTTGAGATTGATATATGGCATAAAAAGAAACCATAGAATTTCTTACAAGCTACAAGAATTTGGATGGTTAAATATGGAAAGTCGAAGAGTTTATCATGTCATAAAATCATTAGCTCTAACCCCTATGGCTTCATAAAAAAGTAAGATTTCGTACGCGTGTTAAACTTGATATATGTATAAGTGGTTGTTATCCTCACCACAATTTAAAACTGAAATATTTAGACGCCCTTTAACGTATCAAATATATTAATTGCTTAACTCTGTACCAGCAAAACTTTTAAATTTCTCCAATGCTACCTTCAAAGCCACATACAAAGTAATAATATTTAATAAACATTTCAATTAAATATACAGATGACTCTTAATGTTTATTTTTTTTTGTTAATAGTATACTAGAATTATTATGTGAATACTTCCTTCTCTCGGGTTAAGTAGACTAATGACAATTTACGTAGTGTCTGTTGAACTGGAAGCATTAAGTAAATGTAGGTAGTGGGTATCCGATATACGCTATAAGGAATTAAAGAACAACAAGACGAATGTGAAACATTTGCTGATGATTAACAGAAGTTCTATCATTTTATCTATATAAATCTATTCAAGTGTTTTTGTTGCATATCACAACAACATTTTGTGAAAAATGTTTCATGCTTTAAAAATATATATTTTAAATATACATAAACTCAGCAATTTATTTTAAATCAGTAAAAAGCATTTTAAAGTAAACTTGCCAACAGTTCCCCTCTTCTCGTAGGACATAGTAAAAATACAAACTCAGTTCAATTTTTGTGATGCTTCTCTAGTTAAGTAAATTTTATTTCAAACGAAAAATTAACAAAAATCTTTCCGATACCGTTTCGTAACCCCCAAATTTGTCATAAATTATATTTTAAAAGGTAAAATGTTGGTAGTACAATTATCTGCGGAAAAATAAAAAGTAGATGAGCATGTTCACTTTTTTCTGCTCTTTCGAATTATACAAAGCAATTTAAAAAAATCGATATACACGGTGTTATTTTTTGGGAATCGATTTTTTAAATTTTTTGATAAGCCGGTCCTGGATTTTCTTTTTGGTAATACTTTGGTAGATTTTGCAGATAATGGTTATTACGCGTACCAAATATCAAATTAATATACATAGTAATTCGGAAGTTATAAGCAGTCAAAAGAAATAGGTAAAATTGAGAAAACACCCTATATATCAATTATAAAGGGCGCAATACCCATTAAATGTATGTTATTTAGAACCACCAAAGTGATGCCCATCTACACTTAAAGTTAAGCCCTTTCCCAGTGAAACACCCTGTATAACGTTTCATTTCGTTTTTAATTTGCTAGTATAGTGTTGTCCTTTTCCGAGTCAAGGCAATAATAGTTAAGTTTTTATAAAAAAACATTGATTCTCTTTAAAAATTCATGTTTCGGACAATAAGAATGAACAAGTTTTATCTTTACATTACGTTTTGACTAAACCATGTCGTGTTTATAGAAAAAATAAAATTGTTTAAGTTTAAAGTTAAACTTTGTAAAAAGTGATCCGCACTTGCCCCACTTCACCTTATTTGAAATTGTAAATGCCTCCTCCAGATTTTAAGCACTTACCTTTGTCTTATAGAACGTGAATTAAAAAGTAAATATTTTTAAACAATCTGCATTCAACTTTCTTTTATGTAAATAAAAAGAAATATTTTTGTCTATCTTTAATGCACTACTAGTTTAGATTGTTATAATTCATTTCCAAATTTAATGCAGAAAAATAATAAACATGTACAAACTTGTACGGAGTAATAAATTTTATATTAAGAAGGGTTTCTATTAAATATCTAGTCTAAAAACTTTATATTTTAGCCTATAAACATTCAAAATGAAGTAGTCTGCAATCATGTCATTAGCACTATTACCATGATAAATAAAATTTATCACATTTTTATTTGAAATATTTTTTTAGATTCCTGTGTGTAAATACTAGTTATTTGAAAACATACCTATTCAAGGTAAATTAAGTGAAATTAATCTTTGAACCTAAACTAAATTAAATAGCTTATTTGATTTCTGGCTTTTCAACTGGTGGTGAACCCAAAGCCATTTAAAGAACAAAAATGATACGGATAAAATTATATTCCCTTAAATAATTCTCAAGACTGTTACTTAAATTTAAATTAGGTAAGTAGTAAATGTCTTTAAAAAGTTCAGTAGCTTAATATATAGAAAGCCATTTTAATTCGATAAAGATAGATGGATAGATAAAATAGTTAGGAACAAGAAAATAAGTCCCATCGACTAGAATAATTCCACAGTTCGAATATAATTCGATTACGTGAGGATAAAGTGATTTCGGGAGCGATTCGATTGAATATCGCGCTTAGGGACTCTCAAATGTATTCAATATTCATATTTATTTCCTTTTGTCTAAGAGGATCACATCAAAGATTAATAAGGTAGCAAAATTGAAGACAACAAAATTTCAGATAAATCGATTAAAGGAACGTTAAAATATAAAATATTGAAGCGAGGACAAGAACTTGAAATAAATCAAAAGTAAATATTTGATAAAAAGAGGAAATATATTTTTGGAGATATTTAATTAGGCTTAATAAAATTCACCTCGAATTAATATTTCGATTATGGTATTTTTTCTTCAGTATTAATTTTAAAGCGATCGGAGAAACTTATATAAATTAGAAACACCTCATATGTACCAATATTAGTTCATCATACGTCAACACGAGCCAGAGCGCATTCCTTGACAATTTGGAATTCTGTGCTTTCCGATCTAAATTCCAAGTAATAAATGTCACATACATAACTGTGTTCTTTTTATCACTAATATTATTATATTACAAAATAAATCATAAGTGATTGGCCAAATGTAATAAAGTAAAAATTAATATTTTGTTTAATAATAATGAGTCTGAGTTGATTCTTTAGATGTACAGGATGTGGAAGTTGAAAAAACAATTTCAAATTTAATGAATCATCCAGGTTTCTAGATGTAGTCATGGCAATTGAGACACGAATATTTGCTTAATTTTTAGTAAACTTATAGATGCAGCCACATACACCATAATCAGTACTAATAAATCAGGCATACACGTTTTATCATTTATTTATTCAAAATGTTCTTATTAAATATGAAGACAATTTCAATTTCTATCTAAAAAGTATACTTCTTTCATTTTCAAAAATCGAATATGAAATAAACAAAAATAAACAACGGCTATTTAAGAAAACTTAATCAATTTCAATATATTGTCAAGATGAGTTTTTTTAGTCCTACTACTTCCCCAAATTCACACGACAAGGTCAAAGTGTAAAACAAGGAATATAACAGACGTTAGGAAATTAGAAATTCAGCTTGGAGCAGTTTATGAACAACAAAAGAAAGAAAGGCATTTGACAACCGGACGTTGCTAAAGCTTTGCTCAAAGCTTGAGCTATAAATTAAATCAATCCCATGAATTATACACTACTCCTTGACGATTTTTTTTCTCCAACACCAAAATAGTGACAATATTTCTTTATTATTCTGTAATTCACAATTTTTTATGTGCCTAGGGTAAAAATGACTGTTTTAGATTTTCATTAGTAGTTTCTAATGATAAGTTATGTACTTTAATTTGAAATTTGCTTCAGTTCGGTTATAAATACAGGGAGAGTCACCGTAGACGCGACGATCCATAACTCCAAAACGGTGCATTTGATGAAAATTTTGTAACGGTACTTTTTTATGTATATTCAAAAAAATGTCGTATTTTAAAATTAGTCCCATTTATACAGGTTGTCCCAAAAAAAATATGTACCAAAGTTGTTTTATTAAATGAAATACCCCGTATGTTTTAACATTTTTACAAACCTCTTGCCAAGCTGATTTCAACACGATGTATCACACTTGATGTCGATTATGTTTAATAAAAGATCTGCAGCCACCTAAAAATCATATTTTTTTTAATTCAGATGTCTGTAGCAGCCAAATCGTTGAAAACCAATAAAAACATAATAGACATGAAGTGTGATACATCGTTGAAATCAGCTCGGCAAGAGGTTTATAAAAATTTAAAAAGATACGGGGTATTCCATTTAAAAAAATATAACTTTGATACATATCTTTTTTGTATAAGTGGAGCTAATTTTAAATTATGGCTTTTTTGAATATACACAAAAAAGTATTCGTACCACCAACCGGTAACTTGATGTTCAATAATCCCTTAACAAAATGAGGAAAAGGGCTTCCTTTCTTGAGGCGTTAAGAGGAAAAATCAGATAGCTAAATTCATTTCCTCAAATATTTAGCACAGATTACTTTATTTACAACAAAAACAACTTGTTTTAATTTATTTAACAGACTCCTCTTCATTCTGTGTAGTGATTGTTTTCACTTTTTTATAATAAAGGAACATAAGGCTGTAAACCAAATTGCTCCAAATGCTTTTAGAATAGTATATTCTAACCGAGTAACAGACTATATTTTCTCCACGACCAGAAATTTACTCGATTTTTCACTCATTATTTTATTTATATTAAAATTTGTTATTATTATGCCACCGCCATTTACATCTGACATTGACAGTTTTGACATTCATGGCTATCGATATTGTTTAGAACAATTACGGAATATTCATTCTATCACTAGTTATGGAATGAAAATACATGCAAAACACATAAGAAACCAGTTTTTCAGAATAAATATTCTATATCAAGAGTGAAAATTTTTACATTCTATACTAATGGTCGTGGAGAAATGTACTTTCTAAGCATCTCTTCCCTACAAGTGAAAAAATACTTACCACCGCCATTTTTGTAACATAAATAGGGAAACCTCCACACATTAGCCAGATCTACAGCGAACCCGATGACTGAAAGTAAGAAGTCCACCTTCTTGCTCCATGTCTCACGACCATCAGTTGTTGTCACGATTTCGGGGGGCCCTCGCGGACTACTTAGAGTCTGTTTACTTGACATTCTCGTCTACGGTTAGCGGCAGAAGGTGGTACTGATGGTGACAAAATGTGCCGTCAACACTGAAAATTAATTTAAAAAATTTACCGCAAATGTATTTAAAAAACTGTTTATAAATCATGCAATGTTTCATTTCCAATCCATAAAGCTATACGACCACTACGCAAAGTAGGGTTTTGTGCTTCGATAAGTCATCGCAAATTTGAAGTTATCGGAGAAATGACGTCAAATGACAGCTTTGTCGCTCTAGAGCGACAAAATTTTAAAAATGCTAGACCGTAGTACATATATCACCAATTTGATGGGAATTTTAGTTTAAACTAATTTAAAACGTATTCAATTTGCCTTGTTTATGACAAAATTAAATATATTTACAGACAAATGAATAGTATTTAGTGAATTAACTACATTTCTTTCGTGTTTTCATAATGTAAGTACATATTTATCCATCATATTATCAATAATCTTTTATGTATCTTAAATAATTAAAAGTCATTTTTATAGAATGGACATAAAATAGCGAAGTTTAGTAGCGCTATCTATATGAAAAAAGGTTAATTATACTGTAAAAATGGCAACAATTGACTTTTAATATAAATCGATTATTCATGATTTACTGACATATCTCTGTTACTCAAAATAATGTGATCGTAGAAAAAATCTTGTGTGTAATTCGAGCGTAAAGCACTATTAGTAACCCAGAGGTGGGCAACCTTCGACCCGCGGTTCCCCGACGGCCCACGAGTAAGATTTAATTTAATTTAATTTAATTTCTCTAAAAAATTTGGGAAAATTTGGTACTAAAAGACGTCCGGATCTTCAGGTGGCAAATACAAACAGGTTGATCAAGAATATTCTACCTTCCAGAAGAAGTGGACCCAAACATATTTGTTTGTTATTTACAAGGACAAGCCAACTTTTCTGATATAATTATAATGAAGCCGTCACGATTTTAAAAAAGTATAATGTAAAAAGATATTATACCATCAAACATTTAAAAAAATATGGAAATTTAACGGGTCAAAAAGTAGAATCTAAAAGTTAAAAAGATGCAGTGAAGAAGCTGACAATATCGTTTGGAGTTTAGTTGTTAGTAAAAAGCTGACGTAATATTCGAAGTCGTTCTTAAAAGGCGAGTTTTTTGAAAGAGTGCTTATGAAGAAGGAAAATATCTTGTTTCTAGAAAAAAGCAAAAAGTTTGCAGAAGTTAGGTTATCCAGAAGAACAGCCTCAAGACGAATAGGAGCAATGGCAGAAAATATAGAAGTAGCGCATGGCGAAGTCCTCGAAAAATGTTTCCATTTTCCATAGCAGTTGACTAAAATTTTAAAATAACAAAACATTTCTCGCAATTCGAGCAATGAAAGACACTACAAGGAGGAAGATATTTTTGAAGAAATTATTAATGTGTTTAATGCGTTGAGACTAGACTGGGCAAATTTAAACTGAGTGTCTACAAATGTAAATGTGGGAGTAGTGGGTAAAATAAAATCAGAATTAACAAAGAGAAATTTCAGTTTCAAATATTCATGACACCATTCAACGTGGACATGGAGCCAGTAGAAATGTCGCTTCAAATTGAATTACTTGAACTCAAGGCAAACGATGTTCTGAAAAGTCAGTCTGCCAGATTTTTACGCGAGACATATTTCCAAAGAAAGTATCTAAATATAATTAATTTTAAATGTCAAATTATGTCCCTTTATGACAGTACTTATTGCTGCGAACAGTATTTGTCAAAAATGAATTTCACTAAATAAAAATACGGATCAAGTATTACCGGTACTATTTTGGACGTAGTAACATCACTTTCACCAAATATTGAATTTCTTGCAAAATAAAAGCAAAAACTGAATTTATAAATGTGGATAATTTTTATTTTTTAAAGAAAATCAAAAAATTCTTAAACAAAAATTAATTTTGATAATAAAGATTTCAGTTCTTCCTTCAAACTTTCATAGAGACAGGGTACTCCAAAAATTCTACAGTTAAATTTTCCTGTTTCTAGTATTTATTCACTGAATTTACATTAAGTATCTGATTTGATTAAGTATATATACCCATCTATATATCTAACCGCTGACGATATGGATTCCAAAAAAAGTGTATGTTATAAAGACAATATTTCACTTTTAAAATGGACGTCTAGTAGCCCCGATTTCCCGCCGATCAAAACCTTCCAAAATATTATGAAGAAGAAGTTCCTGTCAGAGCTTGCAAGAAGAAATTTGAAACAATTTTACTCCAGATGAATGTCAGTCATTAGTTGATACCATGTCAAGAAGTACTGAAGCTGCAAAAAAACGATGTAACGCAGTGATGATTTTCAATTTAGTTTCGTTAATTTTTTGTTTTGTCAGAACTATTAGGAATATCTCACAATTCTTTTTTCCTTGTTGCGAAAAACATAGAGTATATTAAAAGCCACAAAGATTTGTATGTGTAAATCGGGAAGGGCAGTGATGTAGCAATCCTCAATAGTATACATGAGTAACCAGAGAGTATTTTAGTTTGATCAGAAGATAATAAAAATATTATATCCGACAAATATTTTAAAATTAGGGAATGATGAACCACTCACTAAACACATAAAATCTGGAAACTTAATTTTTCATAAATGTATATGGACTAGACTCTAGTCACTAGAGGATTATAATCGTTGTATGAGCAACACTTATACTAATAGTAAGAGAACCTATTGTGGAAGTTGTCCTTGGACTAGCAATAAAACTAGCCCTTCTGAAAATTGTAATTCTCATTGTAATTATTGTTCTTATTGTTATGGACGTTGTAATCGTCGTTTGCGAACCATATAACCATTCAAGATAACGCTTTTTATCATGATTCAGTTACACAATATATTTTCTTGATATAATGAGAACATGACGCCTGAATTAACGCTGTTATTACTAAGCCTTAGTGAGTGTCCATCATTACCAAGAATCGTTCATTTCGAAACTGATTTCAACAAAGCTTTTAAGAATCTGGAATCATGCATGAGCTAGCAATTTTCCGGGGACCATCTAATTTTAATTGACATTTTCTCCTTCCCTTACAATCAGCGTCCCCAACAGACGTTAACATAATATAATATTTTTAGTTTTTATACATATCTCAATATATTCAAATTTAAAATCGGTAGCTTGTTCCATAAACTAAAAGATTTCTTAGTCATTTTAAGGTGCCCAGATCAAGCTTGCGAAAAGTACCATCGTAAATAAGTTTTTCATCTTGATGTGGCCTAAAGTGAATTTTCACCAATAATAAGTACATAGTAAGTAAATCGGGGCCCGTTTATTAAACAAATAGCCTCTGCGTTTAACTGTCCAAAACAAGTGGATTATATTTTTCCACCAAAGTGGACTTTAAATCGACAATTCTTTATTCACTGGCATAAATATAATTAAATCATTTCAAAATTGAAATAGCATTTACTTTACTAGTAATATTTCAACAAAATGATAGTCCAAATGCTAGGAGAAATGTAACAACTTTACTTGAATATCGGGAAGAATAATGTTCAGCAGAGAAAGTTCGTCTCGTATATAAATGGTAACTTTATTGTCACTTGATAATTAATTTTAAAATAATATTTTGATGCATAGAGTAAAGAAATCTCAACTTGACTTTTAAATTTAAAGTTAGGCCTACGTGTTAATTAGTTTTACATTTTTTTGGTATGCTTCGGCCAAAATGAGTGCTGTCTTTGATAGTGAATTCAAAATTGCAAAGGAAGATAGTACGCACCCAGATCACAAGTACTTCAGGACGTAGAATTCCGCCATAAACAAAAACGCTAATTTAGTTGCATAGTTTATTGCTCCAATTCGGAAAGAGTTTTAGGAATTTCAGGAATGTAATAGCGGCTGTGCTTTAGAGATAGTGGTGTATCTAGGAGTAAGCATTAATGAATATACCAACTCTTTAAATTTCATTTTCTTACTTCAAGTTTCCACCTCAAAAAATGCATTTATCAACGTGAAGAACAATATTAAAACGGGGCCCTTTGCTTTGTATCCAGTATATAAAAATGCCGACAAAGTATCATTATACCCCCACAACCCCAAAGTTTGAAACTTAAAGATATTCAATTCCCCATGACAAGGAAGCAAATTTCGAGAAGCAGAATAGTATATGAACAACTTCTACATTCTACAAAAACAAAAATCTAAATTTATTTATAACCCTATCATCTTATCTTAGAAAGAATAAGAATTGTTGCCTTGAACACGGATCTGCGAAAGAACGTGAAGAAGGATTTTCTGAAGAATTTGTTCAAATTGATGAGAAATGCAGTATTAGGTACGTATTATTCTCTTATATAAATGAATTCTTTTAGTGTGCCTTAATTACTAAATTAATACTCATTGTTGTAGGTGAAACAATGGAAAATATCTGAAAGACAATCAATATCCTCCTTCTGACGAAGCATACGTAGCCAAACTCGAATTTAACATATGCACCAGTTTAATCAGAATCTGGGGTTAATGGAGTTGTACAAACTAATAATATATCGAAAAAACAATCTATATTGGATAAGCTGTGGATCATTTGAGGATTGTTTAAGCCTCTATATACTGATACTGCCAGTCTCACCTATGAAATTAGAGATCAAGATTCACATGACGGTAATAAAGATGGACATTAACATTTTGATATTAGTGATCATGTTCCCGACAATATTTATGTCATTCTTCAGATAAATCAGAAGATGTTAAGTATAATGGCGGACACAAACAACGTAGTCCCAATCACGGAATGTGTAGGGATCCGCTCAAAATTCTATTCAACCTGTCTATTGCTAACAAAGGTTATAGTTGAAAAGAATAGAAGGATGTAGTTGAAAAGAAAAGAATCCTGTGAGGTGAAGGGTGGAATGATACCGAAATATCAAATATTATATAAAGAAAGACTAAGAAAGTTAATTCGTCAGTAGCCCAAAATAACATTATATTTTAAGTCTATGTAGAGTACTTATACAGTTGAAACAACAAAGTAACATCTGATTCCTGGGACTAATAAAACGCTAGCGTGAGACCATTATTCTATAGTGGACGTTGAAAACTTTTGAGTGTTTATTTAAGACAATTTTCATGAGTTACTTATAATTATTCTCACCAAATCTTATGTATCGTATTTATTAATTTAAAGACTCTCCTCCGAATTGCCACTAATAGAAAAAGAGTACCATCCATTGGTATTCGATTTTCTTTCTTTAGGGACGATGAGATACTTAAGAGTCATTAATGTGGTAAATGAATTAATGAACCGTCTTTATTAATTTAGAGACTTGTGTTCGTGCTACCCAATTTCCGTATAAACAAATTGGTTGTGTAAACTAGCAAAAAATTATCAAAATGGACCTTACATTTTCTTATGAAGATTTACATAGGAAAATGAGTGGTTTTGAACTTGGACTCTAGCAGCCTTTTTACTTAGGTGTTTTACACATCAACACAGGCAGCTCAAAAACTACGGAAAGTTCAGGATGCGTTTTCTTATACTTTATAAGAAGGGATTGTCAATATAATATATACGGTGAATCAGACGTAATCGGCCGAATTGTAATTGTATATTAAAAATGCAAAAATAATAATATTTTACTTAACAATAATGGAACTATGATTGCTTCTTTCTGAGCTACACGGTGTTGAAATTGGAAATAAAAATGCTTTTCTTAATAAATCAGCTACTTTTCTAGATGCAAGCCTGACATTTAAAGTAGGGCTAACGTGTTCTCATAACTCTATGTAAGGTAAAAATAATATAAGCAATGTTTCAAAAGATTGGTCGTCCATAAAATTAATTTTGAGATAAAGTGTATTTAGTTCATGTAAATATTAGAATTAAATGAAACAAAAATTATAATATAATAATACAACATTTGTTTATTGACGTCTAGTACTTAATTTTATTCCAAAACGACAATTACAATAAAGCATTTAGTAGATACATAGAGTGTAATGTGTTATAGCACAAATATTCTATGGAATATTTATAGAAACAAAATGTTTAGTAAAAATTTAACATTTCTGCTTCAGTACTAAATGTCATTCATAAATTTTGGGTCATTATTCTGTTTCCTCTTTAGCCACTGACAAAACCCAAGTCTAGTAGGATAAATTATTTGAAATACATTTTAAACAGGTACAAATTGTCCTTATGCAAAATTCTAATAAAAGATAATTGTCTTATTTCAGTAGTTGTAGTATTTATACTTCAGGATTTTCTGCGGCTCTTACAAAAATTTCATCTAGCTAAAACTAACTAAAACAATTTTTTTCACAATCAAATTTTCACTAAACATTGTTTGATTTTGTCAAAATTCTATATAATATGTATGTTATAATATATTACAGTTCATTATATGTTGTAGTGTAATCTTTCATTTTTTAAAAAAATACCAGAATTATTACCTTTGTAAATGATGTGTTAAGTATAATAAGTTTCATTTAATGTTAATATATACATCAAATAAATACACTTTATAACAAAATAGAATTAATTTTATGGACAACCAATGTTTGGAACATCCCTACTATTTTTAACTAATGTTTTGTTTTAATTAGAATATTAAACTTTGTGGTTAAAACGAATCTCGACAGTACAGTAAATTAGTAACTGTCAAATATCTCGAATACGGTTAATATTTTAAAGATCAAAAAAGTATACATTTTTTTTATACAAAAGAACAAGGCTTTCCAAATGAAATGTTAAAGTCCTACATTATTTTTCAGGCCTGTATCTACAAAAATGACTGTTTTATTAATAAAAATACATTTTACTTTTCTAACTTCAAAACACCTCAGCTCAGAAAGGAGCGATTTTAGACATATTATTATTGAGTAAAATATTATTATTTTTGTGACCTGAACATACAGTTATATTTGAACCATTACTTATGACTCACCCTATATATGAATATTCGACGCTTTCGACAACTAGACAATCTTTGCTCAGATAGTATTAGCCGGCTCACACTTGCCCGAATGAGAGTCACCTCTCAGCGACGTCAATTATTTTCACTTATTCTATATTCAGGCTGTATACGTGTAGCTATAATGGGATTTATATCGTGACTCTTCTGGTCACTTCTGTTTGGTTTCTCCCCTATATAAGTACTGTTAATTTAGTATTTGGGCTTTTACGTGTATGTGTATGTTTTTTCCTACTAATTTATTTACCACGCCCTTATTTTTTATTGTTCTTTGCCAAAATCATGATAAACTTGGTTTCAGTATCTTACTCATTATTTGGCTCTAGATTAGTTTCAGGTTTTCTTCTTTCTTGCTAATTATAACGGTGAATATGATGACTGTTCTAGTATATTTTATTATGTATTTTTTTCTTCTATATACGTGTTCTCGTTTTTTATTGTCTTTTGCTGTTTTCCTAGTGTTACTTATAGGAAATTAAAAGAGGATACTGTTTCGAACATGTGTCTTTGTTTTTAGCCGTTTGGTGTTTCACATCTCATTTATTTTGATTGCTCTTCGTTATTTAATTTTATTAGGTAATTTTGTATTTTTGCTACCTCGTATCTTTCGATTATCTACAAATAATAATATAGGATATTTAGTACAAATACCGTTGCACGTCAGGAGTGACGTACCTCTTTCGTCATAGTACTGCCAACTAATTAAAATTTCCCTAACTAAGATAAATCATACGAAACATCACGAAAATTCACGAGGACTCATGAACGTAGTCACAGTACTAAAAAACCGAAAAAGTAATCGTAATTATTTTGATAATTTTAGAATTATTTCAATTATATTGGCTTATATATGTCTTATTCTTTATGATATAAAGTTTATAAATCATTATTATATGTTTAGTACTCAAAAAACCATAATTTACATTAAATAATTTTGAAATTTTCTACGCCCATGAGACTCGTATTTATGATGAAGAAATGACATTGTAGCGATTGGCATGCCTTGATGCGACGTTGTCGAGTATTTAGATTGAAATATTTCAACGATTTCTGACGTCCGGCCGTCAACCAGTTGTGTGTTTTCACCACGTTTTCGGTAATTTTATAATATTGTCTTTATTTTTTTGCTTTGCTAGATAGTTAACTTATAAAAAAACTGTTTTTTTCAAAACAAACATAGTGTGAATAAGCTGATTATTGACATAACCTAACCTTACATTTTTGAAACTTCCTACATTACTCGACAATTTAGACAAGCCGACAACACTGAAGGGTCGTGATCTCATTATTGATATATGACGTGCAACGGGATTTGTATTAAAAATCCTATATCATTGTTTGATTCGTTAAAATTTTTGTTTTCGTCTTTAGATTTCTGAATAAGAGGATCGAGAGTCTTTTCTGTTATTAATCTTTGAAATAATATTATAACTTCGGTGTTATAGAAAGTAAAATTCAAATTGATCTCCAAATAATTATTTTATATATCTCTATACAGCTTTAAAGATAACTTCTATCTGCTGATGATCAGATAAACAATAACCTTAAATTTCCAATAAATGAAAATTTTAATGAAAGAATCCGATTTGATTGTGATATTTATAGATCGATGGGATAGCGCATCGTTTGAAAAGTGTACTTAATGGCAAAATAAATCTCATCGTCAATTCATATCCAGAATTTCAATAATGGCGACGGTCCGAGGCTTGCTGACACGTGTCCCAAACAGCAGACTAGCTTTTGTCTTGACAAGAACTCTTGAAAATATCCATTGCTGTGTGAATCACAGGTGATGTAGTGGATTGTAGATAGATTGCGGAATAGATAAATAGAATATGTGGATATACGAAAAAAATATAGTTGGGAATACTGAATTAAATCGTTTGAATTAATAATTAATAGTTGTATTACAATTAAATAGAATTTGTTTGAAATTGAAATTCCGCTGATTTAAAACAGTATATTTGTATGTCGAATTTACTTCCTTAGTTGAAGCCTCTTCAATAGAAGTTTTTCAAGAACCTTAGATATGTTATTATTGAAAATAATGAAATGGATTTATATGATATGATAACGTTGCTCATTTAATAAGTTTTGAGTCTGCAGTAATGAGGAAAATAAATTACTATTATATTACAAGATCTTTGCGTTGAAGGTTATTTTGTATTGGTCAAACACCCTCACTAACTAAATTCATCTGTTAGATAACTTTTATATAAAAGGTTAAAAATAATGCTAGTTCTTATCCAAAAAATAAAATGATTTGATGATACCAAATCTTTTTGTGAAAATGGATATATTTTATTTTGTAGCTGATTTCGGATTTCAAATTACTGAAGAGTAGCAAATTGCATTTTCTAAAGATGACCTGTATACATTTTAAATATTCATTTCACATCTGGTTGAAGCTTTGTAATTATACACAAATTTTTAAATATATAACAATTGCATACAATATGTGGAATAGAGAATGAAAATATGTTTTCAAATGATCTACTAAAGTGCTTAATTTTGTTATTATAGTTTTATTGCAGTATCTTGTTAATTTCACCTCTCAAGGATTAGCCCAAGGGTTGACCCATATCAACCAGAATAATATTTGGAATCGGTAATAGTATCAGCATACTCCAATGATTTAACTGCTGCCAAACAAAATAGTTTCTGCGATAAGAGTTGAACATGAATATGTTAAACATAGGTTTTAACATTCAGATTTCTGTAAGATGAAAAGGAAAATTGATAACGTCATAGAATAGTAATTTTATTGAAGTGTTGAAATCGAAATTGAATTTTATATATTGATGGAATTCTGTCAGAATTTAAATGGTGTGTTAGATGGATTCGATAGATAATTGTAAGCGGTGGTTCTTTAAAATGGAGAAGCAATATGTAAAATACAGTAATCTGAACTGTTTTTTAAAATATCTCCTAAATTCGAAATAACTGTCTATATAGTAGTATACATTAAGTAAAATAATATTCAATGTAAAATGGATTCTGTATGAATAATTCTAAGAAAATTTCTTAGGGTTTTATAAGGAGAAAAGCATCCTTCGAGGAAATAAGTTGTTTTTTTTTATTACTTTGTTGTTTTCTTTTACTGATACCACTTTTGAGTTATTAAAGAAGGAATAATGTATTAAAATACAATTTATGTCCTACTGTTTTCAAAAAAATGAATCACATGATCCTAACAAACGTAAAGCATTTAATAAATGATTGTTCTATTGTGTTAAAGGTGTAAGTAGCTAATATTCGTATTTAGATGTGAAATATTTCAAATTGAAAAAAAAATTGACTTTACACAAAATTAAATGAATGCATTCTAATAAAAAAAAAGAAAAAATTACATTGAATTAGAAAAGAGAAGATATAAACAATATCTTAGAAACATGGGAGCATCACAAATACTATAAAAGCAAGACCAGTGCAATACCAACCTCATTTAAAATAAATATTTAGAATCTACATCATACTAGCAAGAAAAATTGAATATGTTCCATGCAATTATACCTAAGTATATCAGGTAGCAAAGCGGTAATGTAGGCTCCCCTTATTTTTTTATAGTTTTCAAGGTAAAAAATATTATTTTGTAGGGACCTACAAAGTGCCAGCCTCCTTTTAACATATATGATAAATTAATTAGAACTAATGATTTAACGTGTAGTGAAATTAACTTTTTAATTTTCAAATACTTTTTCCAAATCACCTTGCAGAAGGAGTAATTTAATGCTCAATAATAATATGAAAACCCAAATCGGCCAAAAAAATTGCTGAAATATAACGATATTTCACATTTAAAAAAGAAAGCTTCCTGGTACAATATTATTGTTCTAAATAACTGAATAATAATTTACCGGATGCGGAGGTGTGAACAAAATACGTAAATTAAAAACACTTAAAAATAAGAACATTCCTACATTATTTGCAGAGATAAGTGTAAAGCTTAGAAAATGGTTAGATCAGGGACATCTTAAAGGGGGAATACTTTACACCAATTTAGCAAAATAAAAGGTTTTAAAATACAATAAAAACATTTTTTCCAAGAAAGAACTATTATTGGTGATGATCCTAATAATAAAAACCTTTAAAAATCCAAACTCCAGCCAAAGAATAGTTTTCCTTACAACTATTTAGTTAATTTTCAATTAAGGAATAATGATTATGACCATAATTAATTACTAAAATGCACCAAGAATAAGTTAAAAAATATCTTAAATTAAAACAATATATTGATATATTAAATTATCACGCATTATTTTATAAAAATCGTAGAAAAAGTATAATACAGTCTTCTACTTATACAGGGTGTTTCAATGGGAAAGGGCCTAACTTTAATGAAGACGGATATCACTTTGGTGGTTCCAAATAACCTATATTTAATGGATCTTCCACCCTTTACAACTGAGATACAGGATGTTTTATTATTTTGTCCTATTTAATAATAATAAAAATAATATACAGAGTAATTCGGAAGTTATAAGCTCCGAAAGAAATAGGCCAAAATGATAAAACACCCTGTACCTCAGTTATAAAGGGTGGAACTCCCATTAAATATAGGTTATTTAGAACCACTAAAGTAAAGCCCATCTACAGTTAAAGGCCCTTTCCGAACGAAACATCCTGTATGTAATATGCAACTCGTAACTGAAAATACATGGTGGATAATAGCTCTTATGATACTCTCTCTAAAGTACCATTATATTTGTTTCGGCAATATTGAATATTAGATACTAAATTTAAAATTAGAATACATTTAATTTACTGAAATATTTTTTTATTTTTTAAAATCGTTCGTATACAGTTCTCAAAATATTAATTAATTCATTTCTAACTGTTGTTTTTTACAAAACTGACGCTATTAGTATATAAATTAACAAAGTTACATATTTAACAATCCCAAATATTTTTTTAAATATAAGAGATCAGAAAAAGTGTTTTAAAAAAGCATTTTTTACATATATAGTAAACAACGTATTATTCAAATTTGAGTACTAGAATTACTAGAATACAATATTGAGTTTATTTTTAATGGCGATAACTGACCAAAAAAATGCTCTTAAAATATTTATATATTTATTTTTGTTTCGTCACATTTAAAGGGTTCTACTTATTATTAATTTAATTTTTTCTCCGAAGTAAATCGTTTTTTGTAATTTAAATTTCAAATCATGTATAAATTGTTCTTGAAAATATATAACTTTCTATTTATTTAAAAAATAATAAATGGCTAATTTCTATCATACTATGTAATAATTTTTTTCTTTTCCTTTTGAAAAAGATAACTCGGTAATTCCATCGCCAAGTTATTTTACTAATATGTATTCTTATAGAATATTTTTGCCTGCATGTGCATTTTTGTTATAAAAATTAGTGTTATTTGAAAACTTTCTGTGCCTTAAAACCGTAACACTTTTAAAATCTTATTTAAAATTCGAGCTTAGTATTTATAATTAAATATATCCATCATTAAAAATAATCAAAATGGAATGGAAAAACACTTACCAGTGCACAGAGAGTGTCTTTGGCATCGCTCGTTAACGCCACAACGTGATGATAAGAGAAAAGCTCGAGTCACTCTGGCCCATGCAGAAACTTCTTGTAAATTCTTCCTGCTGTTACTCTTAACACTCGCTGTCGCTGCAACAGGAGCCAAACAAGTGTCAAGAGTCGCGTGCGATATCGCTACCGAAGAAACAACGGCGTCGCATGCGTGTCTCTTTTCCTGATGGACCATCCTCCAAGTCTCCGGGATTCGTGGAACGAGTAATTTCCCGCCTAGAACGACCTACCTATCTGGTTACGATTTATATGTAGATAGGCAGATAATCTACTTAAAATTATTCACTAGGTCAACCAATAGATTGACGAGGGTTTAAAAGCAAAATTCTTAACTGTTTGAAAAATAAATATTTTAGAATATCTGAAAATTTTACGTCCACTTACATTTGTTAGTATTCGTATGCATTACAGGGTCTCCTAATTCCAGCTGATTTTTGTCGTTAATTAAACTTCCTTCCTAAGATCAAAGCATGATTTTTGAAAATTAGCAATCTTCTAACTGTTAGTTAGTGCGCAATTTAAAAAATATAGGATTTTTAGTACAAATACCGTTGCACGTCAGGAGTGACGTACCTCTTTCGTCATAGTACTGCCAACTAATTAAAATTTCCTTAACTAAGATAAATCATACGAAACATCACGAAAATTCACGAGGACTCATGAACGTAGTCACAGTACTAAAAAACCGAAAAAGTAATCGTAATTATTTTAGAATTATTTCAATTATATTGGCTTATATACGTCTTATTCTTTATAATATAAAGTTTATGAATCATTATTATATGTTTAGTACTCAAAAAACCATTATTTACATTAAATAATTTTGAAATTTTCTACGCCCATGAGACTCGTATTTATGATGAAGAAATGACATTGTAGCGATTGGCATGCCTTGATGCGACGTTGTCGAGTATTTAGATTGAAATATAGTTAGATTTGCTTAAACTAAAACGTCATTATTGAAGGAGTAAGTACGTATTTAATCATAGATTACAAAAAATCATTAATCTGATAGGCCGCTTTCTCGTGAATTGTGGGTTATAAAATATCTATGTGAAGCCCACCCCGCAAACCACAAGACATCCAAAAAATTAAAAATATTGACTCTTACTTTAAAAAAATAGTAAATATTTTTTGATGCAAAAGTGACGTCCAGGTGTATTCTATGTTTGCTCCTTATAAAATTAAAAAACTTTGATAGATATTTTGAGGCAAGATTTGGTTTTAAAAAACTACTTGATATATTCAGAAGAAACCCAATCAAGTTCGATGAGACATTTTCGATATCAGCAATCAAATGAATAAACATATATTTACAGAATATGTGGATATGGTAGCCCCCAACTTTTTTCTATTTCTTAGTGTAACAAGTAAGTATGTTAAATTAAAATACCCCTGGACTTATGGCTATTTGCGTTATTCCGAGAGATAAATTAAAATTCTTGTTTTATCTTTCATTTCAATATATATTCATATTATGTAAATTTATTATTATTATTATTATTATTCGTTGAACATTTATAATCTCAGAATATTCACCCAACTTTGTTCACTGTGATGTTTCAAAATAGAAAATTACGAATCTTTTGTACAAACAAAACCAGTGATCCTTTATAATACACTATATAAATTTGTAAATGTAATGTGGACCATATTAAACATGTTTAGTCACCTAATCAACTATCAATTATCTCACCAAGACGGAGACTAATATATTAGAGCGTATCAACAAACGAGGAATAAATATAGCATCACCAAACAAAAAACGTATTATAAATATACTAAACAGACCTGTTCTTAAGGTAAGGGTCCTAAACACTGTTACAAAGGATACCCAAATAGAAGTTACTGTGTGATCTAATCCATAGATTTTAGCAAAGTTTACGATTCTATTTGTAAGTCACATTTGGAACTGTCCTATATGCCTTCCAACCAACAAACGAACCTAGTGATGTTTAATATCCCTTCATTTGAAAACGAGTTAATACAAATTTATTATTCATGCAACTCAATTACTCTAAAACATTTGCTTATTTTAGTGTAGTAATAATATTGGGCGAGCGGACTCACATCAGGATATTAGGCCTCTTCGGGCCCTTTTTGCTATGCCAGCATTTTAGGTATCTGTCGTGTTTTCTGCAATCCCTAGTTAAGATGCTGGTTATTATGCGAAGCTTGTTTTTAGTTAAGCTGCGTTCTATACTATTTTGGTTGTTGGTTGTAGTTTTCCAAAAGTAACTTAAACTTACCTCAGATGTTATATATTTTCTGAGGCTTGTAAGCTACCAGATTTAATAAATACCTAGTAAATAAAATGGAATCTTGATGATAATTGGATATAGCAATAAGAGAGAGGATCAAGGAACAAAGCTTCATATGTTTAAGTTCTCAGTTGACAGCTGCGTAACATATGGATCGGAAGTTTGGACAATGAATAAAGCAATGAAAAATAGATTAACACCAGAAGAAAACAGTTACTGAAGATGTTGTGGCCTAACGTTACTAGATCATGTGAGGAATAAGAAAATTAGACTGAAAATAGGTGTAGAAGAAGCAATAATAGACATGATCGACATGATCTTCGTGTTGTAATAGGAGGAGAATGAGTGAGGAGAGAATCCCTAAATAAACCTTGGAATAGAGTACAACAAGAAGAAAGAAAAGAGGAAGACCGCAAACGCGATGGATCGTAAAGTTTGATCTTTTTGACGTTATACGTACTTAGAGTATTTTATCATACAGAAACTATTTGTTTATTTTTTATTGAATTGAAAATTTCATTTCGGCAAAAAATGGAACTGAATCGTGAACATTTTCATGCGATGACTTTTGACATGAATTATCACAACAAGAATACATGGACCAACTTAAATCGACTTTTGGCAATGAAGCCCCATCCAAATCCATTGTGTATCACTGGTATACTGAATTCTATACAGGCCGTGAACCGCTTTCCGACGACTTTCGTGAATATCGTCCAAAATCGGCTGTAGTGCCAGGTAACATCGATGCTGTATACGAAATGATAAAGCAAGATCATCATGTGTGAAATTGAGACATTCCTAGGCATAAGTTCCACCAGCAGACATATGATTTTACATAAACACTGTGAAAAAGCAATTTTCCCGATGGACCCGCATAATTTGACAATCGACAAAAAAATACTAGTGTTGACTGGTGCACAGAAATTCTTAAAAAATACGGTGCTTCAAAAGACGTTTATAAAATCGTGATAATTGAGGAATCATAGATATGATCGTATAAGCACAAAAGTAAGTAACAGTCGACTGTATGGGTGTTCCAAGATGAACCACATCCAACAGAAGTTATTCGTGCACGAAACACAAGAACATGGTGACCTGTTTCTTCCAAAAAACTAGTCATATTGCAACAGAAAATAAGGACAACAAACAAGAGACGCCGGATCGTTCTTCATCATGGCAATGCGAGCTCTCACAAATCGGCTCAAACAAACAACTACTTATAAGCACTTAAAACATCGAATTGATGGGTCATCCGCCGTATAGCCCAGATTTGGCACTCAAGGATTTCATTTTGTTTCCATCTGAAAAGAATAATCTGCATGATCAACGGTGGTCACCCAAGCAAGCTGTTGAAGCGTTCACAATAAAAATATATTCGCATCTTAACTATTTGTTTTTGTTCCTATTCATGTTAATCTACAGGTTCAGAAAGTGCCTAAATGGACATAGGCGAAATTTCAAGCAGTAGTCACCGATGCATCCCCTCCCGACAGAACTAGAGGTACGACTACGACTGCCGGTACGTTACTATCGAATTGAGTGAAACGATGTTCCCACCTCCATTTATCCCTACTTCAAGATACAAGATATTAATAACACCTTCTCTCTATTTCATAGGCGTTCTTTATCCCTCGCATGGATTCGTGTATGTCTACAAATATTCAAGCTGAATCTGTATATAAGCAGTGTTAAGAAATTTTTGGTTTAATCTTCTACTCTACTAAACTCTTTTTATTTTTAATATAAAATATATGAAATCTATGTATTCATAAAATATAAATTAAATCAAAACATTATAAGAGATAAGTTCCAGAAGGAGCAGATGAAATCAATCTTAGATGCTACATAAAAAATTTACTACTAAGTATATTGTAAATGTGAAGATTAAGATTAAGAATTAAGAATACTTACCACAATCCTTTCAAGACACGACTGATCAAGTTGCGGACACTAGAATTATTTTATTTTACTTGGTGTAATCGACTCCGATTGCTATGCTCATTAGTATCATTCTGTGTAGTTTTATTACTCTTTACTCTTTAGGAACGCGTTCTTATGGGTCCAATGATCTAATTACTAAGCCATCCACCCTTCTCTATCATTTGCTGTAAAGGACGGTTTTTTAACTGGCAGTTATTTTTTTATCTTGATACACAATGTCATTTTTTCGTGTACATCCGAAATGCTAAAACAGAATATGGGCGCAAAAATGTTTTAGTTTAATTTTAGTTACATTTTAATAATGAACTCTATTTTTTATATCAATGTACTAGTATAACTACTTAATTATTATTAACGTATTTATTAGTAAATAATATATTATGTATGTTCTAATAAGTGCGATCGTGGCCGAGTGAGCATACAGTAGCTTATAACTTTTTAGTTTCTATGCTGCAATTTCTGGACCCTCGCATTGAGCCAACTGCCAGAAGAATAATGTGGGTCACATATTTTTGATTAATAGCAAAGAAAAGTGGAAAACACTGTAATCTTCGCTTCGATGACTTTACATATGCGATTTTACAGTATTTTTTTCCAAGTGCCACTAGAAAAGGCACATCCACAGATTACCTACCTACTAAATATTATTCACTCTAAATAATAATCAGTTTTAATTACTTCACTGCATATATTGCAGAGAAATGTGAAGGAAATTTTAATTTGTAAGGAACCTGTTTACAAACCCTAACATGTTTTTTATCATAACTAAGCCTTTATATGTAAAGAGCTCAATTTTTTTCATCTATAATTTATTATTACTTGACGCATTGTAAAAAAATGAAATTCTCGTAAATGAAATAATTAAATATGCATTAGGTCCAGTTTTGTCACTAAACATTTTATATGTTCTGATTTTAAAGAGAATATAATGAAAATGAAAAAATACAAAATGATACCACGACTTACTTTTAATAAATATTTATTATTATTAAAAAATAATAAAAGATGACATTGGTAATTAACTGTTAAATCTTCTGTTTCCCAGCATCGATTATTTTCTTTTACTTTTTTGTACCAGTGATGAAATTATAACTTCCATTATTCACCAAAGGGTTTTTCAAGGAGGTTTTTTACATCTTCTATTTTTTATGGTTCATAATTTTGATAGGCATTTGACTTACCAATGGTACGGATTTGTTTTATAATTTATAACTCATCTCGCTCCTTACAAGAATTTTATGGTTTATGCTTGATTTAGAAAGAACAATCCTTATTGCACGACAGATTTTAAAACGCCGTTACATAGCAGACTTAAAATATATTTTAGCCTCCTTCCACAGCTCTTCTTTTTTTTTATTTTTAGAGATTTCGAAAAAAACATGATACTCAGATACGCTTAGTACAGTTTTTAGTTTTTTTAGTTGTTTTTCGATTAATCCAATAACACGATTGGGAGGCATAGAAGAATAGCAATAGGCAGCAATAGGAAATATTTTTTTTATGTTAGCAGGCGCAATTTTTGAAGGCCTTATCCTTGTTATTTTTATTCTGTCCTACGTATCCATCTGCTATTAGTCGAACAGTTTTGTATCTTGTTAAGTCTTTAATGTTAAGTTCCTCAAACACAACAGATGCTACTTTATTCATGACTTTCTTACCTCATCCTCAGTACAAGTATAAATAGACACATTCTCAGACTTCAATTCATACGATGAGCATCCACTCATAAGAGTCAAGTTGTAACGATATCACTGTCTGCTGTAGTACGCTGCCTGATGACTCATTTTTCGCAAAACAACATTTTTTATCTCACCCTGTTACTAAATGTCAAATTTTAAATGCATTTTTGAAACCTCACATTTTACATAACTATCTGTTTCATTACATCACTAGTTATATAATACATTTTCACGTAACTGAATATAGAAGTCTTTATTTGGGAAAAAAAAACTTTAATAGCAAGAACCAAAAAACACTTTATTAATCTCTTAGTTATAACTGTTATTACTATCACATGTTTATATATATAAAACTAAGTCTTGAACTTTCAAAATAGCTATTGCTCATTATATAGGTACTGAGCTCGGAAGATTTAATCCAATTGAAGCAGCTTCCTCGGAGTGTTCCCCTAGTATGTTATTTTTTTGTTAGCCATTAAATTTTCGACGTATCCTTCTGCCACAGTACTTTATTTCCAGCCACCATACTATTTAATTATTAAAATGGTAGCTCCCGACTCTACAAACAAAATGGAGATGGCCATCGGAAACAATGCCCAGTATTACCAACCAACTAACCAAGATCTTGGTCAATTAATTTTGGTAAGAATCCAAGTGTATTAATCCTACTGTCTGCACTCCACTCTTGTTATTATTATAAATAAGGAAAAAACGATCACATTTTGTAATTTGTGATAGAAAATTGTCGTATTTTCTAATAATATCAAGGAAATTGCATTTATATCCAAAAACGTTGCCATTTGTGGTCACAAATTCACCACGTACCACATTTGTTTTCGTGTATGGAATAGTCATTTTATAAAAAAAATTAATCTACAACATCTCGTATACGGCAACTCCAATAATCATTGCCACCTAAAATAATTAATAAATTAAAAACGATAATCTTTCAAATATAGTACAGCAATTTATACATTTGCGAATAAAAGTTTCATTGTCTCTTATAATATAGTTCTCGCCATTTACTTAGATGTACCAAATCGAATCTAGTGTTATTTTAACTCCGCCCGAGCGACAACCATTGGTCAAACAAATAAGGTTCCATTGGCAGTGGCGTCGGTACTTATCGTACATTTATTTATTAACTTCACGAGTTTCTCCGTGTAGACGCTTGTTTTCACTTTGATGAGACATTATCAAAAGACTAAACCTAGCCCGCTACTGAGTACTTCTTGTGATTGGGTGTTCGTTCGAGCGCACTTAACCAACTGCTGTCTTACGTGAAATAATAGATATTGCTGTCTCGCTTGTCTAGTACATCTAAGTAAAAGGCGAGAACTATAATCATATATTTTTTGGCGTGATAATCCGAAGATCTTTACTTCACAAATACTTCGTAGTATATTTTTGGATATCAATGTTTCTTTTTTACATTTAATTCTGCCTTCAACATTGAGTATGTACACATCATAGATGCTCTATAGTTTTTATAACTTCGAAGTACGCCGACAGATTCTTTTTACTATATAACATTTTTTACTATTTTCTCTTGATACCATTTTTCAAATGTCTTATATACTTCTTCAAAACTTCTCAAAAGACATACATACATCAGATCATCCATTTGCCACTTAATTTGTAGTAAAAAATCACCACTGACAAATACTGTTCATATTGTTTAAGTTCAATTTATTTATACGGCTGCGAGCATTATTACATTTTTAATCCCACAAGTCCCTGTTTTAAAGAGGGATTAAATAAAATTTTGTACTTAACACATTATGAAAATTATAATTTTATTTGACTCAAGTAATTTGCAAAGAATACGAATAATAATATATGACCAGATAACCTAGAGATAGCACAATAATGTCTCCCCTCTGTTAACCCTACTCTCTCAAACTTCGCTGTGCTAGATCAAATTTCGGTGCTGATTTTTGCGCCCCCTTAGCGGCTGGGTTACAAACTAAATAACGCGTGGCAAATTTTGCGAGAAGGTATTCGAAAAATATTGTATCGCGACGTTAAAATGTAGATAAGTCTACGAGCAATTAAAGTTTCAATTTCATATTGAAATTGAAACTATATTTGCTTGTATACTTGATTTGGTGATTAATATTAATTAAATAAAACAATAAGACGAAATGTACTATTGTATTTATATGGATGAAAATAAAAAATCCTTTATTAATATTTTAAAATAGATTTGACATCATTAATAAATTAATTATTGAAGTTTCTTCATTGTTCTCAATTTTAACTGATCTTTGGCATGCTAATTATATGTTTCATGAACAAGATTATTTTTTTATTTTATTGTATTGCAATGTTTTCTATAAATTTTTTTTTCAAATTTTTCTTTTCACTTTCGAAAAACAAACTCATTTTTCTGATATTTTTAGCAGCCCTATGAACTAATTCGGATAAAATAATGATTTTCAGGATAAGATCACCAATTTCAATAAAATAACTCTATTTCGAAAAGTCGAAATAAAAGCAGTTTCTTAAACATAATTATCAATATTAGAAGAATAAAATAAAGCCAAAAAATTAATTTATAACATACTTACCCGGTTTTCTAACTTTTCTTATAAATTAAAAAAAAACGTTGACTCCAAGTGATACATAAAAACTAAGTTTTGATATATTTGATTTGTAAGTATTATTTACCTTTCCTTTATTTTGGTGTTCTTATGTTTGAATGCGAAGGCCCAGAAACCGGTTTTGGACATCTAATGGTAGTGATAGCTGAAACACCTGATTCAAAATAGAATGGTTTTCCAACGATTTATATATTTTTTATCGAATAAGGACATGTTTTAAGGGATTTTACGAAGTGTTGCAAAATTTACATAAAATGTAACGAAATAAGGCAACTTTCAATTTTTTAGTGTTTTATTTGCATTAAAACCAAAGAACAAAATTAACATTACTGTCCGACCATAATGAATTTTACACTACAAAACATTAATTAATATTCAGTATTACCCCCTCTAGCTCTTACAACTGCCCTGCAACGCCTCCCCATACTTAAAATTAAATTTTGAACATAAGCTTCGGGAATTCTATCCCATTCCTCTATAAGAGCTTCAGACAATTGTTCCAAAGTTTCAGGTGGATTTAATCTTCCTTTAACGGCTCTTCCAAGTGCATCCCACATATGTTCAATTGGATTTAAGTCAGGTAACCTTGCTGGCCAATCCATGATATTAATATCGGTGTCTTGCAAGAACCTCGTCACAATGCGTGCTGTGTGAGGACGGGTATTATCATGCATTAATATGAAATTATCGCCTATAAATGGGGCAAAAGGAATCACATACTCTTGAAGGATATCATTAATGTACCTTTCAGCATTCAAAGTTCCGTTTTGTACAATATGGAGATCAGTGCGTCCACGAAAGTTTATTCCTCCCCAAACCATAATGCCTCCTCCACCGTATGCATCCAACTGACGAATTTTGCCCTGTACAAATCGGGTTCCAGGCCTTCTATACACCCTTACACGACGGTCATTTGTTGAGAGAGTAAATCTGGACTCGTCGGTGAACAAGACCGTGTGCCAATCAGCTGCTCTCCAGTTCAGGTGTTCTCTGGCGAAGGCTAATCTGCGTACGCGGTGTTGCCTCGTGAGTCGTGGTCCCGTTGCTGGTCGTCTTGGCCTTAAGTCAGATTCTCTCAATCTGTTTCTAACCGTTTGATCACTGATCCTAACCTGGTAAGTTCTTCTTAGGGCATTTTGTAAGTTCCTAGCTGTAGTTGAACGGTTTCTTAAAGTTTGCAAAAGCAAAAATCGATCCTGCGCTGCAGTTGTGACCCTATTACGGCCTTGGCCAGGACGTCTTGAAAATGCCTGAGTCTCCCTATACCGCCTTAACACTCTACTTACTGACGACTGGGTAACATTTAACATTTGCGCTATTCGGACTTGATTGTAACCCTCAGCTGACAGAGTAACAGCCGTTTGTGCTTCAGCATCTGTTAAATGTCTAGTAAGACGTCTGTTGTTATCGTCCATAACTCTAATTTCATCCAATTAATAATTTCGTGCGAAAGTCTAAGTTCAACTAATCGAATACTCGTGCCATTGATAAGTAAAGGTTTTAGCATTTTGTAGTTATGCAGAAAAACATCAGAATAAATGATAAAGAACAATATAAAAACCCATATCTGCCGGAATTTGCATAAAAAAGATCTATGTTTTTAGTACTAAAAATCTTAGTTTACCAGTTTTATGAATAAAGTCTTTTGTACAGGGTTTTCAAAATATGCGATAATTGTTTTAAGTAGTGTATATAGCCTAAGTTAATAAATTAGAGAGTTAAATCCTATCTGTTTTTTGACCACTCTGTATCAAATATTTTTTAATGCCATAGCATAGAACTTGAAAAGTTAAGACATAGACATGTAAGCCGTTTTTATTGATTTTCAATGGTTTGGATGCTACAAACATCTAAATTCAAAAAAAATGTGATTTTCAGGTGGCTGTAGATCCTTTATTAAACACAATAGACATGAAATGTGGTACATCGTTGAAATTAGCTCGATAAGAGGTTTATAAAAATGTAAAAACATACGGGGTATTCCATTTAAAAAACATAACTTTGATTCGTATCGGAAATATGGTACACCCTGTATAACTCAAAATAATTTTAAATTGTGTATCTTAAATCTCTCAATCATTTCCGTTTGCTAAATTTTTGATATCAATTATAACAAGAGAGTTATTGAACTTTGTCGTAAGATTGCTACACCCTGTATATACATTGAAATAATTACAACTAATTTTCTCTGAGACAAATGGACTATTATACAATTTAATATAGAACATTCTCTTTAAAGGTAGGCACCTACTCCTTATATTTTGTTATTTAAAATAACAATCAACTAATTATAAAAGACGATAATAATCACTATATGCAACATAAAATATAATTATAATTCGTTTTTTTATAAACTTGCCAACCAATCATAAAGTTCCAAGTACAGTGATTTTCTATTTTCCCCTCTTTCACGGTTTAAACATACAGTATTGCCAGAAGTTCAATTTTTTTAAACAATTTTGTTACTTTCATTTTGCCTTAATAGGAAGGCAGAGTCGTATCAATAGGGAAGTTTCTATGAAAAATTAAATTAGAATCATTTGATCAAAGAACATAATATAGTTGTAATTAATTCCAAGCAATCTATTAAAGCGCTGACTTTGACATGTAGCTTCTCTAATCGTTAAATTTGATCTTCCACTAAGTCCATTAAGTGAGGGAAAAATCGATTTGACTATTAAATTGTTAGTGTTAGTTTCCTATTGTTCATAGCTTTTTTAACGCGTATTAAAAAATATTCATTTTATAGTAAAGGTAAATCTAGTGGAATCAGTTTTTCATTTTTAATTAGTTTAAAATAAACATAAGATGCATTGGGTACCCAAATAGTTTTTTAGTTGTATTTCGTCTCATAAGTAAATTAACAATATCATGTCTAACAGTAACACTAATTGATTTGTACCCATTAAACTGTGTAATAATAATTACTGGGTATTTATTAATGATATTATTTAACAGAAAATTTCCCTGTTTTCATAACGAAATCGGCAAGAGATGGCGCACGAAAGATGAAGTGGATTTATTATACGGCAAGGGCAACCTTTTTTATGACAGCTGTCAATGGTTGTTGTAAACTAGCGTGTTTTGTGTAACAAGTCAGGCGGTTTCGCAAAAATGGATAAAATCGAATTTCGTGCAGTGGTAAAAAACTCCTGGATGGCTGGGAAAACGACCACGGAAATTCGAAATATTTTGCTGGAGGTTCATGGCGCATCTACTCCATCATTTTCCCATCAGTTTATCGGTGAGCGAGTTCAAACGTGGCCGCACTAGCACAAGTGACAAACCACGCAGTGGACGCCCAAAAACCGCTACCAACCATGAAATGTTCGAGAAAGTTCATGGTGTCGTGTTAGCCGATTGCCGATTGAAGTTGAAAGAGATAGCAGAGACCTCAGACATCTCAGAAGAATGCGTTGGCCATATTCTACACGAAATTTTGAGCACGAAGAAGCTTTCAACGCCATGGGTACCGCGTTTGCTCACACCGGAGCAAAAACGAAATCAACGCAATCCAAGAGATTTCTCCATGCCTTTCGTAACCGTGGATGAAACTTGGATCCACCACTACATACCGGAGATCAAGGTACAGTCGAAACAGGGTACTTTTCCGGGCGAATCGGCTTCAAAGAAGGCAATGACCATTCCATCGGTCGGAAAGGTCATGGCGATCATTTTTTGGGATTCCCAAGGTGTGATCCTCATCGACTATCTGGAGAAGGAAAGGACGATCACTAAACGATCAATAAATCGTTATAGTATTGCCCCGATTTGATGCAGTATTGAAGGAGAAACGGCCCCGTTTGCAGCAGCAAAAAGTGCTCTTCTACCACGACAATGCACCGGCTCATTCATCCCGCATCGTCGCGTCCAAATTGAATGAATTGCGCTAAGAATTAGTCTCTCATCCTCCATATTCACTGGACCTAGCCCCCAGCGACTTTTTTCTATTCCCAAACCTGAAGAAATCGATGGAAGCAAACAGATTTGCCTCAAATGAGGTGATCGCCGCTACAGATGCCTATTTTGCGGACCTCGAGAGATCCTACTTTTCCAACGGCTTGAAGAGATTGGAGCACCGTTTGAAAAAGTGTATTAATCTTCGAGGAGACTACATCGAAAAATAAAAATAAAAAACCACACCAATACCGTGTTGTTCTAGCCGATTGCGGAAACTATTCAGGTTGCCCTCGTATATCCATTATAAATGTAAAAGATAAAATATGCTTATCTTAAAATTACACGATATTTTAAAACATATTTTCAGTAAACCATCCATTTTGTCAAAAACTGAGGATAAAAAAAATGTTGTAATCAAAATTATATTTTGCAATCCGGCGTGTGCACCTTATGACAAAAAACGCATTATGAAAGAGAGAACATATTACTAATAACCTCGAAGTGATTATGTAACAAAAAAAGAAACAAATATTTCATTTAATATCGATACCTTTAAATACAAACCAACTCTTCTCCGCAATCCAGTAAAAACTTTATGCAACATTTGCATAAATATTTGCAATAAATAAAATTTTTGATGTATGGCCATAAGAAAAAATCACATATGTTTATATTGCAAAACCATACATTCTGAAATTGAATAGGTCCTGCCACTATCGATATTTACTTACACACTTGTACGGAAGCAATATTCTCTATATTTTTTACTTTTTGCTCTGTGTGTTGAATACCATTTGTTAAATTTAACACAAACATTCATTTCCAATATCAAAAGGTCATTCTTTGGAAGTAGTTAAAGTACCAACCAAAAACATTTAAATTTCACACTCTCCTCTAATTATGATTTTTCTCGATGGATCGATATCCATATATAATATTATATTTATTATTATCTACAGAAAAGCACCTAAAGCTGACAACGCCTCTCCACATTTCAGGTAGTTATAACAAGAAGTGCTTGTTAGGTCGGTTTTCCAAATGTAATTTTGATTTATAAATTTTATCCTCTTGTTTTGAGAAAATAGATGGCATACGAAATATATGTTGGAGAAGGGGTAAGTTGACGAAGCAGGTAAGATAATGAAATCTGTATTTCTCCAACGCCTTTATAGATAGAAGCACCTACCCAATCACTTCGTGAGACTCAGGCGATTAATAACGAAGTTCACCGCAAGGGATGTTGTAGCAGACAGTTTTGCGAGCGACGAGTAGATTTGTTTTTTCATCTTTCGTGTGTAATTTTTTAACTAGGCAGCTTAAGAAATTACTCAAATACGATAATTACTTTTTCCTCTTCTATAAAATACAATTGATAATGTAAGGAATCACACGTGTTGTAGGCGGTGTACGTTAATTGAGGGAAATAATGAAAATGTCCTAAATCAAAATGGTTTTAGTATTGAATCAAGATTTAATAAATATGGAAAGATAAATAATACTTATCTTGAATTTCCACAGTCTTATTATTTATCTTTCCATATTGATTATGAATAATTTCCATAAAGTAAGAGTTTAAACAATTAATTTAGTCAAGCAATGAAGCAATAAATACGTTCTGAAAACATCATTTTTGTCTATAAAAAGTATTACCTAATGTTCTTTAAAATTTTTGTTTTATCTATGACTTTTTGTTTCTAGATTTTTAAAATAAACTTTTTCTATCTTAATTTATATTGTTCTTTATTCATCACCTCTCTTAGTTTTCTTACCCTTTAGGGGGGGTAAGATGACTAAAATTACTCTTTTTAAATATTTTTCATATTTCGAGAGGAGCGTGTCAAATTATTTATTTAACATAAAGGTTAAATTAAATTAAATATTTCTTTTTGTTAATGGTGCATTCTTACACGTTACTTTAAGGAACGCACTATTTTCGAGATACCCAGTATACGTTCAAAAAGGAAATGAAAACTTTACATAAACATATTTATTTAACTATAATTATTATTTTTCACCTCAATACCCCATTGCATTAAAGACAAAATTTCATGGAAAACTATTAAATGTATTACTTTTTTTAATGGAGGTTCAAATTAAATTAGATTTTATAATAAAAAATAACTTTTATTTATAATTATTTCACAAAATTGAAACTATTCATCAATGTTACTGTTTCTAAAAACGTTAAAATATTTTTTTATTATCTAAAATTAAAACAAATTTCCTAGATATTTTTTATCGTGACTCCGCCACTGAACTAGTCGAGTTGGACCATTTGATCCATAAACCAACAAATGAAAAATGTATTTCTTATGAAACGGCAACGTTGCCAGTCAAATGTCAAAAGTAGTGCGTATTGACAGTTTCTGCCACAAAAGCATTGAGTTTCATATGTAAATAAAATAAATAAACAACGTTATCCAAATGGCAACATTCTAATAGTATCTCGGGGGCTCCACTATTTCAAAAATTATTTTAGATTGTTTTGTCTGTGATATTTAAAAATTTTGTTTTGACCTCATTGCTACCAGGTAACTATTCTTACATATCAGTTAGTGGCTAATAAGGTAATTTTATTTTATTTAGTTGATTATAGGAATATGAGTAAAGAAGGGTACGATCCTTGTGAAATTTTATGGGGACAGTGGAATCATGAGTTGTCCATGAGACGACTCCTTAATGTGGTATGTAATTTTAGAAAACAAAGACAATGTTTTTAACCTTTCATAATTTGTAGTTGAGAAACACCCAGTCCTACTGTACTGACAATGAATGTCTTGATGATGGTAAGTTCTCTATTTAATTACTTATCATACACGATAAATCCGATTATTTTATTTATTTTGTTCCTTGTATTTACTTGCCTAATATGTTAAAAATGTTAAAGGCCTATTTTTAAAATACATCTACCTACATAGCTATTTGAAGAGTTAGTTACAGTTGCTTTGATAATATGAATAAATAAATAATTATCGTGTATATATAATAATAAAATGGATAATATATCGTAAAACATTAATTTTCTATCTTTAAAGGTCAAAATATTAATCAACATTTTTAGAATATTTCCATTATAACTTGGTGGGTCTTATTGGGTAAAACCAAATTTTCTGAAATTAAAGTTATGTCTAAATTTTCATTTAATTAAAGGATTTTTTATTTATAAATACAAATTAAATTAATTATAATTGTTTTTATCAAGCCACCTACAATTTCTAAATTTCTTGGATTACATAATTTAATAATGATGTTAAATTGTATCAGATAATTTTTTGTATCTTTTTTCTTATGTTTAATTTTTTTATACATTTGAGTGTTTAAAACCTACTCAAAAATAAGCACAATTTTTGTGACACATAAATTGAAATAGATGTCAAGGTCAAATAAGTATTAACTGACTCTAGAGAAACACATCTTAATAGTATATCATATGAAATAAAAAAACTATAGTTTATTATTATATTATAATTTGAAATTTGTGTTAGTTGCTATTATAAGCAATGATGCATTCTTTGCAAAAATTATCAACCTATATAATTTAGCAATACAAAAGTTTTCATATTTTTCAAACAGTAACAAAACTTGATAGTTAATACAAATTCCGGTAATAACTTCGATAAGCTTATATCAGTAGATAAAATTTTCCGCTTTGTTAATTATATGGGTTTGGTAAAATTCATGGTTAATTCAAAAAAATGTTCAACATATCGTTTAATAATATTTAAACAATGCTTTTTGCTGTATTGTTTGACTTTACCTTTGAAGTTGTTAGAATAATTTATTAATCATATAAAGTTTTCTCATATGAGAATTAAACAATAAATTCATATAGAGTATTATATATCTAACTAAATTTTTCATTTTTATAGCCATCATTTAAATAAACTATATTCCATACTTGCCAAAATAAACTTCTAGTTTTAAAATATTTTTTGAAACAGAACACATATTTTAGTTAAATTAAAAATATGTACATAAAAAGTCAGTTGTTTTCCTTAAACATACTATTAAACATGGAAATATGTACTAAGGCATTAATTAAATACTTTTAGTTTTAAACCAAGTTTTATAAAAATTTGATGAATGTTTTGATCATCTCATGACAGCACTTTTGAAGTCAAAGATTTTACATTTTAGGTAGAATACCAAATGCCACCAATCCAGATCATTTTTTGTTTCTGGGTCTCATTCTGGTTGCTACAATGTTTTTCTACTATTTTCGTCCAAGACCTCAGGGTATTCAAGGAGACGTTAAACCAAACAACAGTGGCAATGTAAGCGTAATCTTTATTTTAATATACCGTGCTCCTCAGATAACAGTATCCAGGATAATTAAGTTTTACAAAAAACAAAAAATACGTCAGTATTCAAAGAGACAGATATTGTAGGATATTTACGTTTGCTGGGAAAGTCACCCTCTCGCCCTTGGTATCATCTCTAATTTTTATTCGCTTTTGGATTCAAATGATTTCAAAAAGGTTTAAAACATGGGGTTCAAAGTAATTAGTTTATGAGCTACAATTTTTTATTTCAGTAACAAATTTTTACATCTCACCTTAATTGACTGCAGCCAACATTGGATATATAATAGTTTATTCCTTAATCGTGCCACTAAAAAGTTTTTTATGATAATAAATGTATAAACGTTTTAAAATTTGAATTAAGTTAAATAACTTTTATAGTACATTTCGATTTGATTTTTTTGAGTTATTTGCTTTCAAAATGGTTTATAATATACAAGAAAGAATTATAGGTTTATACTACAAAAATAATAGTTCTTTGGGAGCTGCTGCTTGTAGTCTCAGTAAATCTCATCATAGATCATGCAACTCAAAAGTATATAGATAAGCTTGTGCACAAAATTTCTTCAACCAAGTCGGTTTGCAATAAAAAAAGATACCCCTAAATAACTAAGCAATCATAATCACAGTTTTAGGTAAGTCTAGAAGAGCAAAAACATAGCACAGAAGTAGGTGTTTCATCGTCCAATGTGTTTTGAATATTACACCAACACAAGTACAATTTATAAAAAAAAAATTGATTCAAGGATTGAATGAAGATTATTTTGATCTCCGTCTCCAATATTTTTAATTATTGAGTCAGCGTTTGATTGGCAATCCATGTTGCAGTCACATAGCAGGAACTTTTTTTAGACGGAAACTTAAATGGTGAATCATATCTTGAATTATTGAGAGAAGTAGTTCATCCAGGCGACAGAAATAGATTTCAACACTCAAAGAGTCAGAAATGAAGTTATTAGAAGGGACATGGACCTCGATAGAGATGTTATAGATGATATTGAATAGAAACAACTGAAATGGCTTGGGCATACAAAAAGAATGGGAGAAGAAAGATGGCCAAGATGAATACTAGAAAGGATGGATGATATCAACGAAGCAATGGAAATTAGAAGCTTAGAAGGGTACCTGTGTTACAATAAAAAAGTTTGGAGGCTGGGTATGGAGAAGCGGCGACTGCTGTAGAAGCCCGTATATATATATATACACAAAAAATTTTGATATTAAACCAGAATCTCTAAAAGATTTGCAAGAAAGAATAGAAAATGAATGCCGACATTTAAATACTCGTTCCTGTCAAGGAGGTATTTCAATACAGATTGTACTATTAAATAGAAGTAAATGGTGGTGATTTTGAACTATTGATATTATAAATTTTAAGATAAAATATTCACTTACGATAAAATCACTAAATTAAAATTTCCGCATAATTTTATTTTAATTTCAAATTTTATAGCACATAAATTAATTACTTTAAACGCAATGTTTTATACATTTTTGAAATCAGCTGAACAAAAAGAGTCCAAAAATGATTAAAAATATGGACAGCCACAAAAAAAATGAAGAGGTGATAATAAACGTGAGAGGGTGGGTAACTTTTTCAACAAGCCTAAATATGGCACAATATCTCCACTTTTAAATATTAATTGTCATTTTTTTTAAAAAGTTACTTAAGGTGGATAAATTTATCTGAAGAACTATATTTTTTACTTTTCTTATTCCTAGACAACGTTTATGTTAAATGTTTATATTGTTAAATAGCTATATAAATAATGAATATAAACTATAACTGCCTTTTTTTATAAACAAATAATAAAATAGTATTTTTTGCCATTTGATATAGTGATTAATTCTGGAATTTTAAATAAAAAACTAATGTTTCCTTTTGAAAAAGAAATGATTATTTTTATTTCTGATAAACAAAGAATTTAAAAAAATATTAATTTGATACAATAAAAAAGTACTTTTATTAGAGATAAACGTTGTTTAGAATAGAAAACTATTCTTATATGCAATATACTGGTCTCATCAAATAATATTAGCCTTCTACGCCTAGTAACATAATATACTATTTTATCAAATTATCGTTGCAATGTACAACACAATTTTAACATAGAGTTGACTACATACTATCTAGTTCTAGATGCTTTCCTGGTGTTTAGTTATAGTGCTATCCCATGAAAACTAAACAATAAAATTATGTGTCATTGGAACATTTTCGCATCTCTAAAATATACCTGATATTAAGAAATGCAAATAGTTCAAATTTATATATATAAAATTATTAGTTACCATACATAATATTAATTGTTATAGATTTTGTCTTTTCAATTTTTTTTTATGTACTTGATCATGTGTTGTCATTTATTGACAAGTAAATGAACAAAAACTTAATGCATAATTTTTAAATCGGAGTTCTTATAATATATAAATAAAAAAACGTACATGTACAAGTACTTATAGATCTATATTTAAATGAATACATAAAATTTGTACACTTAGTTTACTTGAATCAAATGTAATATAAACCTGAATATATATATATATATATATATATATAAAGATGTTTTTAAATTTTTACGTTATTTTTGTTTTAGAACTCTGGAGGTTCTCCACCAAATCCACCACCTTCCACGCAATAGTCTTATTCAATTTAAACGCTGAATAGCGCATAGTTATTTTTGTCAGTTCACGGTATTTGGTAATCATTTCAATAAAATTGTTTACTTTGATTATTGCATTCTTAATATAAAAATAAAAAAAGTTGAAAAAAATACTGTATTACAAAACTTATTAAAAATTTATAAAAGTTTTATATGTCTTACTGATTTATTGGGTTTCACGATGTAAAGTAAATGTAAAATAAGAGTTAGAACATTGCACGTACTAATAACTATTTAAGGATTTCTTTATTATAAATTTAATTCTACAAGTTTATAGGGTTTATATTTCTTCACTATTTGAATGATTTATAAAATTTCAAATAGTCTATAAGGATGCTTTTAATATATTCTGGGTAATATGTAATTTATCTGTTTTATTGCTACAAGGGAAATTGTATTTGAATGTGATTTGTAGTATTTCCTAGATGGCAATACGACATTTCATAAAAAAATTTCTGGTATACTTTATATCAATTGTGTAAATATTGTATACATTACCATGATTGTATATTAATCTTGCAATAAAACATATATTTTATTACTTTGTATTTTATTCAAACTTTTCTGCTACATAACAAATAGAAATAATTTAACAAGTCACCTTAATTTGAAAAAGCAATAATAAAAACTAATAGTAAAAATTTATATTATTTAATTTAGTAATTACAATGGCACCATCCATCATCTGCAAGTTGCCCTATCAAACAATAATAGTCCTTCCCCGTACAAGCTATTTACGTTCATCGGTAGGTGCACTGTAAACCCAGTATTCAAACTGTGTCAAGAAGTTTGGATGTTTGTCTCACATTCAATCTCCTGGGTGTAGCTATGCCCAGAATACCAGATGAAACTTCAGTAAATTGACTATAACTAATATTCATATAAGTATATACATGGTGGCCAAACGAAAACAAAACAGAGCCATTATCAGCAACTGCGTCAACATTTTAGAAAAACACAGGAACCCGTCGATATTTGATCAAAGGGGGACACTTTTTTCCGGTATTTTCGACTTCGATGCATACACCTCCAAGCGAGGGTAACAATCACCCCAAAATACTTAAATGACATCAGGGGTCGAGTAAGGTATCATTTTAAAGCCCTTTCAATTCTCTTACAACAGTCTTTTTTATTTAAATTAAAATAAATTTTAAAATTCGGCCAAATACTTTTTAATATAATTACAAAGTTTAAATTATGTTTAGTTGTTTACTTACTTCTTAATTAAATTAAATGTTCAAATTGATGACCATCCGCGTCCATACAATAATAAAGATTTTGTTCGAAACGTTCTCGCACATTCCGAAGAATTTCCGGAGTGATTCGATGGCACTCCTCTCGACAATTCTTTGACGCAATTCTTCTAAAGAGGCTGGTTGTGTTTTGTAGATTTTACTTTTGAGGTATCCCCACAAAAAAAATTAAGGGGCGACAAATCTGGTGACCGTGGAAGCCATTCAATGCTATCTGTTCTCCCAATCTAGTGCCGTGGAAAATGATGGTCTAAATACTGACGAACAATTAAAGCATAATGCTGTTGGTCATTTTCAATAACATTGGTCAAGGTAGGGTCAATAGCATCTTCCAGTAATTGCAAATACATTTCGTCAGTCAAATTATCAAGTAAAAAATATGGACCCAACAGCCGGTCACCGAAAGTGCCAGCCTATTCATTTAATTTTTGCGGTTGCTGTGTATGTATCGCCTGGAAAATTCTAGGGTTTGAATCAGACCAATAGTGGCAATTATGACGATTTACGGTACCGTTCATAAAAAGTTGCATTCATCGGAGAAACAGATATTAAAAATAAACTGTGGATCGTTCGCTACTCGCTCACTCATTATTACGCAAAATTGCAAACGGCGGTTATAATCATCCTCATTAATTTCCTGCACTAAATGTATTTTATACGGATGGAATTTGTTCTTCTTCAAAATGGTTTGAATGCTAGTTCGATTGATCCCAGACACAGATGCTAATTGCATTGTACTTAACGTAGGATCTAGATGAACATGTCCCAAAACTGCAACTTCACTAGCTGTATTAACTACAGGCGGTCTATTTTCTCGTTTTTATTAGCTACATTTTCAGTCTCTTGAAATTTTTTCACTAACCCGGGAACATACTTCCTACTGACCTGTTTATCTTTATATTTTTCATTAAATAACTGAGCCGTTACATTTGCACACTTATTGTTCATAAAATAAAGCGATGGAATAAACCATGGTACTTAATTTTCAAAAACACAATTAAACAAACCTTCGCTTCGATATACGAATCCACTAATTTCACGTTCTTTGTGCGTCCGTATCGTATCCATTTGTCTTTTACAAATGTAATAAAAAAATTACAAAAACAATGCAAAGCAAGAAAATCAACATTTAAACCATTGGCGTACTCAACGACCCATGTGTCATTTTCACTATTTTGACAAAAATGAAAAAAATTCCTATTTTAAAAACTTTTATTAAAAACTAAATAAGTACATAATTTAAATTTTAAAAAGTATCAGGCCGAATTTTAAAATTTAAAGAATGTTGTAAAGAGAATTGAAAGGTCTTTAAAATGATGCCTTACTTGACCCCTAATGCCATTTAAATATTTTGAGGTGATTGTTACCCTCGCTTGGAGGTGTACGCAGCAAAGTCGAAAATACCGGAAAAAAGTGTCCCCCTTTGATAAAAAATCGACGGGTCTCTGCGTTTTTTTAAAACGTTGACGCAGTTCCTGATAATGGCTCTGTTTCGTTTTCGTTTGGCACCCTGTATACTTATTTATCTGTGTTTGTACCGGCTTCCAAGTTCCTTCTAAACATTATATGACTAGGAGGGTGTAGACAAAATTAAATTAATAAAATTATTGTAACACACACATCAAAAATGGCTAAGGAACAAGACTACTTTTTTCACAAAAACTTGAAAACTTTTAAAAATAGGTACGTATGAAAATGAATCAGTCAATTATACTGTTTTAAAGTAAAAAGTCACGGTGTCTCAAATATGCTAAATTAAGTGATTCAAATTTTAAAGATAGGCTCTAGTACACTTTACAATTGTACTAAAACAAGAGCAAGGGTGGTCATGAAGCGTCGGCATTTAGCAGTGTTCCGAGGACCTTCTCAAAATTTTATGTGATTATATTTTTTTACAATGAAGAAGCGCCTTTAGTAAAAACAAATATAAAATCGACTAGCTGCAAGATTTTTGAAGAACAAAATGTTATTTTATTTAAAAAAATTGTCAATATCAAAAAAACAATTTTTCATGTCAATTTCTTAAAAATAGAACCTCTTAACAGTTTTCCCGTTCCCTACTAGAAAAATATTAAGATTTTCCCGATAGAAGTGTTTACTAAGATTTTTGGCAATATGAGCGTTATGTTCTAAATGGTAACATTATTATTGACCTTGGAACACCAGTATTCAATAAGGATGATTTACCCCCATACAAAAGTGTTGAACTATACTCGCAAGATGTTGATACACAGAAGACTATAGACTGCGGTACAGATAACTCTCTCACACAAGGTTAGAAATTTTGTGTATTGGACCCTCCTATATTTTGCATAACTTTTCATTTTTATAATTGTTCAAAGACAGATTATATATTATAATAATATACAGTGTGTTCCAATATTCGACCAACAACGCTTAACAGGTGATAGCCCTTAATGAATGACGAAGAATGAGATAGGAACATAAAGACTTAAAGTGTTTAGTTTCTGAGATACAGGGTGTTAAAGTTGCAAAAATAAAATAATTTTTTCTAAATATTCTGACAACGCTCTTAGATTTTGAATTCACACTTTGGACAAAGTTATTTAATTCGTAACCTAAAATTTTAAAGTTGATTACAATTTTAAATCTTCATCCAGTGGCGTACTGTAACCCTTAGGCGTAACTTTTAACACCCCTAATTTGTACATCACTGGCTAAGACACCATTTTTTAAACCTTATCTAGTTGCTTATTTATTTTTGACCAAAAAAGTCACTAACTTTTATAGTGCCAAGATCAAGCGTTTTCGAAATATTTTGCTTTAAATAGCAGTCTACAAATCGTTCTTATCATGTCGATTTGGAATAATTGAATTAATTCCTAAAAATCCTATAAATTAGGAACACCTCTTGGCATTATAAATAACTTGAAAATAGTTAAATTTTAATAGGGTTTATACTGGTATTAACAGGTAAATATATGTAAATAAATATACAGGACCGGTTTCAATTAATTGACAGAGAATTTCCCTATATCCTCCATTTTTCGTTTTTCCACTCATTCCGTCCATATTCTATGCCTTCCTCCCTTTTAGTATTTTGTCTAGTTAGTATAGTTTAGTCCAGTATTATATATATATATATATACATGAAAGTCTTTACCCATTTTTTTCTAAGAACTTTTACAAATACAGTTCTTCCACTGGTTATTTTTGAATATTACCAGTGCGCCATAACAAACATGAAAATAAAATACTCAAAACGAAATGAGATCGGGGAATGCTTATCTTTGATAAATATCCCCAATTCCGAGCTGCAATCCCTTTCATATAATTAGCTTATTCAATAAATAAGCTACATGATTGATGTGATATACTGCATTTTAAAATTTGAAAATAAAAAGAAAACGAACAAAGAGCAATAGTTTACAAGAATTGTCATTGTCAAATGAAGTTGAAACTGACGTAGATTCTCCTACTAACATATTTTTTTTTTAAATATTTTCATCTCGATTTAGTTTATTGGTGATTTTTCTTTTCATATTAATTTTAAAGTAAAATAAACATGTCAAAATGGAGGTTTAAAGTGTGTGTTCCATTTTCTAAAATGTTTGACAACCATGAAATCGAAGTTCTGTAAAGATGTAGTATTTGACTGTCATACCATGAGATATGAGTGTTTACATTATATGCGTGTTATATAATTTAATACTTGTCAAATAAATCCAAACAGTGGCCATATTATTGTTGAACTTATGGCAGCAGTTAATAGAACGAAAAAATCACGATAAAAAGTACAGGGTAATGTAAGAAAACTGTAAAAATTGACCGGCTTTATTTGAAAATCTCTCACTTAAAATTTAACACAAATTCAATCATACTACTATAAAAATATTAATTGCAATGTTTAACCATTTTTTCTATTTTACAAAATTTCTTTGTACTTAGTAAGATTACGCATACGTTTTTAGTATCATGAAGAATTACACCTTTGAAAGTTTTTCATAGTACTTCTTACCTTTTGCAAAAGACCAGACATTTGTTCATATTTACCAGTCGAATTTGGTAAGTTTTCAAAATTAATAACTGGACTCACGTCTTTCATAAAATTATCTGGATTGGGTAATTCAGAATAAGGAGTACTACTTTTCAAAATAGGAGTACCAAATGAGCTATTTAAAATTGCTTTCGTACAATTACTTTGATTTTGATATGGTGTTAGATCTACTTCTTTCGTTATGGTTTCTTGTTTATCATCAAATATTTTGGATAAGGCTTCGTCTGCACATTGAAGAGGTACATCTGACTCTTGAAGAATTACGTCCGGGTCCTCAATTTGGGGAATATCATCTTTATCAGTATCTGAAGAGATGGAAATAGGAGCATCATCGGTATTCTCCTCTGATTTTATGTTACCTTCTAAAGCAGCTAGAAGATTCTTCTTCGCAGTTTCTAAATCCACCAGGGATGGAGATGGAATGCTCTTTACTAAGTCTTTGATTGCACTAGCCTATAATTCAGTGTAAAAATATATAAATAAATAACAATAGTGAAAACAGATAGTATATCAAGCTTGAACTGACATCAAGTGACAAAAATAAGGACTGATTTTAAAGCTCAGCCAAATTTGATCATACATTCTTTTACCTAAAATTTCTATTTATGTAAGTCTTTTAATCCTAGCTTTAAGAGTGCATCTTATATATGTAATCATTTAGTTAATTATTAGCTTAGTCATAAGATTATAAATTACGCTGGCAAGATCCAAAAAAGTGAATAGTGGGCCAGCCAAATAAAATTATTAAATGTGAAATTAAAATTCTAATCTAAAAACCCAAATTTCACCAACGTCAAAAACTAATATTTTGTTAATTTAAAAAATGATCGTACGCTATACCGTAAAAATATAATTATACAGGGTGCGCCACAATCAACAGGACGCAGATAGTGGAAAAACGACTTTGGTCGTTGAAATATTGAAAACTACTTTAGCAGAAATATGTAGATCAATAGCAGCTACAATGTAAAATTTGTTAAGACATATATAGGAATATTCTCAGTTAGTACAGCAATATATTTTTAATGAAACACCCTATATTTTATAAGTTTAAAGTATACTGAAAAAATAATATCCGTTTATTAAAGCTCTCTATACATATTCTTCTTTCGAATTAATTGACTTTTTCAAAATGTAGTATTCTGGAAAAAAATAATTACAATTTCATACTTAGTTTATAATTTATATATAAAAAAAGTATCCCGTACCACCATTTTTGTTGGGCAGTGTGTTTTAGGTGATTATTTTTTTACAATCTATCAGTGTAAGGAATGCCGTACAAAAATATTTTGTCGGAAAACCGAAACCGCGAATAGAAAATTCAATTTATTTGTGAAGTCGCCTGTATCACCCAAAATAATCGGTATAGTGCTTAAAGTTATTGTTCCATATAGCAACATAATTCTGAATATAACCCATGTTGAGTCACTTGACCCCCTCGAAGTTTTTGAAGGGGTTATAGTCTATTAGCGATAACATATACTCCCAATTAAGTACTCAAAAGACCATTAGACGTTGACGTTACTTCAGATATCGGTTTAGCTGTGGCTATAAATATCTTTAGTTGACAAAACGTAACGCAGCTTAGCGGAAATACGAGGGAATAAATCTATTTAAAAATGAAAATTTTATACACATTTAAAAAGAAAGATCAAATATTTATAACTTTGTGGATATTTTTACATAAAAATATGCAGGTACTATAATTGAAATATGTACAAATGTTAAAATTGCAAGATCTCTGTGACACTCGTAACTAATATGTTCTAATTATTTTTTATTTTTATAAATTCTGGAAATAAAAAACGGGACAATTACCCTATTCTCTGAATATCATTCAATGATACATGGTCAAATATTATTTGCTAAATACTCCATCATAATACGTTAAATACGACGTTTTCCTATAAATTATTGATCAGTTTAGTAGCTGATACTTGTTAAAAAGACCTACCAGTAATATTATAATGGTCAAAATGCCGTTTATTATTAGCAACGCAAATCTCTGCTCTCCATTGAAGAAATTTGAGTCCTAAAAATGATCTCAGGATTCTTTTGAATTTCTATATCTAAAATATTTGTTGTTTCTTAATTGTTCTTAGATATTCTTACAGAGCAAGTACTACCTTTATTGTCATTAAAATAATAGAAAGGTCCAGTCTCTTAAATGCTGAACAGCAATTACAAATATACGAGATTGAAACCCTTCCATTGGTAAATCGTTCCCTATGTAAATTGCACCATCGCTATCGATTTCACCAAAAACATCATAGGCTAAAACCATATAACTGAATTTGGTTTTAGAAAAGATTTTAACAGACAAAATAAAATCGCACTTCAAAAACGCTTCACAAGCAATAATCTCACAACACCGCTTAAATGGTCACTAACCGGTATATGGATAAATCACCATTTTTCATCTTAAACTGAAAAGTGAGAGAAAATTAGCATTACATTTTCATACAGATTTTAATTTAATACAGGGCGTACTTATCTTGAACTATTTTTTCAAAAATTCATGGTTCGGTTAATAAGGCGAATAATAATTTTCATAAGCTTCTTAAAGTGTACACAGTTTTAATATTTGTACATATTTCAATTACACCATGTATATTAAAATAAAAAGAGAAACATTTCATTAAAATTAGAAAAGCATTGCAAAGACTACCGCCAAAAAAATGTGTTGCAAAGAAACCAAGCTTTACTGATATTTCAACGTGAGACCTTTTGCTAAATACTCCAACTATTACTCCATCAAGAATTTTGGAGTAGCCTGTGTATACTTCATGGTTATATGCTAAGGAGAGGATGACACCCCGTCCCTATTCATCGTTAAATTGCTCTTCCACGTTTTCCTTCAGAATAATATGGAGAAGAGGGGTGGGTTTAGAAGGATTTTCATTCCACTCTCAGTGACGACGATGTCAGTCACCAGCTTTGTCGCAATTTGATAAATCTAGTAAATCTATTTGGGATTTTTCCCCACCTGCCCCTTCCAAGAATCTAGAGGTATTGACGACAAAGTGAGTGTTTCAAGTTTACTATCTAGGATTATGACTAGATAATTAAAATTCCTCGCGCAATGGTATTTCCTCCCAATGTTCTAAGTTAACGAGGCTTGTCAAGCTTTGTCCTTTTAGAGAAAGCAACAATCATAATTTTGTCCCACATAATTCCGCAACCCTGTAGAATATAATTCTATTCTATTAGAAATGATTGTACAATTAGAAAAATGATTCATTTTTGCTAAACTAACTAAAAAAAAAAAGTTGCAACTCACCTTGGTGGGTACCTTCTCATAAATTTCTTCATGTACTTCAAGAATCATATCTTCAACTTCTAAATTATCCTGTTGTTTGGAATATTCTTTTTCAAAATATTTAATCATTGCATCTTTGTTGCAATTTTCGGAATAAGCAGGTGTCCTGTAGTGTCTATATTCCTACAAGAAAAATGATTTAATTCATTACAATACCACGTATGTTCAAAATTCACTCCGTTTCATAAGAGCATATCTTCTGAAAAAACGAAATTGTTCAAAATTAAACTTATGACCTTGAAATGTATCCTTGCACTACAATGCATTAACTTAATATGTTGCCCAGGCGCCATGATTATCCAATATAGCCTGGCACCATTTGATCATACCTTCAGATTAAAAACTCGTTTTTCCTCAGCTTGACGTTCATGGCTTCTCACACGTTTCTGATGGGATTAGCGTTAGGTCACTAAGTAGGTTAATCCAGTGTTGTAATTCCATTTTCACGTTTCCACTCTGTGCACGCACAGCTTGGTTGTTATCCTCTTGAAGTATCCACAAGGTATCTAGGCCAAACCATCGACGAGCAGACTTTAATGAATCGTGCTTACAGATTTTGGGATTTTTTATTCTGTTAACAGGTATAAAATTCCAAATACTTGTTAACAAAACCAACCCCAAACTTACATCTTAGAGGTATTTCACTGTACGCTAAATAACGTTAACTGCAAAAGTTGACTATGCATACATTCTTGAAGTTCAGGCCCAAAACTTACTTCTACATCTTTTTCCGATAAAAGTAATTTGCTCTTTTGTAAAGAACATCCACATTTCTTCGCTAAGATGTTCAAAATCGCTCTATCGTCTCCTTTTTTTGAAGATGAGTGACACGTGCCAGGTTCCGGCATGTCGTTATATCATTTCACCTACTTTTTAAAGAATGATACTGACTTGCCCATGTAACTACTGGCCATTGCAAAAGATATATTGGGTTCTTTTGGTTGGTTACAGAGAAATACGGCTATCGTAAGCTGCACGCATTGTCGTTAATGTCACTTTGAACACAGATTACAGACTACACTATTGTTTTAAGTTTAAAGCATTGAAGGCAAATGTTCAAGGAACCGAAAAGCCGAAAATTGAACAGACAAGTCATCTAGTGACGAAATTAAATACCACACTCTTATGGAACGGTGCAAGTCCATAATAACTAAAATGTGTAAAACTAGGTAAAGTAAGAATGATGAAATATGTAAATATGTTCCATTCAATACATATTTTTTCATTCCTGCACTGAACTTGTTATGCTTGTAGAACAATGTCATATTAAGTAAATGTAAAAAAGTATTAGTTACCCATCCCTGGAAATCAACATGTAAAGAAACCTATGAGAATATTTAAAAATAAAAAACAAACTAATTCAATCAGTTAAAACTCAAAACTTACATCTTTAGTGCCTTTCTGCATGGGTACATTAAATCCTGGGTATTCAATAATTTTATTAGTATCTAAACCTTGCTTTTTATTTTTATCTTTTGCTATTACACGTTTTCCTTCAGAGTCAAAGAGAGCTAAGTTAGAATATACAAATTTAGCTTCTTCTAACCATCCAGGTGGGTAGCCTAACATTCGCATTTGATACACATAAGGTGGTAATTGATCCGGTTTTAAGCCAAGAGCATCTCTTAATTTTTCAGATATCTTTCCCGGAGTTAAGTGAGCATATTTTTGGTCCTCTTCTAAATGATATCGCCTGAAAATGTTATCAATGAAGCACCTTATTAAAAATGTTTAGTATTTTAATTTTATTTCCCGATGATTATTGTTTAAACAGTTTTTAATTAAGAAAGATAATGTAACTTTTATTTATTTTTTAGCCCTTTCTATATTCATATTTATTAATTGAGAAAGGTTAATTAAAGGGGTTAAATGCGAAAAGATTTAGTTCAAGACAACAAAAAATAATGATAATATAACAAGTATAATTAAAACTATGTATTTTTTATACGCAAATTATATTTTGGTAGAATATCATGAATCTAAATTGTTTGTATATCATTGTAAGCATAAAATTTCACCACTGCCATAAATGTCAAAATCAAATAAGGATCACTATTTTATGATTGTTACGATTTTACTAACTAGATAAGTTTCTATAAGGTTTATATATCAGAATAAAATAGAATGTAATAAATAAAGCAGATGTCAATACAATTTATTATTATAAAATTCTCCATAATCACTGGGATGAAAATTTTAATACACAGATGATTACTTTACGTTCTATTGTACCTAAAAATATAGGCTCAAAATTTTAAAACAAGTTGTATGTAAATAAATCTTTGCTATGCATGTTAAAGGAATAGACATACACTATGAGCTAAGATTTATGGTGTCCATTTTTTTTGCATTTATTTATATAGAAAAATAAGCAACAAGGAAAAAACATAGTACCAGGTATTTCATTTTGTTAAGAATAATTTACTGAGGCAACCAGATCATGGAGTAGTACACTGCTTTAGAACTAAAACATATTAATATTGTCATAAACAGATCTATTTTCTGAGAAAATAAAAACCAGGAATAATTATCACAATACCTAAAGCTAACACCTAAACAATTAAAATAAATGAAGATCTTTTCAAAAATACTTATGTTTGAATATAGAAAACAAGATCAATTTTAAATTTCACATATCTGAAATCAATGTCACTTCTAGATCCACATATTTTCATTACCTGTCATATAGGAATTGTGGAATCAGTTATAAAACATTGAGCAAAATATATAACATAACTTGCAGGCTGTCAGTAAAATATGAACGAGTATGCTTCACAAACAGACATAGAAAAACAACTCGAAACAACAAAAATAATAGCAAAATGAAAAATCAGTGAACTGAAACATTCTAATAAACTTATCATTAATTGAATCCAACTAGTGAGTTGCTATACTAACTGATAAACAAGCAGCCTTCCTTCCTAAAGACTAGAAGTTCAATTTATACACTTCTCTAGCAAGAAAAAATATATTTTTTAAATTTTTTGCTCAATTACATAAAATATTTTAAACACAAAAATAAAACATCCCTCAAAGTAGGTATGTTTGTATGAAAATTGTTTTTGAATTATGTGTATTATCAAAATTCACAATAATTTATACTTACGAAGTTTGTCTTTTATCTTTTTTAAATTTCTGTCTCATCATGTTTATTTTTGCATAGTCCTTAGGTAATGGACAGTCTCTAAGTGAATGGTCTTGTTCACAGTTGAAACAAACTTGACTTAAGTGAATTTTATTCTTTTCTTCATTATTCCCTTCATTAATATCAATATTAAATCTACTCATATATTTAGCAGCACTTGTGCTTTCATACTGGGCTGGTGTTGTATCCAACACAAATAACTCCTTTTTTTTGTTCCTTTTTCTTTTCTTTTTCTTGCTGGAAGCCGATTCAATCTGTAGTGTGTTATTTAAGTCTTTAGTTTCATCCAAAATAGGCCATTTATATAAATCACTTTTTAAAGTAATTGATAAGTCATCATCTTTCACTACTTCTAATTCAAAAAAACTGCTTAAAAATACTAGAAATCGAGATTTATATAATTTACTAACATTTTCGTTAGAAAAATTAATATGAATTGTGTGATCTGGTGAATTATTGTTGACTACATTTTCATTATCTACTTCCCCATCTTCAATTTCTACTTGATTTTGTCCTATATCTGGTGTGTCAAAATTTGCATTAGGTCTACTGCAATCTATTATTTCTTTATCGAAATTTTCTTCTAGATTTTGTAAAGGATTAGGAGAGTTATCAGTATTTTCACTTGGTTCCATAAATGAATTCGATATTTCATTATTTGAGGAATGTGTCTCTATACTCTCTGTTTTTGTTTCATTTTCTAGGTTAGAAAGTGCGTTCACTACCGATTCTACGAATGTTGAATCAGTTTTTAAAATTTTCGATTCAGGTTCATTGCACTCACTGTCTGAATTGTCCGGAGATACGTCTTCATCGCTGACTTCGAATACAAAACCTTTGGAGGAAGATTTTCTTTTCCCTCGTCTTTTAGCAACCATTTTTTGTTTTCTTGACAAGTAGGTACCTATCTGGAAAATATGCGCAGGCTTCAACTTCGCCAATTATTTTGAAGAACTAGCGCCGCCATTTTCAAATATAAAAATCATTTCTAAAATTAAATAGATAGGTATTATGGCAAAGTAATTATATTTCATTCAAGTGTCATTTCACTAATGTTATTAGCGTTTCCTAAAGTAATCTTTTGAACTATTGAGAAAATGTATCGTATTATTTCTATATTTTAAATAAATACGACTTAGGTAACACAAAAATTTAAAATTTCAGCTATTGGACTAATTGATTTTGGAAAAGTTGACAATAATACAATGCCCTTTTATAATAGATTTGATGTAAAAAAATTACCTAGGTCTAGACAATTAGAAGAAGTTTCTTTTAAACATGGTGTCAGGCATTGCATTTTCAATAGCGTTGGGGATAAATACACTGGAGATTGGAACCGGGATAAAAAAACAGGTAAACGTTTTGGCAATTTAGTTAGAATCAGAATTTGATTTAGGGATTTTTTTCTTTCCAAACAATACAGGGTGATTCATAAACAATTATAATGGGACACAGGAATGGAGGCTCTTGGTACAAATAAAACGTTCTTTAATTAATGATTGAGATATGTATAGAAGAGTTGGAACTAACTTTTTTGGTATATATCGAAAACTGTTACCCTACAAGCTTATTAAGCTCAAATCGAAATATCTATATAAATATTTTGGATATCAAAAAATTTTCAGGATGATTATCCTATATTTTTTCTGCATTATATACGTATACAGGGTGGCAAGTGGACGGTATATATTACTAGCTCGTAACTGGTAGAACATACAAATGACGGTTGAATAGGAAAAAAGTTGTCTACTCTGGGATCCAAAATATTTTAATCATCTCAGATGATATCTGAAAAACCCTCAACAATTCTTAATAGTAAAATAGTAAAATAAAATACCAAAATATTTTTAAAGATAATGTATAATATAGTACAAGAGCCAACAGTGTAACCATTGTGTTTCATTCTATGTCTACATATATACATACTATATCTCAGACCAGGATTCGTCCGATTTAAATCAGTGATTTAAAACAAAAATACTATTTGTAATGGAACGAATATATGGTAGAGATACTGTAGGAACTTGGAGTTGAGGTTCTAAAGGGAAATTTTTAGGTCTAAGTTTTTGGAATTCGGAAATAGAATTTTGTATGTGGGATTTTTTTGTAGCCGTTGTAGAGAAGTAGTGATTGGATGTGATTCAGTTCATGTGAAATATTTTTAGGTTCAGAGATTGAAATGGCATGTGCAACTAAATGGATGATTACTGAATTATTTTCACTAGGATGGTAGTATGAAGGTAATGGAGATATCTGCTGGTATGAGTTGGTTTTCTATACATAGAATAGCTAAACATACGGTTTTACGTGTAACCAATACATCCAGAAAAGAAAGGGAGCCATTGGAGTCGGTTTTCACGGTAAATTTTATATTAGAGTGTTAATTGTTAAGTTGATTCAGGAAAGCTGGAAGTGTATGACCATGAAGCCAAATGATGAAGATGTCGTCCACGTAACGGATCCAGACATTAAATTTGAGATAAAAAGACTCGAGCGCTGTTTGTTCAAAGGTTTCCATGAAAATATTGACAATGACTGGGGATAACGATGAACCCATTGAAGTGCCGGAGATCTGAAGATGGTATTGGTTTTGGAAAGTGAAATATGTCCAGGTGAGACATTATTCCACCAGATGGACCAAGTTTGAAGATTTGTTGTCTTTAGTTAGGAGATCTCAGAATATTAAGGGAATCTGGGATGGGGATATTGGTAAAGAGTAAGGTGACATCCAATTTAACTAGAAGAACATCTTCAGGATCTGTACGAAGAGTGGACATTGTTGAAATAAAGTGTTGGGAATTGAGGGCGTGCGATTGAGATTTTCCGGTATACATTTTAAATAATTGGGCTAAATGATTGGATACTTTGTAGGTTTATGGTATTAACTATTGGGTGGAAAAAACAGTTGTCTTTATAAACCTTAACTAAGCCATATATGCGATCTTATAGTAACTTCTACATATTCTGGATGTATAGGTCCCTGTCTACTGTTTAGTTACCTTTATCAGCTAGGAGTATAATGATGTTAGGGTTTCTCTGGAGCAGATTAGGTAAAGCAGAGCGTTCTTCTTTGTAGATTGTTAGGGTAGGGATTTTATTGTTTCAAAACGTATTCGATCTGCTGTGGCTTTTGGAAAGGTACGGAACCTGAAAATCTTTTACATAAACTGAATCACATCCAATGTCTATATATTTCCAAATTCCAAGAATCTAGACCTACAAATTTCCCTGCAGTACCTCAACTTCAAGCTTCTACAATATCTCTACTATATATTTGCTCCATCACAAACTGTACCGGTAAAATCCTACGTAAAGAAGTAAGCCGTACTTCATACAAACCATCAAGAAAAATATCTACCCCCTACAAAGGAATAATTGCTTCCCCTACCTTCCAAGGCAATATACAAAGTGTCTTGCTCATGTGGATAAGTCTACATTAGAGAAACAGGACGATCAGTATAAACACGTATCAAAGAACACCGTAGATAAATGAAATCTAGCTTTTAAATACATTCCGCAATTCCGAACACCAACACCAAATAGACCGCCACATTCTATATTCGATCACATATAGATTATATTTTCTCCATTTGGAACATAGTCATTCCGCCGGCCACTCCGACTTCGTTCCTCCTCACTTTCCAATTCAGAAGTGTTTTGCCTCTATCTACGTTAAGTAGTTAAGTTACCGTGCACATCATACTCCTAGGTGTGTTTCCCTTCTGGCTGCATTGAGTAGTTGCATTACCGTGCACACCTCACCTTCTGAAGAAGCCGCGGCAAAACGTTTATAAATATCTCAAAAATGAGGCGGTCTCTGGAAGGAGTAATTCACTCTGTCCTTGGAAGCCTACGAATTTAAATATCTGGGATATTCTATTAATAAACCCACGACTGTAAGACATTAACAGTAGATAATACCTACTCTGAAAATATAACTGATGAAAATGGTTCAGTTTTGGCTTCAAGTTTCATAATGAGTGGTAGTACTTCACTATTTTTATACATTTCTTGAATAATGTTTAAAGTTGAATTTTTTTCTGCACTAATTAATTTAAATTGGATTTTAGTTGTACCAAATATAAGCCACAAAATGATAGGGCGTAAGTGCCTATTTACATCGATTTTCAAAAATTTGTATTTGTATAAACGATAATTCTAATCTTCCTGGAATCTAACTGTAATGCTTTCTCTTTACACTTTTCATGATGGTTTTTTAATCTTTGAACAAGTCATTGCATTTCGTGTTTGTAAATCCGTCACTACCAGACTTTCCTTATTACTAGAAAATAATTCAAATTGTGTCTTTCTTTCATTTATTTTCATTTTATATTTTTAAATAAACTTAGTAAACCAATAAAAAATGTGTTAAAACAGGAAATACATACTTAAAATAGACACACCACATTTTTTTAATTAAAAATCAATGATTTCTTAGTTATTAAAAAAAATTATGATTTTTCAAACCTTGCCCATAATTATCCACAGAGATATCTATAAATATCCACCAGTTCATGAATATTCAGGGTGCCATGGAAATGGTGTACAAAAAAATTCAGGGTGTACCTAATAGTACTCCTAAAACTGGTAAAAAAAATAAGTATGGGTCGTTAAATGCATATTAAGAATGTTATAATGGGTGTTAAAGGGTAAATTTAAAATATATCTTTATTTAAATTTTAAGCTTAAAAAATGAGATAAAATTTATAAAAAAAAATGCAGACTGGCAGAAAATGTGTTCTTAAATCATATGGTGATATCGAAAAATTATTTTTTTAATCGGAAAGAGTAGTTTTTGCAAGGGTTGATTTATGAATAACTTTTTTGTGGTTATTTTTTTTTACAACGTGGGTTTATTTTTTAAAAACTTGTGTTGCAAGACGCTTAGAGCAGTTTTCGAGAAAAATGAAAGCAAGTTTGCTGAACCCATATTTGAAACACAAATGTTAAATTATTTATTTTTTCACCGATTGCTCACAGGTTAATCAAGATAAATTTATGAAAATTGGGGCGTATTACACTAATCAAGTTTATTTATTAGGTACAGGATTAATTATAGAATCAACATTTGATTCATGTATTAAATACATTTTATTGCTTCAAAAAATGAAATAAACCAGTTATCAAAAAGTATTAATTTGTTCAATGAACACTTTTTAGTAGTTCGAAAATCATTGCTCTAAGCGACTTGCAACAGGAGTATCTTTTTTAGGGGAAAAAGTACGTAGTTTTTAAAAAATGAACCGAAGTTATTAAAAAATAAACCCAAAAAAGTTATTCATAAATCAACCCTATACCCTTACAAGAACTACCCTTTCCGATTAAAAAAATAATTTTTTGATATCACCATTTGATTTAAGGTAAATTTAATGACAGCCTGGATTTTATTTTATCTCGTTTTTTAAACAATTTTTTTAATTTCCCCTTTTAACGTCTCTTACTCCCTTAATATGCATTTAAAGACCCATACTTATATGATTTCTTTACCAGTTTTAAGGAATACTATCACACCCCGAATTTTTTTACACCATTTTAATGATCCCCTGTATAGCGAATACTTGACTGTTTAGTGGACATTGATGGATAGGTCTAATGGATATCCATGTGCTGTCTGGACACTATCCTCTGCCTTACTTTTTTTGAATCAACGTGCTTATATTTATAGCAAGATATGCTTTTATCGCGTTTTTTAGATATACCTAATAACATATTTTTGGTGTAAGCTGGGAAGTTTTCTCCACGACAATTTTTGGCTCTGTCCATTTTGAGAGGATATAATTGATTGTGACCCTGGAATGGTTGTGATCAGTTAGAATATTATAATAGATACGTTTTATGGTTATATTTTCTTTTTTAGGCAAAGGTGCCATGCTAACAAGAAATAAGGATTTATATGAAGGAGACTTTGAAAACAACTACCGTCATGGTTCAGGAGTTTTAGCTTACTATTTGCCGAAATATAAAGTATTTCGGCTAAGTTATAGTGGAGACTGGAAATATGGAAGAATGCACGGAAATGGAATTAGAGATTATCCCAATATAGGATTTTACGTAGGTGCCTTTAAATATGGAAAAAGACAGGGTCTTGGTCAAATGTGGTACGAAAATGGCTGCTTTTATAACGGTGATTGGCTCATGGATAAAAGACACGGTTTAGGTGAGCCAATTTATTGGATTTTGTTTAACACATAACCCTATGGAATTGGTTAATGTTAAGTCTCATTCCAATAACATTATTAGTGCTGATTATGTTTTGATATATCAAAAAATTGCTCCACATTTATCTATCCAGTTTTGGTATATCTACATTATATCTTTGAATGATATTGATTCGTTTCTTCATTGTAATCTAAGACGTTTGTTACCTTCATTAGAACCTCTTTACGACATTATTCGTGGGGATGTTTTCAATGGGGCTTACTATAGATACAGTCAAATTGATATAATATCTCCATTACTTTGGACTACATGGGATGATGTCTTCTTGTTGTTTGTTGCTTAAGAAAGCTTATCTTGGTTTAGGTTACGTTAGGTTTATTTCATGATTTGATGTTAAATTGGTCTTTCCAGTAGCACTGCTTTATGGTCTCACTAAGATTTTTAGCGACATGGCTACTTAAGCTATCAAAGACCATGTCAAGTGTTGGCGGGATTTATATCGCTATATAATTTTTAAATGTTTTAATGCCCAATCGTCCGTTTAAATTTAATTTTAAGTGGCACTATGTGTTTTTTCAACACCGCATTTGAAAAAAAGACCCCAGCAAACTGCAAAATATTTTGATGAACGAAATGTGTATATTAACATAAAAATAGGTAATTCTAAAAGTGGTGACTTTCGACATTTTTCTTGTCATTGGATTTTTTGAATGAACTCTATTTTTGAGTCACAAACTTTAATTTTCTCCATAGGATTGCTAGTCTTACCGAATGGAAACCGTTATGAAGGTTCTTGGTTTGACGATGAAAAACACGGTGCAGGTAGATTATATTTCTTGAATGTCGGTCAGGTACAGATGGGCGTTTGGAGAAATGATGTTTGTGTTTGGAGCACAATAAGAAATCTACCATTTAGACAGGGTGCTGCGTCTCCAACACTTTATCCATTGCCACAGGTAAGCATAACAGAATTTGGACCACTCGTAATGTTAAAAATTGTAAATATATCTTAACTTATATATTTTTTTATATTTGTTAAGATAACACAATGATCATAACCGGAATCTAGTTTTATATATATTTTGAATATATATTACAGAATACTTTAGTTAACTTGGACAGAGCTTGTGAGATAGGAGAAACATTGGCACTGGCAAATCAAGAGTCTGGTGATTTGTTCATAGAATACCAAAACGCTGAGAGCCTTCACAACTCGGACAAGGATAGATCATTTATGTCGAAATTTTCAGATTACACCAAATAAAAACGTACACATGATTTAAAGAAGTCATTTTTAAATGAAAAACCTTTTTATTGTTAAATTTTGTGTATTATTGTATTTTTCTTAAGGTGCAGTTGTAGTACTTATTTTTGTTGCTCAACAAAGAAGAAAGTATCTATGTGTGAGTTCAACAGACACATTTTTGTACAGAGAATGTAAACAGGAATAGTCTGTCGAGTACATTATATGTGAACATTCGACGTATTCTTAACAAGTGTAGCCGATTTTTAAAGATAAAATTGTCGATATTATACAATCACAATACAGTGTTACTCTTTAGAGATGAAATCTTTACCGTATATATAAACTTGCAACTACATATTCTATATCTATCTGCAACTTTTATAGAGGCTACACGTCGTGTATTGAGAGGTAACACTACACAGGGGAGAACAAAGACTAACTTTACACAAATTTTATTTAAAAATAAATAGAATTATGCAACACAATTTGTAACACTTACCGGATCTATATTTAGTCTTTATACAGGACTGATGTTTTTAGGAACAGTGTTATTTCGTAAATAACAGAAATTAGAAAGTTGTTTCTTTATTGTATGTACTCTTTAATTGCAGCTGATTTTCGATTGGCCATAGGTATTTTAGAATTATTTTATTGTACTTCACGATACAAGACATCGCCTCGGCTTCTATTTTCAAGAATTTCTATTCGAAATATTTTAGACATATTTGAGATATGTATCTCAAATAAAGATTTATTTACTGAATATATGCTTGAAATTATATCTTCATTAATGCGTATATACCTTTATTGCTTCAAAATTTTATGGTACTTAAAATATAAATATGTCGATATGCAACATTTATCTCTTATCCTATGTTTCAGTTTTATTCATGGATAATATGTATTTGATAATGAAATAATTTCCTTTTTTTAACGATAAAAGGGTAATCTTTATTAGGGGAAATTAAAATTAACACAAACTAAGCAGAAATCTTTATCTAAAGAGTAAATTTTTACGGTGCTTTTATGAAATAATCGGGAAATTGTTAATAATGGTGAAAAATTATTATGAAACGATTTACGAAACAATGGATGGTTTAAAGGGCCCCACTCAAAGGAAAAATGCGCAATTAAGTCTCTGTATATTTGCGGTAAGGTAAATCCTAAAAATCAAGACTATCCTGATATCAAGCGCCTGGGTTGTGCATTCCAAATTTTTTGGCATACACTCACAATTTTCACTGTACACGGTACCACGCGCTTCCTTCTTAATGAGTGAGGCCCTTTAGAGAAACATGCTTTGTCAATGACGCACAGAAATTTGTGATAAATGTATGGCTCGGCTCCAGAAGACCTTTTTTTACAAAAATAATTTAAATGAATATATGTATCTCTACTGCATTTAAATTAAATTTGAGGAATTTATAGACTAATATGGAAATAGTTCCAGATTTTCTTGAACGAAAAAAAAATTATTAATCAATATCCCGGTCAACTTTATCATCTGATTTAGATTATGTCAAAGAAAAAATTTAAAACTTGCAGAAGTTATACTTAATATATTAAACAATCGTTTAAAAGGGTATGGAACTGTGCATAAGACACCTTCTATAAAAAACATTTTTTTCATTAAAATTATTATCAAGCAGTTTTAATTTCTTTCATTAAGAAAAATAAGTTTCAAAAAGTGGCCTTTTATTGTAAAGAACTATGGTATTGCCAATATTGATGCAACGCGACAAATGGTATATGGTTCGTTGGCGTGGAAATACATTCTTATAGCCTGTAGCTTTATACGTGAAATTATTAATACCTCCTTGTAGTATGTATTTCAGACACAACACGCTGAACGAACGGTTAGTCGTTTTGCATCAACAATGGAAGCTATTTCCTTATTGAAGAAGCAAATGAATAAAATAATATGGTTATTACAAAATAAATGTATGTCAGTAGCTAAATCCATAGCATATCCCGTATTTATTTTTTAGAGTAGTATGAAATTTTAAAGTTTGTACGTTTCCGAAGCTAATATCAAATTTTTTCCTTTTCCATTTTAAATACTTCTGAAAAAACAAAAACTAGATACAAAAAACGAAATTGTTCTTTTTTGGTTTTCCCCCTATTACAACTGAACTGTAAAGGGTAGTTTAATGGCAACTTTGTATATCTTACTCTTTCCAATGTCCCAATGATAGAATCATTTAAAAAATACATTCTGTATAACAAAGTTTTGCAAAAAGAATCATATGAACTACAGAAAACTGCTTGTGAAAAAATGTCCAAACTAATATTCCAACAGATTATAATTGAAAGAAGTGAAAAATACGATTTATTTAAGGTACACTTATTAATAAGGCTTACGTTGCCAGATCTCAATTGATTTAATCTGAACCAATTTTGATAATATGTAATCGATACTCGGCAATTAAGGCTACCTTAATTTTAAGTTCAACGAAATAAAGTCGATGTAAATTGCCACAAAACTTTATGCACACTCGGAAGTAACCATGCCACGATACCTAATCTATAAAAGACAAATTAAGACTTATATCAACAGTTGTCAATAGTATCTGATAATTAGCTAGTTGATTTGTAATATTAGAATGCCTCCCAAATTATATACATTTTATATATCAGAAAGTAGAATTACCCAGTAACTTAACAAACTTTTGTAAATTAAATTTTAAGTTCTATACAAAAATAATTTAAAAAACCTAAATATGGACAATCCAAAAATATTAAAAATAAACAAATAAAATAACTTATAAAAATTTAATAAAATAGAACTCAAATAAAAAAACAGATAAAAATAAACAAGCATCGTTATAATAAAGAGGATAAAAAATATAAACAACCAAAAATAAAACAGATCTTACAATTACCTGTCTGTTGGTAATATACAGCAGTGTCCAAAAACTTATCTATGAAACACTATTTAGAAATTTATATCGAGCATAATTGGCGCGCTGGTCGTAAAATTGTCCAAAACAAATATTTAATATATTTTATTAAGTAAAATTTCAAAAATTATATTTATAAATTGTTTTAAGTACTTAGAAATAGGTACACAGTCCATAAAAATTAAGTACAGAGGGGAAGAACACGATTAAATCGGAAGCATTAAATTTTAAGAGTTTAAGTTCATCTTTGGAAGAAATTTAAAAAGAACATCTTTATTTAATTATATACACAAGTGTTTGTAGTACAGCCTGCTGGCTTGTTTCGACATTCTTACATGACCGCATAGAAAATATCCCTTTTCTGTTCTTTCTCTTAAAATATCAGCGGCAACTCTCCGATCTAAAGCTAATACTGCACTTAAAGTGTGACCGAGAGTACAATATAATATCATTATTTTAATAATTCAATTGAAAAAAAAGTTGTTACAAGTTACAAAATATTCTAACTATTTTTGCTATTAGATCTGTTTACCTAATGTTGTATACCCTATAATCACAGATTAATAGTACAGGACTTACTAAAGTACAAAAAGTATATAGCAGAGCAATAAGTAGACTTTTCAGAGGTCTGTTTTTTTTATTTTGATGTCTTATCATGAAAAGATTAAAACCTAGATACGTTAATACGAATACAGAATATTTCCTTGTAAAATCAAGGAGCTCAGAACCAATAATATTTATAATTTGTTTTTTTGTCAACTTTTCGCTCTACAAACTAGCCTTAAGTGAACATATTGAAAGACTAAGCTTTCTGGTAAATAGCAAACAATTGGTAGGTATTTTGGTTAGAGATTTGACTTGTAAGGTGATTTACAATACATTGACAATACTTGATAGATATCTATCCACAAATAGAAAAAAATTAAGTCAATGCCGTTAGTTTTTCAAATATTGTTACAATTAAATAAATGAAATAATTAAGATATGACATTGTTTAAAAATGCCCTTAGAAAAAATCCACCCTCCTTTTGGTGTCTTAATTGATTGATTCGGCGCGGTAATTCCTATTGCAGCCTAGTTCCTGTGAAGGCATGTTTAGCTACATGTCCTATCTACACACTATCAGTGCTTGGTTCTCCTCAAAGCTAAGTAACAAGTTCTATTAAGAAGTGGATCAGAATTAAATCACTTTGTATGACGAGATACATTTAGTCCTCACCTAGAACTAATGGTTGCTGCGTAATCTCACTGGCTATAGGAGAATTAGCTGTTTATTTTTGTACTTTTTAACTGAAAGCAGATACATTCTCCAGAATACCTGATATTTGCGCAAAAAAGATGTAACTCTTGCAGTAAGATTAACAATACTCAAACTGAGAAATGAGATCTCTAGCATCCATTTATCAGCAACATATTAACCAAACTGACCTGCATAAGTTAATTAATTCTTGAAAGGTTCAGAGAGTGCGCCCACAATTTTGACAAAATCTGGTAGATTGTGATGTTGCTGCTATATAATTTGTTAACTATCGTTTGTCAAGTTTCGACATGTATGCCAAATTTACAGGGCACAGCCCATAATTCAATTCTATAACCAAAAAAATACATTTGAAAATATGTAAATATCAAAAATTTAGTTATTAAAACTGAAAATTACTACTTAGCTTTCATGGGTACACTTAAGCCTGTAACATACAAAAGGAAACCTAGATTATGGGACATAATAAAAAAATTATAAAGCGAGATTCTTAATAAGTACTTATATCTATTATAAATTCTAAGAAAAGTATTGGAAGGTCTTTATATATTTATTTTCTTTGCGATGTTTTTCTGGATGCCTATATACTGACTTTACTGCCCCTGAACTTATTTTAAACCATTTTTGTCGACTTGATAGTTCAGTTCGTCCATGGGTGGTATTAATTCACCAAATTTAAATTATTTTAAGTAATAAAAATGTACAAAATTACATAATCACAGACACCCTAAATTAAAAATTTAAATTTTATCACTAGAAACCAATGAGATTTTCTGTTTGTATTTTTAAATCATGATAATTTTTTAACATTCATAAAAAAATATAACTTGTTCTCTTACAGTACAAGTAAATAAATATTATGAACATTGGTTTTAATCTGACGATTTAAAAAAAATAACACATACATTTCTTTGTATATTTTAAGTTACATAATCACCATGACAATAACATCTATGTAAAAAATAGTGATTAAATGTAACCAGATGGAATTCAATATCAGTCTTGTCAATTATATTTGATTCATTATTAATATACTAAAATAAATTTACAATCAAAGTATGAGCTTTCATGAATTGAAAATAAATTTTTTTTAAGAATTCTATAAAAATTATTCAGTTGTTGAACCAACTAACTTTGTCACAATGACTCGTTTGTAAAGATTATATTCTATTAGTTTGGTAGAAATAGATCAAGATAAAGAAAAAGTATTGCATACTCTCTCTTAGTTCCCAAAACCTAATTAAATAAAAAATTATCACACATATTGTAAAGGGTACTTATAAAATAACTGAAAAATATTAAGTAGGCACTTAAATAAATCCGAATTCTTGAGCATTCGGATCATTAAACCATATGCATGGATTGTATTAAATCACCCACACCATTTCGATGAGAAGTAACGTGGCCTTGCTCAATCTGCTCTTTCAACATTTCCAATTCTCGAATACCAGATAAAGTAGTTTCGTATTTATGTGTCACTAACGATCTATAAAAATGAATAGCAAACGCTAGAAAAATGAAGAGAACCGGTACTAGAATGATTGTGGCAGACCAAGCAGCAGTTTCATTTGTGTCCCTGAATTTAACCCAACACAATATTGCGATCTCCGCTAAAAAGAGGAGTAATCCTAAGAGGGTAGAAAATGCCCATGCAGTCTCTATGTACCAGTGCAATCGTTCATGAGGTGACTCTTCAACTAAGTTTATAGACTCCAAATTACAAATTGCTTCTATATTTGGTAATATACAAGTACTGATCATAAGCGCCAACATATGCACTGCTACTAACAGCGTTGTAATGATTGCAAATGCAACTAGAACTTCACCGGGAATTTTGTCTGAGCTCTGGAGTTGCAGTTCCACCATCGCTACCATAGCGAAACCAGAAAGTAATGCTGAGGTTTTGCTGGAAGCTTTCAATTTAGCACGGGCCAGTTGCAGTTTGCGCCACGAAAGGTAGCGTCGGTTGTGTATTTCGTCTCCCGATACCGACATATTTCTATACTGAAAAATAAAAAGTAATGTTAATTGAATTAATTATTTTATTGATAACTGAAGAATCAAATCATACTTTAAAGAAATATAGGTAATTTTAAACTTGTGAGAGGTTTCATAAAATTGAGATACGCAACTGATTTGTGACTATCTTTTTAACATAATTATATACAATTAAATTAAGACTGTTTTTTGACTTTTCCAGCCCAAGAGCATTTCAATGCTCAAATGAAGAAACTTGATCTTGCGTAATTCATAAAACAGAGTTTAATAATCTACAAACTCAAAAATTCATTGAATTTATGTTATTGAGGTCAATCATTTAATCAATAGTTGTTTTGGCTGCAAATAATATTATTAAGTATACACGATAAATTGTGATGAACTGAATACATACATTTTTTTAAAACGTTGAACGTTCCTAAAGATAATCTATGAAATAAATAATTTATTTTTTATGTTAATACTAATAATAATTGACAAAAAGTGTATATATATTACAAATGAAAATAAAAATAAGGCTCTAGTTTTCCAATAACAACTATACAAGGTGTTCCAGAAGTTTTGAAATATTGTGTGGTTTGGCCGAAAAATAAATACAGTAAAAGGCTCTATAAGCTGTTTTATAAGACGTACCCCTTCGGAGTTACTCGCCATTAAAGGAACAGTTTCGAAAACGACCGTTTACAAATAAAAACTCACCCATATTGTGGATTTCATTCGAATTTAGGTATGCAGAATGGACGGGTCCAAATTATAATCTGTGAAAATGAATTTTGACTTTTTTTGCAGGAATCGGGGGTGAACCAGCCGTTTATTAGTTTACCCCAAAATTATTACATATAATTATGTTTTTAATTAGATAACAAATTTTGGTTTTTCATAAAACTGAACAAATGTATTCTTACCAGCTTACATTTTTTTTTAAAAACAGCAATGGTGGACTAATCTAGTTATTTTTTTAATTCAGCTGGTATACTCCTGGCTTTCTGCAAATAACGGAAACTCATTCTAACAGTCAAACACCTGCACATAACTGGGTAGGTCTTACAAATTTTGCTTTCGCAAAAATGTATATAAATCAATTACTCTGTTGTTATATTGTGAGCGTGAGTATTTTTAATTGATATTTATATTAAAAAAAATAGTATGTACTTTTAATAAATGAGTTTGTGTTATTTTTTTCGCCCATTACCATGACCAGTTGGAACAGACATTTTAAGCTAATCTGAGAATAAAAGATATGATGTCAACAACGTAGTAAATCATTATATTTAACATTAATGTTACAATATAGTGCTAGTTCGTTTCACATTATGAATGTTGAAAATGAATGTTTTTGCGAAATACCATTTTTCAGACATTTGTTCCTGTGAGGTGCATCAATGCCGTAATTGATTATATCTTTATATAGACTGACACATGAATATTTTTTATGTTAATTACAAGTTGTTTCTGTTTAATTTGTGCTTAATAATTTTAGTCTTTCTGTCATTATGAAGTTAGTTTTTATTGTAGAACGACTATCTAGCAGCTTTTTAATATAACCATCTACTCTGTTTACTCTCTAAACTGCAATGAAATCCATAGAGGTTTAGATTTTATCAAAAAAAATACTTTATGGTGTAGGTTCTAATTTTAATTCATTTCTAGTAAATAAACAAAAGTACATTTTTAAATAAAATAAAATTGTCTTTACGTCAAAAAGTCTGTTAAAATAATGAAAGCCTACTCAATGCTCCCATAAAAAGAAAATCAACAATGAATGCAGTGGGTCCTGCGTATCCTCCAAATTTGTATAAAATCCACAAAGTGATATAGATTGTGCAAAAAATAATGGTGAATAATTATTTCTAAAAATATTTTTTCTCGTTTTTATTTAAATTAGGCGTTTCTTAACTATTTCCCAATGCCCCTGAGACATCCTGTATAGTCAATTCTGTAAATCAAAACATATTTTTTATAGGCTTATTTTTGATGTTAAAACTTTAATGTATACTTTATACTAATTTAAACTAATTATAACTAACTTATATAAAATCAAAACTGACAAGTTATGTTAAAACTTAGTCTGAAAATAATGTATTTTTGATATTTGTACTAGGATTGTCATCATTTGTAGCTTCATATGTGTGTTTTCTATTAATAATTATTTTTTTGATAATCATTGTTATCTTTGACATGTCCTTAGGATGGTCTACATTTCTATTATATACTTACACGAAGGCTACGCTGATTATGATTTCTTAGTTTATTTAATTGTGCTTCTGAGCAGTTTTTGTTACTAGACCCATTGCCCAAATTCAGGCAAACTGTGCTGGTACTCCAGACAGACATCTGTTAATGTAACTCTGAAAACAAAACAGCATTTGAAAAGGAACATAAATAAATAAAAAATATATGAAATGAGTGATAATGGTTTTACATTTATTATACTAAATATTAACATAAAAATATATTGTATGTTAATTTTCTTGAGCTACTGGATAATGCGTAACAATACACCATATTTGTTCAATAAGTGATAAAAATATGACATTCTGAAATTGTAGTTAAATAGTATCAATTAGATACTTGATTGCAACAGTTTTTAATAATCTTCTCTAGATTAGTTAATTTCAAGGTTTTACTTTCAACTCAAAAATACTTAGCTAAAATAAAGTTAGTTTTTTGAAAAATTCTCAATGTATCTATAGAGTGTCATTTTACAAACCATTATATTATAAAAAAAAACAAAAAAATCATTTGATATGTACTATCAGAAACAATAAATTATTCTAAAAGTAAAGCCAATGTTAATAAAATTACACTTCTATATTGGTATGTACCTATGTGTTAGGTACCCATTGTCAAAGTGTTCTGAAAGAAAAATTTAACATATTTTATATAATTAACATTTCCATGAATATATATTTACTTCCTAACTTCAAAATCATTAAAATAACAAGTACTTAAAAAAATGGGAATATAAATACTCAGCAATGAATTTTCCATCAATTAAAATTTGCAATCAAGTAATAACTTAATAATTATATTGGTAAATAATTTTGAAAATATTTTGATTTGCTTGCTTCTAAAAAACGGTAATTCTGTTATTACTTACCTACCTACCTACATTAAAGTCACTGCAGTATCATTTTATTGCAAACAGGAAAAAGGTATATTTATTTTAGAAGCCTATTTCTGATAACAAGTAATTAATTGCTAGCAATTAACAAGAGTAAATTTAAATCAGTGATAACAACTAGAAACATTAAGTTAAATATAGCATTTTTTATAGTGTTACAATAATATATAAGATTTTAGCATAGCTTTAGCGAGACTGGTATTTGTGTATCAAATAATTGAAGTACCTTTAACCTACCAAAAGACTATAATGAACTTTTGAAAGTAACCTATAATAAAGCAGATAAACAAGGGAAAAAATAATAGATATTTAATTATTAGGTAAGCGCAGATATATCCATTATTAATTATATACCAAGTTATATCATACAAATGCATTTTAGATATATCTGTAGATATAGAATAAATATGACATAATAAAAAAAGATTGATTGGTAAAATATATACAAATAAAAAATAAATATAACATTTTTTATCAAAATACCATATTTGCGGCTTCCATTTGGCACATTACACAAAATAAATAAAATGATGTATCTCCCCACTTATTAACAAAATATTTAGCACAACCACTTGCTCTGTAGACTCTCAATTTGTTTACTTTACAAGTTCAAACATAAATTTTACGTGTACCAAACGTCATCAAAAACGAGGTTAGGTTAGCTAAATTCCAGTGTTGTCATATGTAAAAAATTGCATTGATCTTTAACAAAACGAGATTGGCGCATTGTACAGCCATAGGCGTATCTACATGACATTTTTTGCAGACGATAAATAAAATATCGACTGGAAAAAAGGAAAATTATACGGCAGATATATACTGCTTTAAATTTTTCATAAACAGTTTATTAGAATTTTAATATTGATAATGAAACGGTGTTTCTGGTAATAAAATATTAAACAGTATTTTTGTTGTCATTTACTTATTAAAAAATGATAATTTGAAAAAGAAAAAATACTAACAAACGTGGTTACGTACTTCGTGGAAACCTTAATCAAATTAAGAATATGAAAAGTTACGAACTTGGGGTAAGTTTAGTATTGTTTTCTTAAACTTCTCCAAGAGAAAACATGTGATTAGACCTCTTCTTTCTATGTAACTAAAATACTTTTAGAGTTTAAAAACTGATTAAAAAGTTCTGTTGCCTTAACAGGAGATAAATAGAAGCGGTGAATAAATCGGGTTTGACAGTTAATGAAACAAAGAGTGTGTGCAGTTACACAATAAACATGTAAAAAAGGGAGATCTAGAGGTGTAAACAAGTTTGGGAAATTATTACATTTCAAGAGACAAAATCAAATATGTATTTGCCAGCTGTTATAAACAACAAATGTGAAGAAGAAGTGGAAACCGACCTAAGAGGCTGGGAAAGGCGTAGCAATGAAGAATTTTATTATCTATTTAATGAATCCACAATACTTAATATGAATAAAGTTAAATAGTTACAATGGCTGGGCTTTTGGAGAGAATGGAACATGCAAGAGCAGTAAAACATATAGATTGGAGGTTACCGGAATGGAAAAGGAAAAGAGAATGGTCCAGAAAACATAAAAACAGGAAGTTATGGGGGAGGGATACAGAATTGGATGGAAAAACAACTAATAGGAAGCTCTGGAAGCAGACTATATATATATATTTTTTTTTTCAAACCAAATTTAAAACTTATCCTTAACTGTTCCAAAATGTTCCTTAAATTAGGCATTAAAACCAAATATTTTATATTGTATTTATAATATATACGAATACCTCTTCCAATTTTGTCTATTTTATCCAATCTACTAAATGCATAATTTGTAATGGACAATGTGAAAATATTCGGATTTTATCATTTTTCAGTAACATAAAAAATGTTGTATTTCATTGTCAAAAATACAATATTTTAATTGTTACAATTTGGAAATAAGAGATCTTAATTTTAAATATGACATTTTAAAATCAGCCATTATAAAAACACAGTAAAATTTAGCGAAACAAACAAGTAACAAAGAATTAAAAACTAAAACTATTGAAAGGGAAAAAGTAAGGTGTTTTTTTTTAAAGAGTGTTGTATCTCAAGATTTAAATATGTACCTAAGTATTATTTTTTGGGTTTATACAATGTTAATTTTAGCAAATTTATTTAAATTTACCCATATAAATATATTTATTGATATTCATGTTTGTTCACCCTTATTGATGTTTTATGTTCTTTTTCGTTAAATATATCTATCATGTGACATAATTCGATTTTCACGAAGATAAACACATAGAAACAATGACGGGATTACTAAAAGTTTTTACCTATTTTACATTAATTATGAGGATAGTCTTGAATCTTCTAGACAAGGGCCTTATTGAAAGTTAATAATATTTTTCATTTTCATAATTTGAATATTGCCGTTCTAGAATAAAGTAGAACTTCAATTTTAGGCAGGTAGTCAAGTGTATACTTTCCCTGTTACCGTTATACGAGTAATATTAACACGTCTTCAGTTTTGTATCAAAATGACTGGGATCTAAAGGCGATCCTCCGTTTTTATTAAATAACTTCGTATCGTTTAATGTCTAAATAAATTGATACTCAGGATTTAGTTTACGGGAAACATTAGGCTATGTTTCAGCCTTTGAGTAGATCATTGCTATCTATCTATTTTATTTGTTTTATTCGATTTTAGTTATTATTAATGATTTATTTAATTTTCTGTATCTAATGTATCCGTTATTTGTTTGTTTAATTTTATTGCGTTTACTTGATTTATTTTATTTAATTTAATTTATTCACATTCGGATTTATTTGATTTATTTAAGTGATTTTACTTATTTGTTTTTATTTGGTTTTTTCATTCGTAAAATTTATTTGGTTTATTTCATGTATCTATCTGTTTTCACATATTTACTTTGTTTGATATTGGACCGAACGAGTCATGTCTAACATTCAGTAATATTTTTTTGATTAATTTTACCGTTGATTTACGTATTAAATTTTGTAGTTATTTAAATAAATGTTAGATACGTATTACTTGCTTTATTTTACCTTGTCACCTTTCAAATATCACTATTAGCAGTACAATCTGAGAACTATTCTGTAAAATCACTATGTGGAGTCTTCTCCTTAGACATCAAAATGCTATAGAATAAATAATAATAAAATGGCCAGTTTTTACTTTATACTTTAATTATTAGACTAAAATATGAAATAAATGAATGCTTGATTATATGATTTTTATACAAAAATTATATAAAATTAATTGTTTCAACTCTTACTTTATGGAAATTATTCATAATAAATATGGAAGAATGTGTTGTCAGATAGACTTGAATACATATTAAAATACTTTGGAAGACTGTGGAAATTAAAGATAAGTATTATTTATCTTTCCATATTTATAAAAAAATTATATATTTTCCTCCGACTGAGTACTAATAGCATTAAACATTTGTGCTCTGGTTATAATACGTTAAGTTTTATTATAGCATATATAAGTTGAGAAACTTTATTCGAATTTGATTGCAACTGGTTGGATGCGTATCTAGCTTGTAATCCAGTATTTTCCAATTCAGTAAGCTTAAATACTTTTCCACTAATAATCACTTTAGTTTTTATTATTCTGGCCTTCAAATTCTGGCTTTTCGCTTTTTTAGCATGCTTACATGACCGCTTCCTCACTCTTCATAATTCATATTATCTGCGATGTTGATTCTTGTGCTTCAAGTTTTTTAACATTCGCGAAAATTGAACTTTTCTCTAAATACAAAACTAATTCCACGTATATTGGTTACTGATTTGGTAGCAATTCTTGATTTCCAAAGTATGTAGTAGTATTACATTTAAAGTGCTATTAATAAATTTTAGAGTTGCATTAATAACTGTTTTTGAACTATTCGTTTTTATTCCAAAAACGTGTAGATTATTTTCTTTTACTTTTTTTAGACATTGAGAACTCATGCCTTCAATTTTTTATTTTTTTCTACGAAATCATTAGCCTGGATTTTTAGTTAACGTTAAAAGTTATTTCGCTTTTACTACAATTATAAATTCCAGTAGATATTGTAAACAAGTTTCACCAAATCCAAATGTTCCCAATAGGAAACACACCTGTAAATGCAGGAACTAATTATCCTGTGTATCAACAATCACCAACAATGGCAGCCAGTACTGAACAAGCAAGTTACAATGTATCCAGTCTTACAACTTGCAGGGAATCAAGTACCTACATATGCATATATGGAACAACAACCGCCACAATATATGGAAAGTACATCTTACCAAGATAATCATAACAAAAACTATACAATATATATACAAACAATAACGAATGGTAGGTGATCAGAAATACAAAAAGGAAAAAGTTTACAAACCTTAACAGAATACAAATGCAGATAAAATAGAATCAAGCAACCGATGTGAACTGTTAAGAGAAGCAACAGACAAAAATTCGGAATAAACAACTGCAAGTGTAGAACATAACCAGAAGCCACCTCCTATATTCGTGCAATAAGACAATACAAGATATTGCTAAAAAAGTACAATACATTACAAAAAGTCTAGCAAACCCGAAAAAGATAAGAGACTATAACGAAACCAATATATTCCATCACACATATCAGTTAAAGGAAGAACGGGCATACCAAGTTGTCATAAGATATGGATAGTTCAGTGGAACGCAAATGGATTCAAAATCATAAAGAAGACATTAAACTATTTCTAAACCATAACTGTATTGATGTATTACTAATTAACGAAACTCCTACAAACAGAAATTGTTTTAACATACCAAAATATAAACTATATTATATAAATCATCCTGACAATACCGCGCGTGGAAGAACAGCTATCCTTGTAAAATAAACCATCAAACATGACGAGCTACTTATGAATGATAAACAGCATCCTCAAGCAACATCAATCAATGTCAAATGCCTACCATACCAGCTTACTATATCAGCAATATACTGACCACCTCGACATAACATAAAGCGAGAGCTTTGTTGGGACCAATATTCATTGCTGGCGGAGACTACAACAGTAAATATACCCTATGGGGGTCTTGATTAATAACAACTAAGGTAAAGGACTCGCATATGTTCTCCAAAAGAAAAACCTATTATATCTGTCAACTGGAACACCAATATATTGGCCGACTGATGTTAACAAGATTCCAGATTTATAGATTTCTTTAATACCAAAAATATATCCTCAAATTATAAAGAAATAAATCCAAGTTACGACCTCACATTAGATCACTCTCCAATAGTAGCTACCTACCATAAGCACAACTGTAATATTTAAAAAACCATCAGATCGATTACATAAATTGCAAAACCTAGTAGGAAAATTATAAAACAATAATACAAAGCAAAATAAATCTCCACATCAGACTCCGGGACATAAGTGATATTGAATCCGAAACAAAAAAATATATCAAACTACTTCAATATGCCGCCAAAGAAGCTACACCGAAGGATCCCTCCCCAAAATGAAAAAAATATGTACCACTAGAAATCAAGAAACTAATTCACAAAAAAGGCTTGCTAGATTTAGATCTAGTGGTGACGAACGTATACACCAAATGACAGAAGAATCTACACACAAAAAAGTAACAAATTAAAATACTGAAAAAAATGAACAACAAGTCTTATGAAAGTTATGTATCAAATCTTAATAGACAAGACAATTCAATCTGGAGATCTATTAAAAACTCGAAAAAGCCAAAAACAACATTACCACCAATTAGAAAGGACTCTAACCCACCAGGACCATAGGCAAAAACTGACCAAGAGATAGCAGATTTTTATCCCAAGATTTTACTCTGCACGATAATGACCAAGATCATGAAATCGAACAAGAACTACGAAACTTAGCTGACAATCAAGGCGAACTAATACCAACTATCATTCTAAATTAGCTAAGGGAAGAAATTAAAATGCTTAATCCAAAAAATCTCTGGGCAAAGATCTTATAACAGCGAGGATACTAAAAGAACTACCAGAGTAAGGACTTAAGTTACTTATGTACCTATTCAATGCCGTAATCAAACTTAACTATTGGCCCAAGGAACTCAAAATTGCGTCTATAATAATGATACCTAAACCTGGCAAATACGAAACTAAAGTTACATCCTATTGTCTAATAAGTTTACTCTCATTAATATGAAAATTATTCGAGAAAATTTTACTTAAAAGAATAAATACAGATATTGATACAATTGAATGGATTACTGATCATCAATTTGGATTCAGGCGAGAGCATTCCATAATACAACAATGCCATATATTAGTGGATGCCATCAACAAAACGTTGGAAAATCGACATTACTGTACCATAACTTTTGACAAAGTCTGGCACTTGGTTTACTGAATTCATATTTAACTGAAATCATATCTAAATGAAAGAGAATTTTTAACAAAATTAAATAGTGAAATTTCTATTCACTTTCCTATCCACTCTGGTGTGCCACAAGGAAGCGTAATTGGCCCACTCTTGTACCAGCTCCAAGAAATATAATTACTGGTACTTTAACAGATGATTCAGCCCTAATCTCAATTTATGAAGATCCTAATACGGCATCACAAAATCTCCAAGAACACTAAATGACTTTGGAAAAACGGCTGAAAAAATGGAAGATAAAAGTGAATGCATCGAAGTGCTCTCAAATAACATTTACTCTCAAAAAAGAACTCTGCTCTACAGTTGAACTTAACCAAGAAATACAACCACATGTGGAAATGGGCAAATATCTAGGACTCCACCTAGACAGCAAACTAGAAAGAACACGTATAAAAAAAAATTGATTTAAAAGTCAAAATAATAAATTGGCTGATTGGAAGAATGTCAAAATTATCAATTGAAAATAAAATGCTCATTTACAAATTCATTAAAATTTATCTGGACATATGAGATAGAACTATGGGGAAGTGCAGCTCGATCGAAAATTCTACGTGCTATAACAAATGCACTATGGTATGGAAATTGAGGACAGGAGCAGAAAAAACCACGAAAAACTAGAAGTACATCCCAACCCGATACTGGAACAATTATTGCAACCAACAAACAACCGTACACTGAAGAGGAACTCGCCAGCAGACTTAAATGGTAACTGAGATGGTCTCACTGGATATTCGCCTCTCTAAGTCATCTATACAAGCAACCAAAATCCTCGTAAAAGTCACCACATTAACTTATAGATTAATTGTATCTGGTTGCTAATAAATAAATGACAAGAAAAAAAAGTTTATTTAGGTGATATAATATATTTTTAACGTCACTAAAGTTTAAGACGAAGACTGAAAGCCATATTCGAAAATTCAACTTGACAAATCGGAATTTCATTATATAGACTCTATATTATAGAGGATTGTCACCACAGACTTCTTATATAGCTATTTAGTTTTAAAGAACTAAATTCAAAATTTGTATGCTAGAGATTTCGTCTGGAAGAATTATCCTATAAGTGTGTACAAAAAAGAAACTTTATATACTAATTGTGACGCCCTATCACAAGTAATCATTAATGCTTAGAAACCGATTCAATAACCAATAATCCCGACGAGAATCCAAGTGATAAATATACAATACATTTGTAGACCAATTACAGCCCAAATTAATTAGCTAACTAGGAAGAGTAATTACCGTAACAGAAAATGTTAGTGTTAATCAAGCAAAATCACGAAGATAAAATGAATTATTGTGGTATCCTTGAAACTTATGAGAAATTAAAATAAAATTATTACTGGACAAACATGAAAATAACAATTAATGAATATATAAACTGATGAAAAATTTTTTATTGTGCCAAGTATGATAGATACTCTCCATACTCCCCCTAGTAGGAACAGCTTCAAAACTCTTCTAAATAGTATTGCAAAACTATTCATTTATGATTGCAAAACTTATTTAATCTTAGTTGACCTTTTTTAAAAATTTGCGCAGCCTACCAGATTGAAGCACATAAGCAAAGCTTTAATAAAATATTTTTCCACTTATGCAATACTAGACCATGGCACCGAATTCTATGACACAGGTACACAAATTTTAAATCTACACAAAAAAAATACACAGACAGTAGCGCATCATGAATCCAATTGTATAATTGAATTATTTAATTCCAGCTTAATAGAATCATTCACTGATCTGATTGACTATGCTATTCTTGGTTGTACTAATTGTATATATATATATATGTATATACACACAAACTATAGTACTTTTGAGTTGATTTTCGAACATACCCACTCGCGAAATTCTGATGAAATTATACCAACAGCACATTTCTCTGATAAATAACAGCAGATAAAATTTGACAAATTATTTTCACGTACATACAAGCATTTGGTAACTAAATATCATTAAGATTTTACACACGAACATATTATACAGCTAAAGATACTACAAGAGGCATGAGAAAAGTAGAGAAATATCAAATCCACGGAATTAGGCAATATAGGTAAAGTGCGTACGAGTTAAGTATGCTGTGGTGGATGTGTCTTAGCAAGTCTGGGTTACACATGATAATGCGTCAAACGCTGACGCTTGTAGTTTTCCTAATATTATTTTACCGATTGATTATGCTTTAAATAAATAACAGGGCAACGGCCCAGCTCTATACTGGATACGCCTGTGACGTTAAACTGTAGGTCCCGAGTCCATGGATGTTGGGCTCGTTATAGATTCCTACCTCGGGTTAAAATACCTGAGGATTCGGCTAAATTTCTGGTTAGGGGTAGCGTGCTCCCGGCGTCGGTGATCAGCCCTGGTCGCAGAACTAGACCGACGTTAAATAAAACAAATTAAAAAAAAATAACAAAATACTACGAAAATAAACAAGAATAACAAAAATAATAACAAATTATTTTTTGAAACGATTAACAATTGAGCAAGAAATTTTAATGGAAACAGTATAAAAACTTACTTTTTAATACTATTTTCTACAACCACAGCTCACAGGCCGCTCATTTGTTGTTTATCGTCACGACTAGAGATTAGATATTATTGGAGTACAACTAAAGCTGTTGTACGGCTAAAGTAACCTTACCCTATAATCTAACAAATATTTGTGAAATAAACTTCCAAGCACTAGGCAGACAGTCCTGTTGTGCTTTTTACTTCGCTTTAAACAGGATACGCAGAATTATCCTCATTGGGCTGACTTAAACGATGTGTTGTACAGTGCAGATTATTAATATTTTGGATTTTAAACGCCTGCAAAACCTTGAAGGTAGAGATTAATTACTTTCTTTTGGCTTTGAAGCGATTTGTATTCAAGATGATCCTAAATTTTGTTTCTTTTTCAACTCTTCATATCAGATCCAATATGTGGCACATCGTTTATATTAGCTCAATGAAAGAGAACTCAAAAATGTTTTTTATTTAAAAAAATGGTATTTTAGTCTCATACTCAAAACTTGAGCACCCTATATCTATTAGGTATTCAAAACTTTGCGTTAATTTAAGTGTACCTACATCGTAGCAAAAGCTATTTTTTTCAAAAAAATAGGTTTATTTAAATTTCGGTCCCGAATAAATACAGACTCTTTTTTCTGATGTAATATAATTACGTCGGTTGTGAATTAATATTTTAACTAAAAGTTTACGTTTGCTATTTTACATAACGAATAAAGAGACCAGCATAATTGCTACCTTGATAACTATGATTTATGCATTTTTTATATAAGCCACCATTAATTTATGAATAGACATATCAAACTAATTTAATCACTAATTAAGAGTAATTTCAATTCAAGTATTCTAAAATTACAGTGTAAGTCGTGGCTTTGGTTTATTCGTATGTATTATAAACGCACTCAGTTGGATTATCGCAAACAACTAACATTTTAATTGATGGAACTATATAAAAGAATTGACTCATCCCGGATTTTTTAGGGATATATCTAATCAATTTGGACTGTTTTTGCTTTTTTAAAATAGTTAAAATAAAAATAATTATCAAAATAAAAAAATTGTAGTTTGGGATGTCATTAAAAAACCTAAATATCGAAAAATTTGGCTAAGAATAAAGTTTTCTATAACGAACATTAAATTGACATAAAAATAATCGTAGATTTAGTTCACAATTACACAAACTTGCTTTTACGAGGATTTAATGGCTCTAAATGTTACTGTATTAAATATAGTAGTAGTAGTAGTACTAGTAGTAGTATTACTGAATCGTGATATTCATAGTATTCAGAATATCTCATTTGCGGCTAATAAAAAAATAGTTATTATGCATAAAACAGATTTTTAATAATAAGAGTTCTATGAAAAAAGTACGACATAGTACATAATTTATAAATTTATAAATAAGCAAATCACCGATTCAGTCCTCTTTGAAATAAGTATCAATCATACTTTGTTTATTAAATATAAAAAGATAAATTGTACTTATTTGAATTTCCACCGTATTACAAAGTTTTTTAAATTATATTGACTAACCAAGGTTTCACTACGAAATAGAGCATTTTTAAAGACTGATGTAAGATTGACAGATTTATTACAAGCGTAAGCAACTTCACATCACAAAAATTTTTCAAGCAACCACCATTAAGCAATATGTACAATAATAATACGACTTATAGATTAAAACAACTAGATAAGTCGCATGTCGCAAAACACAAACCTACCCTTAACAACACAATTAAAATAACAGTGGAGGTACTTCATGTAAGTGACAAGAAGAACTTGAGTTTTTGGAGGAATATTAAAAGAAGAATATTATTTATCGTACATATTGCTTAATGGTGGTTGGTTGAAATGTATGTAATGTGAAGTTGCTGACGCTTATAAAAAATCTGTCTTTTAAAATGCTACATTAGCAAGTCAGATAATATAATTTAAAAAGCTTTGTAATACGCTAGAAATTCAGAAAAGAACAATTTATGTTTCCATATTCATTATGGATAATTTGCACAAAAGAAGGATTGAAACAATTAACTTTATTATTGTTAATTGTAGTTACTCCATTCGTTATACTCGTATCTTTTTTTTGGGTTATAAAAAATTAGTTTACAGTCATGAAAACATATTTGGCGCAGTCAGTAGAATATCTTGGGAACGAATCTTATCAAGCGGCTCGATTTTCATATCAACTATTAATTAGTTACCGAACTTTACCAAAATAATGTACCAACTGATTTTAAGTTAAATAAAGTGAAGGTTTGGTGTGTAGCCACTGGATGAAACTCAAGAAAGAAGTGGAATTTGAATTTAAAGAGGGTAATAGAGAACTTAATCAGCCGGGCGCTTTTGGATTTTTAGGACTCTTAAAATTAGTTTAATTAACTACTCCAGAAGAAGGTTTAGGAAAACGAAAGACTTAGTTATCAGTTTTATAAAACATGTTTAAAATTTAGCTTATGCAAAGTAACTTTAAAAAGAGAATTAAATAATAAAAATTAAATTATTTTAGAACTCGGGCATTAACAGCTATTTTGCAAATTGTTGGAAATGTAGGAAGTAGACTTCCAGGTGAGCTGTCAACTAAGAATTTTTTTTTTTTTAAGAAACAACCTAATCTTGTGATTAACCGACATTTTGTATTTGACCTAGTCTACTACTTTACTGTCCTAGGTATTTCCAATGATGCACCTTAGAAATTAATGTTAAGCACAATTCACTGTTGTGGCTAGGATATACTGAACTGAGCTTTAACTGTCACTTTTCACACAAGTTCAAAAGGTTTGATGCATTTGAGCCTGCGGACTAGGTCTTGATTGTCTAGGAGTTCTAACACTTGGCTGTTTACATGGTTATGGAGCCGTTCTTCATGACCTTTAGCAGTCTTCTTTATTTCTTCTTTAACTGTTTCAATGAGTTCCCGATGTAGATCTTTATTGCGGACATACCACGGAGCATTGACTATAATCCTTAGTTCTCGGTTTTAGACTCCTTGAAGGCAAGCATAATTACTCTCACTAGTACAGCCCCATAGTTGTAGACCATAAGATCATACTGGTTTGAGGATCTGTTTGTATACTTAGCCCCTTATTTTTGATTGTAAGTTATGAGCTTCTTCCTAGTAACCAATATAGCTTTTTATATTTCAGTTTCAGTTCCTCTGTTTTCTTTTTGATACGTTCCTGCCACTTTAGTTTGCTATCCAGATGCAGTCCTAAGTATTTAACTGTTTTCTTATAAGGGATCATTTTATTGCTTAGTATAACTGGGTGATTGTTTACTTTTTTATATGTAAAATTGATATGGGCGGATTTCTCTTCATTAAATTTAATGCGCCATTTGTTTGTCCAGGTATCTATTTCGTTCATTGCATTTTGGAGAATATTTGCCGTCTCTTCAAATGACTCTCCAACAGTTAGTATTGCAGCATTATCTGCGAATGTGGCCAGTTTAGCAGGGATGTCACAAGTATATAATAAATATAATATTGGTCCCAGAACACTGCCTTGTGGGACCCCTGCTTTGATTAAATGTAGTTCTGAGTATTCGCTTTCTTGTTTGACCCTAAAGGTTCTCTCTTTCATATTAATTATTATTATTAAGTCAAATCTCGGAGCCTTCTTGGGGTTAATACTATGTTTAATTACTTTAGTTACTTCTTTGGATGTGGTAGGCTTTATTTTTTCTCGCTCATCAATGTTCACTTCTTGATCCGTATCCTCACCATCATAATTTTCGGTTTGATTATTATTTCCCATGTCGTGAGTTTGGAAAATATTTTTTAAGTATGGGGCGAACAAGTTTGCTTTTTTTTGTTCATCACGTGCCCATGATCCATCTTCCTTTCGAATTGGCGGGATCTGTTGAATTGGTCTGTTTATTCTTTTTATACATCTCCATAGCGAATAGTCAGTGGTTTGATCATCTGTGAGTTCACTTAGATAGTAGTTTAATGATTTATTTTTGGTTTTGTCTATTTCTTTTCTTAACTGCTGGGTGAGATTGTTTAATGTGTTCTTATTTTCTGGAGTTCTAGTCTTTTGCCATGTTTTTCTGGCTTTTCTTTTTCTTTGCACTAGTTCCCGAATTTCTTTGGGATAGTTGTTACCTTTGGTTTTTCTTATGATTTGTTTGGTATTGTTCCATGCTGCTTGCTGTATGTTTATCATTAATTTCTCGGCTTCTTCGTCTAGTTGTTCATAAGTTCTGATTGGTACATTTAAGTTAATTCTGTCGCTTAGATCTTGTTTAAAACTTTCCCAGTCTGTCCCGTTATTTGTTAAAGTTGGATTATATTCTCTTCCTATAATGTGTTCGCTAATTGTTAGTAATATTAGAGAATGATCAGAATTTGGACCATCGGCTTCTTCAATATTCATAAAATTTATTGCAACTTTTCTTGAAATGAAAAAGTCAATCAAATCTGGTGTTTTGTTTTTATCGGTAGGCCAATACGTGGGTTTTTCCAGTTGAGTGCCATTTTCCATTTATATTTTCTATTGCTGCATGTAGTTCTCTATCTTTTGTATTGGTTAGTCTTGAACCCCAATTAGTATTTTTAGAGTTAAAATCTGCTCCAATGGTAAATTTTTCTCCAAGTATATTGAAGAACTGGATATAATTTTCTTTTTTTAGATTGTGTTTTGGTGGAAAATATGCGGCTGCTATTGTTATGTTATATTTTTTGGTTTTGATACTTATACTGGCAGCTTGAATTGCTTCAGTCTCTAAATTTTGCCTTTCATAGTGATTTATATTATTTTTTTACTATTGCTGCTGCTCCTCCACTGGCTGTGTTCCTAGGATGAAGAGCATGATATATTTGATATCCTCTAAATTTAATGTATGTTTGTTTTGTGAAGTGCGTTTCTGATATTACATTTTTTGGTTGTTTAAGGTTAGTAACAGCTCTTGCTGATGCTGAAAGAGGCCGTTTGCGTTCCATTATAATATTCTTAGATCTTCCGCCATTTTAACATCTACTAACTTCTATCCTATTTAGTCTTTCTAAGACTAATTTATTGAATTCTTCTTGCTTGTTCATGTGTCCTATTAATATTTGTAGCATATTTGTTGTTGGATTGAAATCGTTCCCTGCAACTTGTTGTGGCTGACTATTGGTCGCTTGAGCGTATGTTTGCATTTGAGTTACCTCTCTTGGTTGATTTTGAGTAGAATTTTTTATATCAGCTATCTTGTTTTGTGGTGTGATTCTTGATGTTTGTTTGTTTCGTAACTTTTGGAGAGCTACAGCAGTGGTGCATCCTCTGAAGTTGGCTGGGTGGGCCTCCCCACAGTTCACGCATTTTGGTTCTTGGCTTTTCACAATCTTTTGTTAGATGTTTCCCGATACATTTTACACATCTTGGTTCTCTTCTGCAATAGTTTTGAGTATGTCCGTACTCTTGACATCTTTTGCATTGTGGTATCAATTTTGGTTTTCTGAAAGCTTCTATGGTTACTTTCATGTTTAAGATTTCGTTGATTTAATACACGTTTTTCGCATTTTCCTCTTTACTAAAAGAAAGTGCAAAAAGTGGTAATGGAGATTTGTCCTTTCCTCTTAATAATTGAGTTACGTTTTCAATTTTGTAGCTTTTATTTTTTAAGTCTTCTAATATATCCTTTACCTGGCAAGATTGATGCAGTTTTCTGATGACCACCTTAAGAGGTCTGGATTGCTTGTCTTCAAATGAATACCATTCAAGATTTACATCATTTAAAGTATTTGTTAGGTTTCTGTAGCTATCTTGGTCGTTTACATTAATTTTTATGTTTCCACCTGTTATCATCATTATCATATTTTTCTAGCTTGTTTATAATAACTGGTGGTGGTTTACGTGTTGTTGCTTGAGTCTCTTCTAATTTACTTCTCTGTCTATGGGAGGACTGTACTTCTCTTGGGGAATTGCTTGCCTTCCTTTTTTTTGCGTTTCTAACTCGTATCCACTCAGTTTCTCTACTTAATTCTTCCTCGTCTGTGTAGTATTCTGCATCTTTTGCTCCATTTTGTTGTTGTTCTTTTTTCTCTGTATTCGCTTGTAGTGAATCTATCTGGATTTTCATTTTTTTTATGATAATATCCATGTTTTGTTTTTCGTAGACCCAAGCATTATATAAAGCCTGCTCATTTTGGCTTGGTTCTCATTAAAGAGTGCTTTATTTTGTTGGGTAAGTATTTCACGTTACAACCTATTCATGACCACAATACAGTAAAAATCAATAATATTTAACTAGTACCGCATTCTCCTCTAAAGTCAAAATTAAAAATGTTATCAACAAAGATTCTTTATTCAGATTTAAAAATACTGACACCCAAAATGGAAATGGAAAAGAGTACATAGACCTCGACGTTAAATATTTATATTTTGTAGACCCGAATGTATATGGAATCTTTTCTGTATATACAAACACATTTCAAATCTTTCCTAATAAAATTTGTAAAATAATAAAAATTAATAGACGTCATACACTAAACAGACATACTGGAAACCATAAATATAATAAATAATAAAAACCATCATGAAGGTAAATCAAATAACCTTGGTACAGAAGAAACTTTAACTTGAATTAAATAACACTGAATGTGCTCCTGCAGCCATAAGACATTGAACATATGAATACCTATCGTCATATTTAAAAAAATGACATTTTTGACAATAACGAATAGCATTAGAATGCGGTTTCCGGTACTAAACTAGATTTATTAGTTTTTAAATGCGCCAAAAGTGATACTGTTGAATGAAATTTGAAAGCAACATATAATATTGTTTTTGTATCAAAATGTTTTTCCAAATTTTCTTCCGGTGGATAGTTACCCAACGGTCTTTATTAAATAAATAAATAATCATGAGGAATTATTTAATGGGTTAAAGATTTTAGTTTTTAATTTTAGAAACGCAATAAAAGCATGTTTTCATTTTCCGTGCCAAATTAAAATAATAAATTTATTAAAACAGAACAACTAAAGTATATATTTTTAAATTCTCCTCATTGAGCTGCTTTTAGGGGGTTTCGCATTAATAGCTGGTACAAGCAATTGAGACGATAAGTTTACTTATGCTAACATTTGAAAGTGTGATTTCGCAGTAGGGAGTTATACACAAAATATTGTAGTTGCATGTGACAATAAACATGCTGTATATGGAAACGTTATGAACAATATATTTGATTGAAAATAGCTTCAGAATTTACTCATATCACTAAGAAAAATAATATTAGTTTGAAAACTATAAACATAATGGCTCACAACTATTACTATTCAAATATAAAAGTTATTAAAAAAAATGTAATAAAACATTATTTTGCGAATGCACGTAATTTATTTTTGGATTTCCAAATCGACTTCATTCAGAATACTAATATTACATATTATAATTTAAGAGCATTGTATACCAATTCTGGCATGAGAATGCTTATCTTTGTTATTAAAAGTCGGAGTCCCATGCGGGTTTGACCGTAAACGTATAAAACAATCTATTTTGTCGCGATTTGCTTTTTTGTGATTTTTTCTTTTTTTTTCTTTTTAAAAATGTTGTTTGTATTAGATGGTTAATTCTGTCTCTACGGAAAAAGGGTTCAACTAAACTAGAGCGACCAACTTTTGTAATAAACTGTTTTCATAAAATAAATAAGCAACCTAAAATGTAATGATATTTATTTATTTTTTCTAAAATTTTACCCACGCGCACTACTCGATACATGACTCTTTTGAAGGCATTGCCTGACTTTCCGTTCAATACAAAGTGTTCTAGATAAGCTTTGGGATAAATAAGTAAAAAAAAAATTCGTTATCAAAAATGGCTTTATTGTTTTATAAAATATTCTCCATGAAGATGAATACTCTTTTGGATATATTTGAACCACTTTTCAAAACACTTTTCCCATTCGGAATGAGGCAGTTCCAAAACATACGATTTGAACGGATCAGCAGCTTCTTCAGGTGTCGAAAAACGTCGATCATGCAATTTATTTTTGATGTACGAGAATAAGAAGAAGTCATTGGGGACTAAATCAGGGCTGTACGGCGGATGACTAATCAATTCGATGGTTTGATCGCGATGTGTGACAGCTTGCATTGTCGTGATGGAGAATGATTCTTCTTTGCAGGTTCATTATCCTCATTTCTCCGATTATTTCTGGCAAACAAATAGTTGTGTATTCAGAATTGACCATTGTTGCTTAATGACATGATGGCGACATATAAGGTTTTTCTGAAGAAACAGGCGACCATTTGCTTCGAAGTGCTTTGTGCACGAACAATGTTTTTTGGATTTGGCTCCTCTTGAAAGATCCTTAAACTATTGCTGTGTAGTTTTGGGCTCATATGCATAGATCTATGTATCATTACCTGTCGGGATCATATTGATGTTTTTTGAAGTACTGCAATTGCATTTTTTCAACGTTTCCTTTGACCATTCGACACGAGCCTTTTTTCAGCGATTGTCAGATTGTGCTGTATCTAATACGGACAAGTCGTTTTGACGACCAAATGTTCATGCAATATTGTGTGTATTGAGGTGGGACTAATGCCCAGGCATGCCTTAATCTGACGATAAGTCACATATCGATCTTTCGATATTAGGTTATGCACAGCATGGGTGTTTTCTGGCACAACAGCCGATTTTGGACGTCCCTCACGAAAACCGTCCTGGAGCGAACGACGACCACGACTGTATTCAGAAAACCAGAAAAACACGGTGACGCTAATGTCAGATTTGACGTATTGGAATTGGTGATTGTATATTTCAAAAATCAACTTATTATTAGTAGGTATGTGAGTCTAAAGGAATTCTTAGGATTTTTATATTTCCTATGGAATTTTCAAATCTATGAAAGCCTTTCATTATGGCACGACCACAGAAACATAATGTAATAATAATGTATGATCGATACACAACTACATGATCCAGACTGGTTTTAAAATTAGTATCTAAATTGTTAAATAATTTTCAAATTAAAAATATAATAAAATAAAATGTGTAATCTAAGTTATTTTACTAATTTACCAAATTCTAGTTAACATTAAGACACTGTTTAGTACATGAAACTTGCATTTTATGAAGTATGTAAATAAAAGATATTATGCACTTTTTATTAGATTAACAATTAATAAATTCACTCGGTAAGAATTTTTTTCCAATTGTTATTATACAACCCAGCTTGAGTTATACTATATTTTTGCTACGATCATATATGGAAAAATCTAGTATTTAAAAAAGTTTTCGTTATTTTTTTGTTTTACGCTATTTTGATGCACGTTATGACAACAAGAAAATGAAAGGCAAAAGTATCGCATACTACCAAAAAAAGTTATGAATGTGACTTTCTTTTAATCTAAAATTGAGGAATATGATTAAGCAAATAAAAGTTTATCAAAAATCTTATTCCGTTTAAGTTGAAATATTTTTCTGTAGAACATCAAATGTCAAATCTGTCAAAATGGTTTGTCAGAATTTAAATGTAAGTAAGTATTTTCATAACATATTGACAAATTTTACGTTTTTGAACAAAACTTTTATATTACATCAAACAAACTGCAGAAATATGTAAATACCTATTTACAGTTGATTTATAAATGCACGTAACTATTTATTTGCAATTGTGAATGCTCATTATACACAACAAGCGAATTTCCAGTTATATTAGTTTATATGTTTTAAGATATCCAGGATCAGCACTAAAATCTTAAGACGGTCCTGATCGCTCTAGGTCAAAAGAATCAAAAAATCGAGACGCAAATAATGTTACTTTTTGGCACATATATAAAATGAATAATGCTTTTATGCTAATAATTGTCGCAACGCTCTCCTTTCATTAAACAAAAGTTAACTTAGTTTACATTTACACGATTCATGTAAACAAGAAGTATTTTTAGTTTTTGTCAAGATATTTCGATTTCTATTAATAAACCACTTTTTTCATAAATTATTAAAAATGAGTAACGAGTAAATGAGAAAAATTAGCAAAAAGAATAAATTGTTATTTTTAAAATATTTTATAGAGTTTTCGATCTGCTTGCAGTATATTTATATTTAGCTTTCATTTTCAGCACAAGTAATAAATTACTAAGCCTCAACAGATTGAATAAATTACGATACGCTGAAAACGAGATCATAATAAAATATAATTCAGTTCTCCAAAGTGTGGTTTTTGAGACCTTAAGTAAGTAGTCTTTCAAGAATTTTATTAACGAGTTATTAAACAAACAAATCAGCATGATGCTAGGTAATTATGGGTTCCTTGATGTATCGAAATTTTCCTCTCTCAAGTAGTTATATCTTTTACTAGAATTGTTTTTCCTCATTTTTTAGTCTTTAGTTTTATTTCTCTATTCTCTAATTCTATGTCTTCAATTATCTATTTATTTAAAATAATAATTCTATATAAAAAGTAAGTATTTCTCTTCTATTCCTTATTTTATTACTTCTCAATTTTTGAGTTTTTTGTTCCTACATGCAATTACAATAAATAGAATTACTTAATGGAATGTGGAGATCCTAACTTTGTTGTATAACAAAGGAGATAAAATAGATTATCAAAATTACCGGACACATTTTTGACCAGCGTTCAACAATATTTTTAGAAACACGAATACAAGTAATAAATAGATAACTGGAAGATACACAAATTGAATTCACAAAAAAATGATTCCTTTCTTTACACAACTTAGAGTAAATGTTTACATTTGATAATTGTGCAGTAATTCTTCATTTTCCTTTTTTTTTTGTTAGTACTTGAATTAGAAATGTGTTGTAAAATCATATTTATAGTGTATACTAAAGAAAAATAATAAAACAGATATTGAAAACAGAAAATACTTCTAAATGTTATTAATAATGGATTAAAACAAGATACATTTAAGACCATTACTATTTGTAGTTATAGTGTATGCCATTTTAAAGAACATAAAACTAAAACAAGACTAGAATTATTGAGTATCAAGGAAAACTAGATTTAAAGATTAATAAAAAGGTAGAAATAGCGAAAAGAATAAACACAAATACATCGTATATGTATTTAATTAAGAAAATTGTACTATGTATTTTATATAGAATCGAATAAATGAATAAAGTTAAAATATTAACAATCAATGTGTAAAACAATAGCCTATAAACTCAGAAAAGATTAGTAGAAAGACACCATGAGTACCGATAATCTACGATCTAAAAAGAGAAATAGCGATATTTTTAAGTGGGGAGGATTACAAATTCTACGAGAGATTATTTTTAATGAAGCTTTCTTATTTAGTAAACATTTTTGGAAAACTTAATGACTCATTTTGTAAGAAATGGAATAACAAATTAAAAGTCTAAAGATCTATCTTAAAATGTTTCCCACGTTGTGAAAAATTATGCAGGATTTCCCTTTGAAAAAGAATCTTTAAGCAGTGATGCTAAAAACCGTGAGATGTCATTTAGAAAACCTAAATAAGAATTTCAGAAGATAGTTCTTTGAAGAAGAAATATTTTATTCTTTTCTAATTTTCTAATTACGAAGGGCGGGGGGAACGAAATACTGCACTAAAGTTTACTAAAGATGTTATAAATATAATTAAAGAAGAAGTTTCGAAAATTCCCGTAGACAATTGGTCCAATTGTGTGCGTCACGTAATAAAAGAGGAAAACGTTTATAGAGAAAGATTAGTGCCCGAATTAATTATTCAACTTGGTGGTGACAATGACACTATCGATAACAAAGATTTTTTGTTAAGTGAATGATATACTTAAAAATCAGTTATCAAAAAATATTTATTTGGTATTTAGTTTTTTTTAACATAAATAAATCTAATACGTATATGTTACATCAATGAAAAAAAATGGTCAAAATGTAATACTTTTCTTACTCTTCAGTCCATGCCAAATCATTTTGATTGGGTTAAAAAAACAGTGGTACGGAGGCAGCCGTAGTAGAGTATGTCCTCGGTCCTCTGGAATTGATCAGTTTTGAAGGACTTATTAAAACTTCTTAATTTTAACACCTCCCAAAGGTTATTTTCCGTATAGCATTCGTTTAAATGCAAATCATTCTTTAAAGAAAAGTCTTTAATTGCTTCTTTAGTTGAGTAAATATCTTGCTTATCATATTTTCGTGATCATTCACACACGAATTCTTCATATACTTGGCAAATAAAAATAAAGCATTTTCCACCCAACCATCTTTAAAACCTGCATGTAGAATCATTATTCGTTTTCCAAGTGAAGGTGATACATCCAGAAAACATTTGTTGCTTTCATCACACCAACCTTTCTTTACATTGAAGAAAAAGGAAACGGAAATTCGAGAAGATTCCATTGGTACCTGACGTTTATCAATTGTTTTGTAAATAAAATTCATTTTTTTAAAAGAAATCCTTTAACTTTCCTTAAAGCATTTGATGTTCAATTCGGTTTTAATTTTATTATTATGTAATTATTCTATTGTCAACACAATATTATTTTTCTCCACGACCATTAGTGGAATGTGTTAATTCCAAAATCTAAAATTTTTAATAATAGACTGTAAACATTCTCGCTCTTGAAATAGAATATTTATTCTGAAATACTTGCTTCTTATATGTTTTGCATATATTTTCATTCCATAACAAGTGACCGAATGAATATTCCGTAATTGTTGTGAACAATATCGACAGTCATGGATGTCAAAACTGTCAATGTCAGATGCTCAGATGCACATGGCGGCGTTGTAATATTCCAGTTTCAGACAATGTCGATAGCCAAATTTTAATTTATTTAAAATATTGAGTGAGTTTCTGGCCGTGGAGAAAATATAGTCTGTTACTTTGTTAGAATATCAAAATTCGATATTCGTGGTTCTACTCGAATCGATTTTTTTTCATTCTAAGCTTTTTACAGAATACACTATTATAAGTTTCATAAATCGTAAGTCTGATTAAACCAGCATGATGATTTTGGAAATCTAACGTTTCTTATTGTTTTGCTCTCTTCAATTCCATTCACGATTATTTTTCTAATTGTAGCCATTCTACTTGTTTTTGGGTCGCCAAAGAAGGTAGTATACGCTTGGGTAAATATTTCTTAATTGTCAGATGCAATAGAAATGGCCAGTTCAGTGAAGTATACTTGTTTATCATTTAATGGAGCGTTATCAAATTCTTCTACCATTTCCACTTCATCATAAACCCGTTCATTTCAACTTCCTCTTCGGGTAGATCTATTTGATTCCAAGGTCTTCACATAATCAAATAGCAGTGGAACGAATAAATTCTGAAATAAAATGTCTACTAAGTTAATATGTTGAAAATATCCTATATTGACGTAAAAATTTTTAAAAGATAAAAAATGATTCAAATATTAATAAAAAGAACTGATTAAAATTTAAAACAATAATCTACTAAATAAATTATCAATTCAATATAAAACAAACTACTTAAAAATGTTACAAATTTATCACTGCAAATAAACAAAATTTAACCTTTCTATTTTCAGTTTCAATAAGTATAATAGGTACTCTTTTAACCTATATACTGATTCGGCCTGAATATTTGTAGTCATATAAGAATCCATGCGAGTGATAAAGAACGCGTTATGAATGAGAGAGAATCTATTATTAATATCTTGAAGTTGGGATATATCGAGGTGGGAACATCGTTCCAGTCAATACGATAGTAACGTAACGGCAGTCGTGGTCGTACCTCTAGTTCGGTCGAGAAGGGACATATCGCTGCCCGCTGCTTAAAATATCGCCTATGTCCATTTAGGTACTTTCTGAACCTGTACTAGGTATTCAGATGTACACAAAAAAATAGAGATATTAGGTTAGGATATTTTAAAACTTTACAATTTTCTGGTAGCGATATCTAAGCAAATAACATGTTCAAGACACTTTTAAGGCATTTTTTTAGAACATTGTAAGAAAAGATAAATAATACTTATCTTTAATTTCCACAGTCTTCCAAAGCGTTTTAATATATATTCTAATCTAGCTAGGTTTCGGTATGTGACAATACCATTTTCTAAGACAGAAAGAACTTTGACAGTTCTTTTTAAAACGTAAATAATTTTATGTCATACACCTGACAATCAATCATTAACAAGCAATATTCTTTATATATATAATATATATAATATATAATATATTTGGTTAGTATTATATAAGTAGTTAGTTTAAAAGGTGATCTAAGATAATTGAACTTCTCAGGTTTAGTTGTTCATTCAATATTGTATATTGAGGATATTTTAGGTGCTTTTTTATTTCATATTCTTCCAAAAGATCAAGTTTTTCTTTCTTGCCACTTATATGAAGTACTTCCACTGTTGTTTTCATTGTGTTATTAAGTGAAGGTTTGTGTTTGGTGGCAATGAGGTGTTTTGCGTAATGTGACTTATCTAGTTGTTTTAATCTATAAGCTCGTAAGTGTTCACAGTAGCGTATCTTAAATTTTCTTAATGTCTGGCCAAGATAGATGTCGTTACAATTTAGTTTGTAATTACCCGATTTTGAAAATTTATTTATTTTAGGTTTTACTTTTAATAAAAATGAACCTACATTATTTCTTACTCTAAAAGATATTATAGAAGATGTACGAGATATAATTTTTCATATTTTGTTTGAAATATCTCCAAAATATGTAATTTTTCTGTATGACCCGTCATCTTTAGGTTGTTTCGAAAAGATCAGGTTAATAGCAACCTTTTCATCCTTTTTATTAATCAACTTATTTATTACATGTAATGGATAGTCATTAGAGGTAGCGATTTGTTTTATTATATTAATTCCTCTTCTAAAATCATCCTTACTCATTGGTATTGAAAAAGCTCTATGTATCATTGAATTATAGGCTGCTAATTTATGTACCATAGGATGATTTGATTTATAAGGGATAGTCATATTTGTATGAGTTGGTTTACGATAAATTAAATATTGAAGATTACAGTTTATTCTTTTGAATAATTTTCATAAAGTAAGAGTTGAAACAATTAATTTAATTTCTTTTGTTATTTTATAAAAAAATTCATAAAATGTTGTTATTATGTCTTCTATACCTTAATTTTACTTATTTTTTTCGTAGGAGTAAGTGATAATAAATGAATGAAAAATACTTATCCCAATTGAAAATGAATTTATTTTAAAAACTAGACGTTTCAAAATTTAACCATTGCTTTAACACTATTAAAATACATTCACAAATACACACACTAAAAGTACAATAATGAATACATAGAAGTGTCTACTTTTAAAAAAATATTTTTTTCTTCAAGCGTATAGTAATACGGTACATTATATCATGTAACACGTTTTGTAAAAATAGCCCAATATTGTACTAGTACAAAAAAGTATTCAATTTATATTATAATGTAATAAATTTTTTATTTAAAACATTACTGTTCATTTCTCATCTGACAATTAAATTAACAACCAACCTACTGCATTTATGTTATTTATTTATTTGACTAGATAGGAAATATTTCTACAACAGTTGAATAGTATTCTGTAACAAGGTTAGAATGAAAAAAATTCGATACGTGTGGAACATTCCAAACGCGAGCGTTAACGAACGTGAGGAACTATGGGTATTAAATTTTGTTATAATTTACTCAATTTTTAAATTTAAATATTGGCCATATGTTACGCCGCTGTTTTTAAAAAAAATAAAAATCAATTTCTTAGTTCTACTTGTTTTTGTTAAAAAAATGGTCTCTTGAATTTTTTTCCTAACATTAAGCGTTGTCATGCAAAAAAATTGAAAAATAATTTTTTTGAAAAAGTAGCGTCATAACGTATTTTTCACAAAAAATAATGATTCGTTTTTCTCTTAAAATATGTGTATCTACACCTAACTAACGCCCACTAAGTTTGATAAAAATATTTCATGCAGATCCGGACTTATTAAAAAAAAAAACAAAAAATACAGTAAACTTTAAACCCTGTATTTCAGACAAAAAGCGATAACGGACCTAGGTTCATATAGACTTTTCTTCTCAAAATCACTCATAAAATCACCCTTTAAATTTATGATATATTATTCTGAAAGACCCTGTGATTCTTACCCATAGATGCTCCTAGAAAATTGTTGTTATTAAGTATATTCCCCGACTATTATAAAAACGAGTGTATGGGTTTGTATGAGTATGAGAAACATATTTAATAGGCGACACATGGTTTTCCTTCTTTGTATATAGCACATTGAGATAGTGACGAGGATCCAGAGTAAATGTCTGTCCATAAAATCATATTCTTGCTTTTATAATATACATATTCACTCCATTGAAGTTATTGTTTTCGAAAAGTCAATTAAGATTTTTATTTTAATTTTATAAAAAATAAAAGCATATAAAATTTATTTAAAACTGTTAAATTTTATTTTTCAAAACATACTTACATTTTAATATGTTTTCCTATCAGCAGTACAGAAAAATCCTGAATACAAAGTCAAAGTATTTTATTCTTATAAATAATTCCAGTTGTATATATTTTAAGTCACAAATTCTTTCATTTTTATAATAAAAAATTGGTATAATTATATAGCCCTTGCATAATGTTTCAGTTATAAAAATTTTATTTGACCGCTTGTTCCTAGCTAGTAATAAACGATTATCTTTGATATCTGGTATTAATAACATTTAAAATATCTAAACATATTTCAAATATCATCGTACTGGCCGGATTGATACCTAATCAAAACATTATAATTAGCCCTGATGCATAGACGTAGTTACAGCATATTTTCTTTAAATACTAACAATATCTTTTTTTAATTCTGAATTTTTTAAATCGAAATAATATGACAAATAATTTGGAGATAAATATATTGATTGTATTAAAAATCAACAAATTAAATATACAAACCTAGAAATGAAAATCAGTTAAAGTGTAGGTAACAGAGTATACGTCTATGCTTACAGCAATAAAGTTATTTTGTACGTAATACATTAAACAATTTTCCAAAAGACTGATATAAATAAAATAATAAAACTGCAGGTACACAACACAATATGAAATATGTTCTAACAGTCACACGTAAGTGAATAACGTATGACGCAAAAAATTCTAATTGTTCATTAAAAGCTAAAAATGTGAAACAAATTAAGATAGTCGGAAACTAACTCTCAACAGGTTTAATGGCATGACACCAAATGGGTATTAAATCAATACATACATGTAATTAATATAAGCAACCATTTAGTATTGCTACTACCCAGATTTTTAAGATACTGCTTGAAAAATATCTCAAGTACAACCAACATTTTGATATAAAAACACAAAAACTTTCAAATTAGGTGCTATAATCTGAAATTTTAATTATAAAGCGAAAAAATGATGTATTTTTAAATATTTTTTTTTATATTGTCATCATTTTTCTAGTCCATTTTATTAAAAAAAATACTTGTCGCAATATTATTCGCATCCATAAAGTAAGTAAATTGCCAAAATCATTAATTTAATGTTACACTTTTTTCCATCTTTAAGTTCTTATCATAAAATATATTTGCACTATTTAAGTCAAATTATTTTAAGAATACTGTAGATACTTTGTTCGTTAGCAAGTAAAATCGTATTTGCGACACACATTTGTAAACTAAGCAGGGACAGCCTAGCCTGGAAACCTAGAAAGAAGTAAAAACGGTCGTTATATCCAAACCAGCAAGGAACCCAAGCCATACCATACAATCCAATTAGTCTTTCAGCTGAAGATGATGGAAAACCTATTAGGATATTAGAATAGAATAAATATAACATAAACCTTGAGGAGAAGCTACTAGAATAAACCCAATATGTGTTTCAACCAGGAAAATTACGGAAATTGTCTTGCACTATATTGTGTCAAACTGAATTTCACTCAATAATGAGAAAAAAGGTCGTATAATCTTCCTAAATACAATTTAAAAACCAAAACTGTAAATCTTCCCCTATAGACATTAAATGATAGTAAGCACAATCGTAAACTCGATCATAAACATGGGACATGATTCAATGTTGTTCAAACCTTTCCTTAAAATTTTTGTATTCTTAGTTACCAAGCAGAGTATAGTGAAAACATAAATAATTACTTTAACCAATGATTTGGTATGGGCAATAAAATTGAAACTGGTGTCTATTTGCATGGAAAATCTCCAATATTTGTCAATAAATAAGACTAATCAACTAATCATAGAATTAATAGCCATATCTAAAAATTACTTTACAAACAAAAATAACTGTTATACAGGGTGATTCATAATTATTGGGACATAGGCTAAGGGCAGGTTATTTGGATCAAAATATGGCGATAAGACCAAATATACCTTTATAAAATATTGCTGTGGAATAAGATATAGGGCGTTAAAGTTGAAATTTTTTTTTTTCGTTTTTTACTTTACTACACATTCCCTAGACCTAAATATTGTAGTTCCCAAGATAATTTCATTTTTCGTAAACTGAATGGTCTAAAGAAAAAAATGATAACTTCGAACAAATGAATTTAGCCAAATCCAATTTTAGCTATAAATCTTACATCAGCAACAGAAAGTATTAATCTATTTACAGTTCTACTCGGAATATGAAAACTTTAAGAAGAAATTGTTGTATCTGCAAACACTTGTTAAGAATGTTAAAACTTAACAGGTAGGCATACCTAGGATTTCCTATCAGAATTTGAACGGTAAATGGACTAACCACAGTCAGCTAATAAAATACAAAGTGTTGAATGAATCGCCCATCAAGTTTCTGGAAATGTAGGACGGTGAAAACGACATATAAATTTATAAAAATATTTTAGTGATTAAAGTACCATTTTTAATTACTAGGGTTAAAAAACTGCTTCAAATACCACTTGATTGCAAAAACAATAAATGTACAAGCAAAAGTATTCATGAAAATAATTAGAATAATTAATATATCGGCTTTTAAAATGTAAAAAATAATTTCTATGTCATTGTAATTTTTTTTTTATTTAATACATCAAATTTGTTGAGGCGTGCCCATTTTTATATAAACAATTAATGTTTAAATTACCATAAATTTTACCTATGAAGTATGTTTTAGCAGGTACATAATTAACTAAAATAGCTAGCTCGTTTATTTGTTTTGGCCAGGAAGAATTTGTTTAATAAAATGCTGGTTAGTTTAATTTATCAGTAGGATTCAAATAAGTATTTACTTTATATCTCAACAATGGTGTGTATTATTGAAATCAGTCCATCGAGGAAAATTCGATATCGACAAAATACAGAATGATCCATTTAATAATGTAATAATAAATAAGTGAATCTTTTATTTATTTTAATTCAAGGCCCCGCGCGATTGCTACTTAAAAGTTTAGAATATTTTTATATACTGCGTACATGAAGTATGGAATAAATTCGTTATTTTCCAAAATAAAATATGTAGAGTAAATTTTCAGATAGGTCGATTTTTGTTTTTGGAAGTGTATCGTATTCTATAGCACACCTATTTATGTCATTCCTTTTGAATAGACGTTTCCAAAAATATATCATACTTTTGATCGGTAAACTGTTTTGAGGATACAATCATTTTTAAATTAGCACATATTTCTGTTTATTATTTATTTGTGTTCGCAGTAATAATAAAAACTAAGTAGGGTACCTTTTAATGATAGTGCCAATTGAATTATGTCGATGTATAGTACCAGTTGAATTATTGGTAATTTGTCTTCTGATATTTTAAAAATCTGTCTGTAATTCTTATGAAGAATGAGAATGGAGATAGGACGGAACTCAATAAGAAATATGCGCTTTTTTTAATATCCGGAAAGGCTTTTAAGTCAATCAACGGTTTAATGAATTTGATACTTTAGAGGAATTTCCCATGTGTCAAAGTTTTGATGAGGATACTAATTCAAACGTTTTAATGGCTATGAAAAATAATTCACATAATAGCGTTTGCCAGGTTATTCGAAATTATGATGTTCCATTTATGTCTGTACATAAAGTAAAACCAAAAAAATGAGAACCCTTTAAGATATATCTAGTTCAAGAACTATCAGTTGACCATCCGGAAAATTCAATATATTGGCTATAAAAATACTTACAATACATTAAATTAAAGAAAATAAACCTCAAAGCCCACCCTATACAAATTCTACCCCAACGGTCACAAGCAGTGGTTTTTTTGGCGGTCAAAACGAATTAAAGAAAAAACAACTAAGAAATATCCATTTGCACAAAATATCAAACAGGTATTTAAATAAAAAATAAAAGTTTATGAAAAATCAGCAAATAACTCCGGTACTATAAAATAATTAACCAAATATTACTCTTTGACACAACACTGAAAATAAATTGGAAAAAACGATCAAGAGCGAGCTCCAAGAGTTCTCCTGCCCTTTTATCCTATAATCTCCCCCCAACATTTTAAACGTTTATTCTAATGGGGCTAAAACACTGCTTGCGCATAAAAATTTGAAATTAAACCGAAATGAAAATATTTCAAAATGACCAGAGGCGTATCAGATGGGTATTCTAACGGAAAATAAACTGACAAATACCACATCTGATATACCAAAAAAAAACTTCATTACATTTTTTCTTGGTCAACTTTTCCAGAAACCGCTGGAAAAACGCGTTACAAATTTGCCACGTTTCCTACAGAGGTTGCAGGATATTCGAGTGGGGATCTTCTTTTCACTGCTAGGGAATGATTCTGCCACATTTGCACGTCAGACGGTTCCTCATCTGATATACCAAAAAAAACTTCATTACAAACTATGATCCCTTTCTACAACAAACAAGTGGGAGTCGACGAGGACCCACTGAGGGGCCACAAAAGTACCCTCTAAAAAACATTTAGATGAAGTCATATAAATAAAGGTTGATATAATAAATATATGTAAAACGGGATATGTTGCAAGTTCGAAATTAAAAATCGAGCTCTTTGAGGATTTTCTCAAAAAATTATTTTGATTTTTCGGAATTAACAAAATTATTTCATACATTATGTGTACGTGTAAGACAACAGATACTTTATACACAACAAGGAAAGGATTGTTAAGTCATATTATTTTTTCTTTCTTTGAATACTTTAAACAACCAATTAAACAAATAATTATTAAGTACAAAATACCTAAATGATTACCTTAAAAACGTCAGTACTATTACGAAAAGCTAAATAGTTAATTGCTTTTCAATTATTTGATGAAAAAAATGAACGGAATGTTGGAAACTTGTAATTTATCAACAAGGATGTTTTATAGAAGGTAACTTTTGGATAAATTAATACGATTAACTACAAAAAGATAAATACAACACAAAACTTATTTTTACAAAAGAGACCCACATCTGGATAATATAGAGTTTTAGCCAACATAAATGATTTTTCGTATCACAAGATATTTGCGTGCAATTGTTTTTTTGTTGTTGCGTTTTACGAAATATCAGGTGAATTCCTACAAATTTTATTTAAAACATTTTCTGTTATCTCAAATTAATGTGGAGGATAAAATGTAACTAATGACAAACTATTCAAAATCATCCAATAAATTCATAATTTTCACAGCATATGAATCGTGCTATGAGATAATGGTTACTGCTAAACGTTACCACAGCGATTTGGGTACTTTGGGTACTATGGTTATTATCAATAATATTATTATGATGATAACACTTTTTACTAGAGATTTTTAATAGGAAATTTTAATCCAGGCGAGAACCTAAGCAAGCTATCACCAAAAAAATCAACTGCACCTCACTGAAAATTGGATTATATTAGATGTGTTGTCTGTTGAGATACAGAAGCAATTACAAATTTTATTTTAGTTGGTGTATTAATGGCTTAGACAGACAATGTTGTTAGACATATCGTAGTATTATTAAGAAAATAAAAGAACTGTAAAATTAAAGAGAGAGATGTCCAACCAAACTAGAGCAAAACTGTAACATCGCAAAAAAAATTGTAGTCAAGAAGAATAAACTATTTAAAATCAAAATCAGTTCCTTTGAAAAAGAAAGGATTTTTAACTTCTAACCATATTTTCTTTCAAACACGGGTTTTTATTAAATTTTAATAATATTTGAAAATTTTCAAACTAAAAGGTAACTTAATATTTTTGTTTTTAATCTATGAATATTCGGTGAGAATATTTATATTTTTCTATTTTTTTAAAATTTTACATTATAACTAATAAAATATTACACTAAGATCTCCGTAACTAGTAATCAAATGTTATTATTTTTATTAGAACTTCCTTCTATAAGAACCCTAAGGACAACATTTCTGTGGGAGTTTTAAAAATAGATAAAAATGAAAAAATAATAGGTATAGATAGACGACAGATCAGATTTTGGAAGAGGGTTTTCGATGTATTTATTTTTTTTGTTGTAGCAATTGCTTTATATTAACACTAATACACGTTTTAGATGTTTTTTTTTTAGTTTCTATTGTAGTTATCTCCAGCGGCCAAGTAAAGCTACTAAACAATTAACTACGTCCTAGTTGATTATTAATGAATTGAATGAAATGATGTGGTAATATTTTTATAATTTAGTGAGAGCATCAACATTTTGAAATCATTTAAAGAATTAGGTATATTATTTATAAAAAAAAACTAGAAGGAAGACAAGATTAAACATTTTCTCCAAGCTACTATTTACTATTTATTTTATTATATTTTATTTTATAAAAACTAATAAATTATAGAATTTTACACTAAAAACGGATCAAGGTAATAAATACATAATTCGTGTCATCACTAAAGTAACACCAAATTTTATGTTTTCTAATGCGTCTAAAAAAAGCCTACAAAGTATCTACTTTTTGGCTAGACACTGACGGTGGCCAGTTTTTGATATATTTATTTACGACATTCAAACTAGAATTAGAAAAATTACTCACTCACTCCAATATTTGTATGCTCAAATGTCCTTTTCTATAAATTAAAACTAAGATTTTAAACAAGACATGAAGATGGAATTAATATCGAGGAAAACACCGAGTATGCATATACCAATTGTTTCGAATTCGTAATGCTTACTGAGTCCGTAAAATATATAATTTGAGTGTTCTAATCGCGGAATGCTATAAATGTGACGCCGCATGTGTGTCGACATTAAATATTGCCGGACAATCATATTTTTCCAGAATTCATTTTAAATTAGCTTTAATTTAAGATGATAAAAGCTGTTAGACTTTACTTGTTTGCTGTATAATCTTTTCGATAACTAAATTAAATATATTTTTACCCGGTTTTTTATTTTTACAATTTCTTCAAATTTATTTATTTATATTTATTCCAAATTATAACAGATGTCCAAGTATATTTAAACAAATTTTTAATTTGTGCCTATCAAAAAGAATTTGATATATCAGTGTCGGATTTACACGGGACATCTACCCCTAGATTTTTTGGAATATGTCACTTTTGTACTGCATCTTTCGGTTAATAAAATAAAACTCAGTAAACAGGACGTCTTGTAATGAATTGCGCACACCCCAGTAGTAGAATCCTGACGTACAAAATGAAATGTCGATAATCAACAAGTTTTATAAGATTTAATTTTTATTTTTGAATAATTTAACTATCAATATTGATAGTGACATTATATTTTTCGTATTATTTCCAGCAACTTCTGCAAAAATTCTAAATATTTGTTGCTCACTTTTTTTAACTAAATCAAAGTATGCTATCAATACCATGAATCAATTCGTTGGTCTGCACACTTTCTAGACCTAACTTTTTTCCTTTGGGGTTTTGGAATTTCATTTATCGCAAAAAGGAAAGTGAGTACGTGAACGAACTATGTATCTCATGTTAGAAAATACACGCATGTTATTCGTCAAGAACGAGTTTTCGTTTCTAGTGTTTCATGCCAATGAAATAAGATTATGTTTGGATATAGGTCTATTGTAGTTCACTAAGTACTTAGAGCTCTCGATCTAGCTTTAGCCTTCTAACCAAGTTTTATAGCCTAGATAAAAACCACACTCTTGCTAGGCCTTTACACTTACAAACAACTGTTTCTTCTTCTCCTTTCTGCACACCGATTGAGATAGTTTTGTAGCAACGCATCTTAGATTCGAGTCTCTGGGCAGAAATGAATATCTTAGAGGTTTGATCATAATAATTGGCAAACACTGAATCAGTATTCTCTCAGTTACCTAAAGTATTTCTTCGCGTCTATCCTTTCAAAACTAATCCAAATTCTCAACTGGGCGACTGAAAAGGCGAGAGATCTGCAGCAGCCTGTTTTACTAAACTATAAGAATGAAAAATTGGACTTTTTTGCCTTCTTGCTATAACTCGCCAATCTTTTTATACTTATGTTAGCTTAGCTTACAGTGTCTTGTTAGTAGTTCCACAACTACTCTTATTCAATTGTTTTCATAATTTTAGATTGGGGATTGTATCTCGAAATGTTCGCCTGTTGTTTTACAGCCAAACGACGAATATTACATATACATAAATATGTTTACCTGGAACTTTTTTTATTATTGTCCCATTTCTCATAAGTTTTGGGAAGCACCTCCAAAAAATATATTAGATTATAAATGAAATCATTGGGTCACAAGACTAACAATTAGTCGACGAAGGCAAAAAATTGAGGCTAACTTACCTTAGTACAAAATTGTTCAATTTGGGCGCTAGACGACCCTGAATTATAATTTTTAAATTGTTTCTCCATTATAAATTTAAAACGGCTAATGTGATTCTGCTCAAATTTGATATACGTTGACAGAGTTTTATGTGACAAAAAAACGTATCAAAACTATGACTAATATTAATAAATATTTATATAAATAATATTTACTTGATAAGACCCGATTACTGGGATGGTTTAGGCGAAATTTCTATTTTATTGATTTGGAATGTAGGTTTCACAAAAATCTTATTTACCAAAATATGAATAGAAATCTCAAATATTTCATAAAAACTGTACACTATTTTCATACGTACAAAGATTAATATGACGAAGAAAGTTGTACTAACTCTTTGCGTAATTTCTTCATCAACTCTAAGATTATTTGTTGCATCTTGGATACGTTGCCACCGTTGTTATCCTTTATCATGGAGTACGTGGTGGCCAATTTACAGGTGCGTAATTACCTCAGCCTCTGCCATTTGTGTGGGTACTATTGAAAAATGTGGTGGAGCCCCATCGTGTTTAAACCATATAATATTTTTATTCAAATACAATTCTGGAAACCAATAATAAACATTTTTGTGTATAGGCAAATAATGAATATTCCTCAAACACCGTACGGACAAATAATCGAAAAAAAAGTATCTGATAACGCCAAACATATATTATATAATGCAAAGAGTACATTTTTATTCTCTTAATCGTATAAATCTTTGTATGAATGAAAATGGAGAACACTTTGAACAGTTTTCATGAAATATTTATTATTTGTATTCCTGTTTTAGTAAATAATTTTTCTTGTGAAACCTACACATCAAATTATTATAATATAAATTTCACCAAAACAATCAGAGTAATCGGGTCTTATCAATAGTAATTTTTTAGTATTAAATAAGTTGTGCAATAAAAATTTTATACTCAAACCCCTTTTCTTCAATTGTCGTAGAAATTTTGAAATTTTAAATGTGCAATTTAAGCAGAATGTCTCTTTAAATTTATAATGGAGAAACGATTTAAAAATTGTAACTTCCGGGCCGTCTATGGCCCAAATTGAGCAATTTTGTATTGAGGTAAGTTTACCTAAATCGGCTTATTTTAGACTAAGGAATATGTGATATGTTTTTGTAAAAACCTTATACGGCCACACTGTATATTCAAAGCAAGGGGACGCTAATATCTGGCTTTTGTGGGTGATACTGATAAATTGTGGATTTATACAGTGTATTTATAAAGTAAAAAACTTTTTTTTGTAAAAAAGTCACTATTTTAAATAAACTTTATCGAAATAATTTAGTACTTATTTTGACATCAATTATTCACCTGTACAGTAAATTGTCAAAATTCCTGCAATACGCATAAACTGGAATAAATATTTTTTTCGGATCTCAGAGTAATTATTTTGAAGCTGTATGGCTATTTAACGAGCACTATCTTGATGTTCCCATTTGTAGAAAATATTAAAGAAAATTTGTAAATAATTTGCTGACAAAAGTTATCAGGAAGGAATCATTTTATAATAGCCTAGCGATCTGTGATGCTCATTTTGAACACTTACTCTAGCCAAAACTTTTGTATAATGATATAATGCTTAAAAAACAGTAATATAATAAAAATATTACCCTCGTAAATTTGTTGATAACTCAAATTTTAAAAAAATACATGGATGTAAAGAGGTTAACAAGACCGTTAAAACAAGGTGTCACTTGACACTATATGCCATTTAAAATTTCCGACTTCATCCGCCATCCTGAAAACGTCAGAGTTAACTCTTATGCCAAAATCTAATAATTTTGATATAGTTTCACAATGTTTTGGTCGTATTTCGATAACTCATGCTGTTTAAAAAATAATAGGGTGAGGGGGCTTTATAAACACACGGTGTGCACTTTTACATGAAGAAAATATTCACCACCTGATACCATTAAATTATTCTGCTAGAAAATTTATTGTAGAAGATGCTAAAAAAGATGAATGCAAAAATCTAAAAAATGATGACTTTTCGCCGGTTAAAATAACATTAAATTTAAAAACGGTGGTGACTTTAATATATATTTTTTTAATTAGGAATTTTCATTATTAAATTAGGCAACGATGGAAGCCATGTATTCAGTGTTGCTTGCACATACTTATAAATTTTCCCACCTGTTTCGTGGACTCTCTAGAGTTCGATGAATATCTACAAGGTAATCGAGTAAAAGTTAATACACTACTTGAATGATTGTAGCAATCATTAATACTTCACAAGGTATTCGTTCGCTGACTTTCAGACTATCGTGTTTTGTTATTGTTTTCGTCCAACATTTACCGTACCTACTCAAGACAAGTATTTTGTGGTATTACTAAAAATGCCGCGCGGCAAATTAGAACTTGACGATATCCAGAAATTTGCGCTAATGAAGGTAGGAATTTTTGTATAATCTATCTGTAAACCTTTAAAAAGAAATAAATAGTTAAAATTTAAAAACAATATTCATCTATGTAACGAAATAAAACCCTTTTGCCACAAATGGTGATAAATGAGTAAATATAGTCGAGTTTATTTTGGCTTATATTTACTCTCGAAACGTTTCAAGGGTACTTTGGGATACCCCCCCCGTATATCAATGTACATGTTTCTATCATATTCACTTTCAATCCGTTTCGAAATTTGAATAGCTCTCTTTTTTTTAAAAAATCACGCATAAAAACGTCATATTATTTTAAATTTTATGTATTTTATTTGTTCAGAAAAACCAGGTCTAAATTACAATAAAAATAATTTTATTTTTTTTAAGTTGATGCTGAAAATAGTTGCAATTTCGAGGCTAATACTTTTCATAATCAGTATACATATAGCTTGTCCCAAATTGTAATCCTTGATATTTCCAAAATTGTTACACATATTTAAATTCCAAAAAACCCAAGTACAAACCTTTTGAATATGTAAGTTGGACAATCTGTATTTTATATTCAAAATTAAAAAAACCATCAGATCTTTTTTTTGTATGTTCAAATATTTTTGGTATGTTTGTTCAGATCTTGTTCGAAACATTAATAATTAATAATAATAATTGATCTAAATGCTAAGACATGTGTTTAGTAATTTCCTTCCTGCTATGCGTGATTTTAGTTTTTATTTTAAGTTCTTGGGATCAGAGACATATTTATCTAAAATGGTCAATGGCAGGTTAAAGCAGGCTAAGATAATTTATAAATAACGATGAAAAACTCAATCATTGCTAGCAATGAATAAAACCGAAATTAGAATCGTTAGTGATATGTGTAGGTTACCTCGATGTATATAACTGTATGCAAGAAACCTCGTTAAAGTTATTGATTCAATAAACATGAGAGAAGAGTGGAAAACGCGACAGCCGTTCTACTTCGGGTTTATCTAACGTGAACCATTACATAACAGCAGGTCATGTACTATTAAACAAGCATCATAACATGATGGGCCTAAGTGCCACAGCAAGATGTTGTAGTAGTCTCGAGGATTTAGTCTACGTTTTACGTTCCTGACTTCGCTTACGAGAAGGGCCAAATCTGGATGCAACTACTCGTATTTTGAATGTCCGAAACAAGGTAGTTTTCAGTAGAATTAGTATTCGCTTTTCTCTGGCACTAGTTTGTTTTGATTAATCCCAATTTGAGGCGAGCACAATGGATGTTAATGCCTGAAGTCCTTGAAACTATTTCAGTTAATAGATATTTTTGGAATACATTTCTCCAAAACTTTACAAAACAATTTACATTTGCTTTAAATATTAAATATCTTCCTTGGTCATAAATAGTCAGTCGTAAAGCACTCTTAAAAAATAAAAATGAGTTATGAAAGCGGGAAACAAAAAGATATTCCTTAAGAATATAGTGGGCCCTTATATTTGTCTACAACGATCTTCCTTAATATATATGGTACGTGTAACGTTCCACCGTGCATAGTCTTGTCAAGAATTCAGATATTATGCTATGATTCAGCAACGTTGGAACATTTGTACCTCGAGATTCAAGAAAATCAGACTTCAATTCAGATATATTTACTCACTTATAGGTACATAGGAATTAAATGCACGACGTAGCCGTAGTAATTAAAACCTATACAAAGTAAAAAAATAGTTAAACAAAAGTCAAAATTATCTCATATAAAAAACTTGATTGTTGCTCAATATTAATTCGAATGGGTATCGAATGTATGCGATGGTCCACTTTTATGTACTTTAGAATTTTGATATTTCCGATCTCTTCAAAGATACAAAAAATTTATGAACATTTATGAAAGTTTTGACACAAAATAAAATAAAGGTTGTTAGTTTTATCCCCTTATAACATAATAGTAATAATTGAAAAAGCCCATAATTACCTCTTTAGGAGTGTAATCAATGTCTAAAATGTTTCTACTTCAACTCGAATTTGAGGGGTGATATCGCTTTAAGGTTTGGCCTCATAATTTTCCATGAAGAATCTCTTAAATGTTTTCGTATGAATTTAACAACGTCCTGTAAATTAATAGAGACTTTAATTAAAAGGGACTATTTTCTATAACTTTTTCGTAAAATATGATTTGGCGAATATTAATTTTATTAATAGATTTAATCGTATTAGTATTCTAGTTTGAGCTTTAAATACTAGAAAAAATAAATGTTTTTCTGTAATCGGCGATTTAGACTATTTCCTTACAGCCAGTAAGCATTCTATTCACAAGCGTCCACATCATATCGAGTAATTGTTGGGTAGAAAAATTCATATTCGTGAAATCATGTTTTGTTTTAACAGAAATAACCCAACACATTAATTAAAGTCTCAACAATTAATTGACATTTATGACGGTTACATTAAAAATACTAACGATATAGAGATTATATTTTAAAATAATTTGAAAATGTGGAGCTCCATAGTAATTATTAATATAAAGCTGTTTCGTATCTCGTAAAACAACCGGAGATATAGAACTTCAGTGTATAAGTGAATTACCTTGTATGTAATAGAATTTGAAGTAATGACATTAATTACTGTTATTAAATATAAATACTCAGTTATTACAATAATTACCATTTTTATAAAGTAAATAAAAATAGAAAATGAAAGATATGATGATTTAAATAAATTTATTGTATAAACTTCATATATGTAAAATATGCATTATAATTAATATTTACCTCTACACAAAAATATAAATAATAAATAAAATCTGGTCTGAATCATGGTTATTATTTGCTGTGGTTTAATTAAATTTTGTATAATTTTTCGCTCAAGTGTTTACTTTTTTTCATTATATTTAAGATTATTAAATAACAAAATAAAATTAAACCAAAGTCACTAAATCATCCTTCGTCTGAGGAGTCATCCTGTTTCCTTATCAGATGGACAGTCTCGGCTTCTAGAGCTAACTTTCTGATGTTTGCGAGACAACCAGCAGCTGCCTCTTGAAGTTTATGATCTCTGGACGAAACTGCTCTTAGCAGAAATACCATGACTCCGCTCTCATGCATAGTAATACAGTTGAAAGGATTGTTGGAAAGATGATAAAGAGCAAGCGCAGTTGTTTGGTGAACGCTAGGATCATCGTCGGCCATATATTGGACCAGGGGAGTTATAGCTCCAAGTCTGTAAAAGTATATTGTGGGGTATAATTGAGCAGTGAAGACGAGAAAACGTATAGAGTTGCCAACATTCGGTAGACAGAAAAAAATAGTACTGTAGCGAGAAAAAACTTTTGGTACTAAAAGTGAACTTTTATCAAACGCAAAATGTCAAATTGAGGTGTATAGTATTAATGCTTATAGCCATCGTAAAACCTTGTGCTTTGTCAACATTTACAGACCCTCTGATGTTAAATCAACGGTTTAGGACTATATAAATATATTTAGCCAAATCAAATATGTCCATCGTGGTGTATTGGGTTCTCCTACGTCTTAACACGATGGTTTGGTCCTAGAATTTCCCATCATGATCAAAAAAAATTACAGCAGATATCACTGTTTTGTCTTCCCAAATATGTTATGCATTTAAGGCCAACATTCGCCTTAAGTGGGTATACATGTAAGCACGAATTTGTATAAGGCAAGGCGGGACAGAACGAATGTTTTCTATGCGAGGTTCGACAAACAGCCTCTGTCTAGGAACCGGTTCGAGCGCCATCCGTCACGAGTCGGTACTAAGGGGGGTATTCATCGGAGCACAAACGTGTATGAGGCAGTGCGTTCTGCCTCTTCTTGCCTCATACGCGTTCATGTTTACATGTACACCCACTTTAGATCTATATGGATTTGATCTTTATTTAATACAGTTAATACATTTAAATGATTTTCACGTATCTTATAGTCTTATTACTCCTATTGCCAAGTGTTCAATAAATAAAATTAATTGGTGTTTATATAAATATAAAAATGAAAACGCCTTTTTAGATTCAATGATCTATTTTTTTATTGAACAAATCCTTACACTAGCCAAGAAAACCTACAATATTCTATAACCATTTTCAACTAAATCTATTAAATATCTCATATGGCGGGATAAGGAACGCTTATCTAGATTCAGGAAATCGGCTTGTAAAAATTATAGAAATAAGAACAGCCTTTCTAATTTTATAGAATATAAAAAAAATTCTATTCATTAACGAATTTTTAAATTGAAAAGTAGGGACAATTTTGGTCAGATTAAAATAGGCGTGCTCGTTCTACTAATATTATATGGAATGCAATTCAGATAAATAAAAATACTTTTGTTCATGACGAGACTGTGGTTGAAACTTTATTTAATAAAATAGCCTCCGCTTTTGTTGTCCGGAATTTAAGCATTTTATATGTATATGACAATTAGGCGCCATTATCACTATACGTACCGGCACCGTCACGTCACCGCGTGCAACACAGGCGATGACGGAACGTAGACGTCATGTCTGTGTCTGACTTGCTGTTCCTTATTATTTTAGCCGATATACTCCCTAACATCAAAACATCCAAAAAAAATCAACTTCAGGGATTCCTCAGGAATGTCCTACTTGCTTAAAAATGCCTTGTAATTACTTAGATAAAATGTCAATAAACTTTTGACATGGCTTGGAAAATCCTGTTATATTCGTATAAACTAGAGTAGAAATTAGCTTGCCAAACCGTCGGCTATCGAAATTAATGAAATATACAAGAAGAGTCTAAATGCACTCGGAAAAGAAAACAAACATTATTCAGATATTGAATGCGCTTTGTTTTCAAACAATACTACGATTACTTTCTGTAAAATATTTCCCACTTTTCCTTCTACTCTATCTGTTAATCGTTAAGTATTTCTTCTAGAAAAGTATTTTATCTTGTATGTTAAATGTCTCTTTTGAAACGCGACGCTAAATTCTATCTACCTATCTATTTAAATTAAAAACTTACATAGATTTTGTGATTTGATTACGGAAATTTTTGATTTCAGATATTTTCCATTTTATGTCTGACTGACCATATTTTTAAAAATATTAAGAAATGTTGTCCGACTGTCTTATAGAAGCCCGATTAAATTTTTGTAAACCTTTTTTTATGGCTATCAGGATTGCTAAAATACTATTTTTAGACATTTTCCATGTCACCTATAATCTCAAAAATAAAAAAAAACGTTGATAACTGGGTAAACACCCCGATGCTTCTGTTGTGAACAGATTATTTATGAAGCAACTCAGTAATGTAATATAATATATATATATATACATATATATATATATATATATATATATATATATATACAGGGCGGCCAAACGAAAACGAAAGAGAGCCATTATCAGGAACTGCGTCAACGGTTTAAAAAAACGCAGAGACTCTTCTCTTTATATGGACGCGAGTGGTCATCAATTTGAACATTTAATTTAATTAAGAAGTAAGTAAACAACTAAACATAATTTAAACTTTAAAATGTAATTTATTAAAAAGTATTGTAAAACTTATAGACTGTTGTGAAAAGAATTGAAAGGGCTTTCAATTGATACCTTACTCGACCCCTAACGCCATTTAAATATTTTGGGGTGATTGTTACCCTCGCTTGGAGGTGTAAGCAGAGAAGTCGAAAATACCGGAAAAAAGTGTCCCCCTTTGATAAAAAATCGACGGGTCTCTGCGTTTTTTTAAAACGTTGACTCAGTTCCTGATAATGGCTCTGTTTCGTTTTCGTTTGGCCACCCTGTATACAAAAAAAGTATACGGTAGCATTAGTGGCAGGATGCATCGTAGAGTTAAAATTTTATATCGAAAAGTTGTCTGATTAAGTAAAGTGCGACACTAAATTTACGTCATATCAATGTTTTCTACATTTGGTACACTTATTTTATCATGTCCAACAGTTTTTAGACATATTCCTTTGATACCGATTGGTAAAATTCTTCAACATTTTCAAAACTCTCAAAATATAAGATTTTCTTGTAAACCCGATTTTCAGACGAGCTGTTTTAAATTTTTTTCTTGTCTCATATTTTATTTTTTTTAATGGTTCCATGTGTATGTGTGACGCTATAAGTATCTAAAAAACGTGTTTTCTGTGTCTAATACTTATCATTCAATTACATTTCAAAAATCAGACGTACTACTATTAAACAATTCGGTAAAATTATTTAAAATTGTTGAAAACGCGGTTTCCGTGAACGGAAAATTAGTGAAAATAGTAGTAGTATTTAGGGCAATCGAATCTATCGATTTTATACGTTTTTGATCGTAGGCTCTTAAATTAATTGGTTGTTTCAATTTCAATAATACAAAGAAGCTATCAGTTATCTTCTACAAGCCCATAAAATGAGAAAATTAATTTTCATCGAAATGCCGTTTCTCTCTTTTACAGAGCCGCCCATAATCCGGTCACCAAACTAATTATATGGAAAATTCTTGAATCCACCAAATACAAAATTTAGAAATCTTAATAACTTTCAGTCTCAACTTACAATTTTATTTGGGTTTGAATGAACTAGCACAGGTGATATATTTTGGTAATAGGATTTGTTGTCAAATATGGTACCACTATAAGTATTTCTTACTTTTTTTTAATTATCTGAGTTAAAAGAATAAAGCAACACTGGCTAATTACAGATATCGAGAGTTCAGTATCACGCAATAGATGTTATTTTTTTTTCTTTTTGGGGATCATTATTGAATAATTTTTGGAAAAAATGTTTAATTCAATACAATAACATATCTGCAAAATTAATTTCCCACAGCAATTTCTTATTTTAATAGAAAATCCACATTTCTCTTAACAAGTTAAAAAAAATTACATTTAAAAATCTTTATAAAAAATGCACTTTTTAACTAACTTTCTACACAGGTATGTAAAACATCCGATTACTTACATATTCTGTAGCAAGGTTAAGTCGTGTTCAGACTCTCGCGAAGTTGAGCGAGGCACGAGAGTGTAGAGCTGTGCTTCTCTCCGCCCGAACTACTTTACCTGGTCACGGCTAATTTCGCTTCAAAGGCGATCTCTTGTGCCTGAGTCAAAGGGCGACGAGGCAAGAGGAGATACTACCACCACATTCTCGTGTTTTCTTTTGCTCGCTTATAATAATGATACACACAAATAGCCGCAGCGGCAACTGTTACCTGTTCTGTGTCAGTCATGGCAATGGTACTCGCGAAGTAGACGAGAGTGTGGATATTAGATCCTCCTTACAGATAACTTCAGCGAAGATACTCGCCGAACTTTCTCCGCGAAAGTCTGGAGTCGCCATTAGGTTAGCGCTCGCATTCGGAATGTTCCACTCGTGTGGAATTTTGTCATTCTAACCGAGTAACAGAATATATTTTCTCCACGACCAGAAGTTTACTCGATTTTTCACTAATTACTTTATTTAAATTAAAATTTATTTTGACGGCGCCGCCATTTACATTTGACAGTGACAGTTTTGACATAACAAAATAACAAACTTGCATTCTTCATAAAACTAAGTTACAATGTTGCATATGAATATTATCTATAATTTATTCAAATTCGGCGGGTCCGCGAGCGCTGCGGCACATAAAAAAATATGTCTTTTTCATCTACGCAACATCTGGATCATACCTGTCTTTTCCGCAATTCAATTGGACCGATAATAACGAAGTTAAACGTTAATGCCCTTATGGCAACGTTCATTGCGCATGTTTTCCTTTAAATTTGACATCTACGTCACTTCTAGATCATACCTGTCTTTTTCGCAATTCGATTGAATCAATAATAACGAAGTTAAACGCTAATGCCCTTACGGCAACGTTCATTGCGCATGCTTTTCTTTAAATTTGACATCTACGTCACTTATAGATAATGCCTGTTTTTTCCGCTATTCAATTGGACCAATAACAAGGAAGTTAAGCGCTAATGCCCTTATGGCACTGTTCATTGCGCATGTTTTTTCTTTAAATTTGACATCTACGCCACTCATAGATAATGCCTGTTTTTTCCGCGATTCAATTGGACCAATAACAACGAAGTTAGGCACTAATGCCCTTTCGGTAACGTTCATTGCGCCATCTAGTAGTGGTGGCAGTTTCTGGAACTTTAACATAATTGGACTAAACATGGCCGCTCTCGAAATTTGAATTTACCGCGCACCAGCGACACCAGCGCCACCAGCGCCTCTGGTGGCAGTTTTTGTAATTCACGCAGAACGAACTTTGCTACACTACTATATTCTGTTACTGAGTGAAAGAAGTGTGAATACTTCTGGTCTTCTACGCCTTCTTATTTAGGGCATATTTTACACTTATTAAACAGTCTATGTGTACAAAATATTTAACACAGCCACAAGAGATTTTAGCGTTTTTTGAAAAAAATTAAAAATGTAACAATAGTTGCCTATCCTAGTAATCAATATTTTCATTCTGAAAGACACTATATACAGTTTTATCTATCCATTTCAGTGTATAAACTAATTGTTAACTATAAAAACCGTTAACGATCAAAGCACAATTCCGATTATTTCTCACCTAATAATTAGCAACAATTTAAGTACTTTAATTATTAAGTGGAATATCCAATGCTCTAGCAATGATGATGAGGAAGTTATACAATATGTCCCCCTAAGTTGGAATCATATGGAAAACATTTTTATTATTAATTTTAAGAAAAAAAGTTATTCTTCATAAAAAGTTCTGGTTTATCTAAAACCCAGAATACAGTCATCAAATATCAAATTTTCTCAGTGGTATACGAGGTTTGTCAAAAAATATGAGTTTTACTCAAGAGTAAAGTATCTTTAAATTTGACAATATCGAAAAATATTACTAAAAAAAGTTGATCAGAATTAAAAATTACGTTTAAATATGCAAGTACATCCATTTAAATTAAAACTTCAGATTATTTTATTGTAGACATACGTTTTAAAAATAATTTTATTAATGTAAATGGATGTACTTGCATATTTAAACGTAATTTTTAATTCTGATCAACTTTTTTTAGTAATATTTTTCGATATTGTCAAATTTAAAGGTACTTTACTCTTGAGTAAAACTCATTTTTTGACAAACCTCGTATACCACTGAGAAAATTTGATATTTGATGACTGTATTCTAGGTTTTAGATAATGTAGAACTTTTTATGAATAATATTTTTTTTTCCTAAAATTAATAATAAAAAAGTTTTCCATATGATTCCAACTTAGGGGGACATATTGTATATCAATGATATTAAATTATTATTTTGTTTGTACTCTTTCAATTATTTTTAATTAAACATCAGCTAATGAGTGGAAAACCTTGTCACTATTGGACAATGACATCTTCATCGAAATTACTAAATTTTATTAAATTATTAGAAAAGACGTTCACAATTTAGATACTTAGAATATCGTAGCTTTAATTATAGTTGCATGAATGCGTAATAAAATAAAGCAATAAAAGTTTTATTATCATAAATAATAATTATCAGGTTATAGGAAAATTAAACCACAAAAAGAGACACAATTGGCCAAATAATTTTTTTACTTCAGTTATAGTGGCGCATTACATTTGACAATCAGACCAAAATTTCTTATCGACTCAGTAATTTAATTACCTTCATTATCTCTTTATTGTCATAAATAAATGTATAGGCTAATTATTGGAAAGAATATAATTGCAAGCATTTTAACTTATAAGGAGGGTTGTAGTTATATTGTTAAAATGTTATGAATTAATGGTGATAAACTGTACAGTTTCTTTGAATATACGAGGGCTGCTGTTTTAATTTCAAAATATGGCACTACTATAGTTCTCTGATGTTTGATACATGAGCATTGGTAAAAATTAACGTTTGTTGTAATAAGCAAAAGTGACAGAAGTTGAATATAGTGAGTTTTAAAGTAATGTATCGAAAATAAAACTATGGATTTAAATCGCGAGCGTTTTCGAACAATGATTTTGTTTTATTTTCGATTAAAGAACAATTAAAAAGTGTTTGGATAAACTAAAAACTGCTTTTAGCACCAATAACCTTAAACACGGCAGAAAACATTGATGCTGTAAGAGAAATAATAATTGCAGATCGTCATGTGACATATGGGGAAATTCAGTCTTGTTTAGGTATTGATATGAAACAGATTAATTAAAGTTCGCGTTATCATTGAGGTGTAAGATGTTCTCGACGGAGATCGCGTAAATTAAGAGAAGGTCAACAGGGTCGAGTCAAATGGAGCAAAAAACACTTAAACGATTCAATTCAGTTACGTCAAATTTGGTCTATGACTTTGTTAGTGGTGTTGAAAGTTGGATATATTCTTTTGTATCGGAAGCAAAACAACAATTCACTGTTTGGGTGTTTCAAAATGAAGAAAAGCAAACAAAAGTTTCTCGAAGTCGGAGCGTTTCGAAGCAAATGATTGCTTATAAACTAATAATGTCGCTACTGTCTCTTTAAAAAATTGCAGAACAGTCAACGCTGAGTGATATATAACTATTTGTATACCAGAAGTTTTCTCTGAAACGAGAAAAAGTAATAGAGACGTGGCAGTATTCTGCACCAGGACAGAGTGCAATAAACAATTGTTTATTTAACACACAAAAGGTGAAACGGAATCATCCTTCATACAGCCCTCATCAAAGTCCAAACGATTGGAAAAAATGTTATGTCAATTGGTTTATTCGTATGAAAGAGTGAACAGATTGTCAAAGAAAAGATTTTAAAACGAATTACAATAATTAATATCATACAACTTGCTGCCAATAGTGCTATCGAATCGCATTTGGTCGAAAAACCTAGAGCAAATGCAGTTCAAACCAAAAAGCGGTCAACTCCCTGGCAATGTACTATTCCTTGCGGTTATTAAGATTTTTTGCATCTAATTTCTATTTTACCTCCCAAACATTTTACAATTGGATCCCCAAGCACAGCAATAAGCGATCGCAGAAGCCAGATGTTGTCTCAGCTCTACTACATCGGTATGCACCAAATTTACCAATAATGATACAACTGCATGATCAGTTATAACTGCCAAATTTTCAATGTCTTTCGCAACTTCCGCTATGGCCGCGCATACACATGCCAAAACATGGGTGTTGTTTGATTTTAAAAGATTGACGATGAGTTCCAAACCACCGACGAAACATCGGACCATTTCGCCGGAGTCAGTAGCGTACCTTATGCACGGAACCAATGACCAAGCTGCATTTGCTTGCACCTGAAATAAAATAAAATCTTCATATATAATAATTCAGATCTACAAAAATAAATAATTAAAATTAAATGAGGTATGATGTCACAACATCGAAATATCGCATATATTTCGATAAAATTTAAGTGTTTCCAAAAATATTAAATTGATAAATTGTTCTTGAGATCTATCTGTTCTAAACTTTAGTAGCAATATTTGGTGAAGCTAATGCTTTGCAGACTCTTTTTTCAGATCCCATTCTTCCTTTCTTCTTACTATTCCACTGTCGGAATGGCTACATCAGTGATCGGCTTGCTAACTTGCTAACTAAATTTTGCCTTTAATAGGAAACATCTTTTTCCAAACATTATTCTGTTGTGGTATTAGTGATTGTCAATAATTACCAAAATTTAAAGTTTTTAATTTAGAAAATAGTGGTAAAAATTATTTTAAATAGTACCTAGTCCTGCAATTACCCTGTATATGTATTTTGGTTACCAGCTGAACATCTCTATAGAAGTTAGTGGTTGTTCATAAATGCTTTGTTTCTCTGCGAAGTGTAAATGTGACATGGGTGGATTTTGATTCATTGGCCTTTGACAAGCAGTCCAGTATGCCCCACTTGAGAAAATGTGAAAAAAAGCTGCTGAGTAACGAAATTTGGAATTTAGATTCTTGCTCATTTGATTGATTAATCTGCATACATGTTTAAAAAGTATTTAAAAAGAAATAGGCGAAATCTAAGGAGTAAAAGAGTACAAAATATATGTATGTTATATATGTTACCGTAAAAATCCGAAATCCCTTATTACATGTATTTATTGGTAAAAATGCTAAGTATCAAACAGCACGGGTAATTTCGCTTTCTTACTAGTAAAAACGCATTATCACTACGAGCATTAGAAAAAACACAAATGAAAATTTTTATTTGACTATTTACTGAATTCAGTTAGAACCCGTTTTTACTACACACAGTATAATAGTTGTTACTGTTAAAGCCAGAAAGAAGGATAATCCTAGGTTTAACCGATTAAAGCTTTGTAGAACCAATCCTAATCGGTTATTTTAAGTTATCTTAGGTTAGTTGAGGTTAGGTTAGGGTTTAGTTAGTTTTCGTCCATCAAAAGTGGAAGATTAGGAAACGCTAAAATTAACTAAAACCTAACCTAATCTCGACTAACTTAAACTAACCGACTAGGATTGGTTAGACCCAGCTTTAAGCAGTTAAACCTAGAATTAACCTTCAATCTGGCTTTAACAGTCACACCTATTATCCTGTGTGTAGTAAGAACGGATTCTAACTGAAAGTTGCAGTAAATTGCCGAATAACAATTTTAATTCGTGTCCTTCCTTATGCTGGTAGTGATACCGCCTTTTTCCTAGTAATAACGTGAAATTACGAGTGCTCTGTAATAATAATGATTTTGACTATTTGCGGTAACATATATGTCCCAGAGAGGCCATAATATAATATGCCTCCTCTCGACCGAACTAGAGGTACGACCGCAACTGCTTGTATGTTACTATTGAATTTACTTGAACAATGTTCCCATCTCGATATGTCCCTACTTCAAGATATTAGAAATACGTTCTCTCTCTTTCAGAATTTATTCTTTATCACTCGCATAGATTCACGTATGTACTTATTTGAAAAACCGAACTAATGTTTTTATCGCCAGTTATCTTTTTGAGCATCTTAACTTTTAGATTGAGAAAATATGTTTAGTTATTCTCGGTCAAAAATATTTAAATTCAAATATTAAATTATTTCAAATATTAATTTTTCCATACTTTCCATTTTATATAAAAATTTTTTAATTCATGTTCACAATTGTATAGAAGCATTTAATTAAAGTTATTTATTTGGATGTTAAGCAATAGTTCTACATACTAATGAATATATGCATATGTTCTGATTTAGTTTTCAGTTATAAAATAGTTGTTTATGTAATTTGCATTTTAAATTGATAGAAACTATCTTGGCAATCTAAACCCTTCACGTATAGTTGGTCTAGCGCCTTTCGTTACTGAGATACTGGACGTTTTCTAAGTTTTGAACTACTCTACTTTTTGATAATTAGTAAATTAAATTAGCTTATTTTACTATTCCAAACACGCTTAAAATCCAAATCGAGATACGAACTTAGAATTACTCTATAAAGGGTATTTCAAAGTGAAATGTGTTAATGTAGTCTTAGGACTTTGAATAATTTATTATTATAGATCTATTATGTCTCGATACTGAGATACAGGGTATTTTATTGATTGTAGTTGAATTTTGATTTGGATAAAACTTGACATTGCTAGCTAAAGTTCATATTTGGCAGATATCTTATTAGAAAATTTTGCAATGTATTTCCATTTCAAAAGCACCTCTCTGTATAAGAAAATTTTACAAATATTATAAGATATTTCAGAAGAACGAAACAAGTTGGTTTAGACGGGTTTCTTCTTTAAAATTGCTAATGTCATGTAATTCTTAGATTTATTAACAAACTCCAACTTCAGAATTTATCAAGCATTTTTATATTAAAATGAGAAAAATTATTTTTTTAAACAGCTGAATGATTATAAGGTTTGCAACTAAATAATTGCGGATTTTGCCGATAGACGATTTTAGCACATTATTTCGTTTTCTCAATGTGTTCAAAGCACTTAACCTATAATATATTGTTTTTATCTCAATTTAAAAATGGAAAAACAAAACATGCATTCCAGACATATTTTATTGTTATATTTAATAGTTATATGAAAAGGTAGGAAGGCATCGTACGCATACAAAAAGTAATGTGCCGTATATACGAATAAAGCTTTGAAGGAAATTGGATCCAAATTTTAAGAAACTCGATTTATGGATTCCTCATCAGCTTAAGAAAATGTATTTAATGCAAAGCATTTACATTTGTTACATTTGCGATTCGCATTTGAAACGTAAAGAATTTGGTTGATCCACATCTGAAACAACTGATTACTGACGACGAAAAATGGATAGTTCATAACAACGTTAATCGAAAAAGAACGTGGATGAAACAGGATAACAACATCAAAAGTTGAAATTTACAATAAAAAAGATGCTGTCACTTTAGTGGGTTACAAACGAATTTGGTACTTTTACCAAGAAACCAAGGTTCAACAATTGGCAAATCGTGAGGGTGATGTTTTCCTACATGATATTGCAAAGTCTAACACATCTTTGGTCACTCGCCAAAAATTGTTATGAGTTTGGGGTGTGTTACGATGTAGTCCTAATCTCGCATCTTCGGATATCCATTTATTTCGTTCCATGCAAAACTCCTTAAATAGTAAAAATTATAATAAACCTGATGATTTAAAATCTCAGTTTTTGTTGGCAAAACTCAGAAGTTTTATGAACATGGAATTATGAAACCGCCTGAAAGATGGCAAAAAAGCAGGAAAAATATAATTTAGTAAAAGTAGGTTTTGAAGTAAAAATGTTAAAATTTTTCGATTTATTTAAAATTTGTAATTACTTAGTAGCCAACTCAATGTATACTATTTCAATAAAATGAATATAAATAATGCGAGAAATTTTTAAATACCTTCTAGAATAAAAAATAAGGAAATTATCTATCATGTAATTTTAAATAAATTACAGTTAGCTAACCGATTTAATTATTAATATTAATAAGTACTCAAAAAATAACTTGATAACGATAATATCATTCTTGATTAATCTATCGAAATAATAAGTAAACCTGGATCAGTTTGAGTTGCAATTTATTAGATTGTTGAAAGGGCAACAATATGTCTTACCTACAACTATAATAAAAGATTTAAAAATTTGATATTCTTTGTGTGTTTTTAAACATGTTAAAAATATCAGAAAAGTCCGGTTCTGTATTTGGAGCAGTAGGATCAAATTCCAAACAATTATACTGACGCGTTCAAAAGAAATAGACTTTAAAATTACCATTCTCATAATAACTTTCTTTCTTTATTTAATTATTTTAAAGAAAAATAACTATATCGTTTGCTACACATAATCTATTAAAATATTTAAAAAATTCTGAGATATAGTGTGTTGGCGAATAATTTTGAATCACAAAGTTTCCCCTAATTATGGTAAATTTTACTTTGAATTACTGTATATTTCATATAATTTATCTAAATTTCATGTATAACTATAAGCTGGATTCTGATAAAAAATATTTAGTATAATTTTTGTATCATAATAGAATTTTTTCATCTATATTTATAAATGACGTCATTTGTTATTTATGTCTTCAATATACTTGGTAAATATTTGCCTCCTTTACTTAAGTATATAGTTTTTTTGTTTGTTATTATGGTTATAAGAAAGTAAATTACAGGCCAAAGAATAATAACTAATTAATTTCACTTAAGTAGAGTTTAATTACTACACAATCAAATGTAAATCCACATTTTATCTATACTCCTCAATCCAAGGACTAAACATCCATCAAAAGAAACTCGGTTTTTAAATTGTGTGTTGTATTATAACATGAACATTTTATTTTGTATTAGTTATAACTTATAACATTAATATTTTTAATCGGTGCATTTTATACTCAAATGCAATTACTAAATAAGAAAGTAACTCTTAGCAATGGTAATTATTTCACTTGTTGAAATATCTCTAATTTCTCAACAGAAGGCTATGTGCAACGTTTGTTTTAGAACGGAATAATGTTTTAATCTAGAAGATCAGGCCATGCTTCTCCAAGGTCTTTCAGTAAATGATTATTTTCAAGTTTCTTGATTATACAGAAGTGTATAAAGCAAAAGTCTTATTTTAGATATGTTGTCTATCTTATTATTGAAGCCTTACAAAATATATTTCCTGGGAGTTAATACCTTATCTTTAAATAAGTATTTTAGTAGAACTACCTTTGGTACGTATGTATTTTGTAGAAACCACACTTGTAAAATAGTAGGTTTTGTAACAAGGTTAGAATTTTGTTATTCTAACCGAGTACCAGACTGTGTTTTATTTACGACCAAGAATTCACTCGATTTTTGGTATTACGGCGCCGCCATTGACAGTTTTGACATCCATACCTATCGATATTGTCGCATTCATGGTTATTGATATTGTCTGAAAATCGATTATTAGAACGTCACCATTTGCATCTGTGCATCTGACATTGACAGTTTTGACATCCATGAGTGTTGATATTGTTTAGAACAATACGGACAATTATTCCATCACTTGTTATGGAATGAAAATACATGCAAAACATATAAGAGGCAAGTGCTACGGAATGAATATTATCTCTCAAGAGTGAGAATGTTTGCATGATATTATTAAAAATAATTTTGGAATTAGCACATTCCACTAATGATCGTGGAGAAAGTATTTTTCCGTAATTGTATTAAACAATATCGAGAGCCATGGATGTCAAAACTGTAAATGGCAGATGTAAATGGCGGCGCCGTAATAACAAATTTTAATTTAAATAAAATAATGAGTGAAAAATCGACTTGCCCAACAAATATATAAATTTTATATAGAATTATATAATGCCTTTATAATTATATTTATTTAAAATTGTGTGTAATATTAATAGTAACGATTACGAACAAAGAGAACTTTTGCCGATTCATAAAATTGAATATGTATCTAGCTGTCAATAATTGAATACGTTTTCTAAAACTAATGATAATAAAAGCTGTTATAAGTTAACTCAATAATCCATATTTACCGCTGCTTTTATGATTAGTACTATGATTTTTTTATAGATGGGATACGTTCTTGTAAATTAGGCAGCCATATATGTAGAGTGCAACCTTCTAATCCACTATTATGTTATTTCTAAATATTGTTTTGTTTTATTATTAACATTTCTCAAATACAGCTAAATTGATTTTGAAAAATATTAAGATATAAATTGAGGTTAATTAAGGTAAATAAATGAAGATTAAGATCTTTGCAATTTGAGAAATAAAAAAAGGATCTTATTTTCCTATTTCTTGCATCTATAAATGTACATTAACTTTCCGTAGAAATTAACAGCATAAAAGCATCTCTAGTCTTTTTTTTTATTAAATACTATTTTATGCCATTTTGTTGGGCAACTAAGAGAAAATTATATTTATACCCGTGGATTTTCGTTTCTTAGTAGAGACCATATGAGCCGTACTCCATCAAGATCTTCTATGGTTTTCATGGATTCGGCATCTTGTGCACATTCTCTTAAAACCATAGGAACGTTTTCCAGTAATGGAGGATAAGTGTAGTTTAACAAATTCACTAAATAGGGTATTCCCCCGGCCCTTAAAAGCGCCGATCGATTGTGTTCATACTTCACACATTCTCCTAAGGCTCCTACAACGTTACCCAAAACACCTTCGTCTTCTTCCACGTTTTCCAGCAGTCTCACTAAACACTGAAATACAAATATATATTTTAAAGGTCAAGTCGGCAGTTAATAAAGAAACTGTATTAGCCTACCTCAACAGTTCTTAGTACATCGAATCTCTGAACGTTTTCTTTACTTTTCGCAAGTTGCCAAATCGCGCCAGTAACAGCTGTCATCAAAGGTTTGTCATCCTTCGATCTAGGATCTCTCACCATCCTCACCAAAGGATCTAATCCTCCTGCTTCCCTTACCATGTCTCTGATAAGTTTGTTTGATCCACATTTATAAATGGTTTCTGCGCAATACCTTCTCAGTTGCGGAAAATCCTAAAAATTGCCTGCGTCTTGAATTACTTAAACACCAAATCAAAATGCTCCTCTCCTCATCAGAAGATGATAATAATAACACAGTTATCAAAACGCGCGTCTAGTTCAGTAACCATTATCTCCTGATAATGTTAACATAGTTAGCGTAACGCGCGTCGTGTGCAGTATTTTTGATTGGGTGTTTAAGTGTGTCAAGACTCAAGGAATAAATGTACATGAATAACTTTACATTTACTAGGTATTTTTATTTGGAAACTTACGTCTTGGAAAAGATGTCTAACAATGTCTTTAATCATTCCTTCTGTTTGAATAGCTAGTTGATAACGGGGGTCATGTGCGCATTGTGATATAGTTCCTACTGATGGAACCACAACGTCCATGTGGTCGCATCTAAACAAATAAAATATAAATTGAGTAAATATTTAAGAAATTGAATTTTAAACGAATAGAATAGAAAAAAATATGAATACAAAAGAATATTAATGTTAGTTGTTTCATTGATGGTGGAAAATTCTGTTCTAATGAATGATCTATTTACTTGATTAATCTGGCCAACAATGTTATAGCCCCACTCTTCAACATAACATGTATGTTTTTTGTGCTTCTGGATACAGACCATAGTGCCCTTGCAGCTGCTCTGGCAACATAAACTTGTTCCATATCATATTCATTTAATTCATCTCTTGACATTTTTAATAAGGATTCTTTGACGTCCAAAAAATCTACCAATTTCGGTACCCCATCACATTTTCTAATTCGTTTTCTCGCTTTTCTGATTTGTGCGACATTATATATTGTCTCGGCAACTAAAATTTGAAGATCGCGTGCTGGTTCTACTAAATTTTTTACTAAAAGTTCTACACCACCGAGATCAGTTATGCATTTGCGAACATCTGCGTTTGTAGATAGTTCGGATAATACTCCGCAGGCTCCTAGTTTGCATTTTAAGTCTTTTGTTTCTAGAAGGTTGATTAGAATTTCCAAACCGCCTATTTCCTGCAACATATAATATTCACATATTTAACTGTAGTCTTACGATAACTTTGCCTAAAATATGCACAAATATATTTTTGTGTTTTACTAACAACTGTTATGTTGGATTTCCTAAAATGATTATTCCTCGTTATAATTCAAATTGCTTGGGAACTCTAGTTAGGAACAAATTGACAGGTAAATTTGGTTGAATTCATCATTTTGTTACGACTGGCATAATGATGAATTCAATTGAGGTCAATTAGTTATTAGTTATTTTCCAAAATATGGTCTAGACTAATCAAAACGTTTTAATTTGAGTGCATTATCCACATTTTCCTCGTCGTTCAACAAAAGTAACGCATCAATCTAATATCAAATTTCCATTTTGTGGTAGCGTCCTTACTTTACACAACCAAAAGGAATAGTAGAAAATAGGCCAAACGTTGTTAAATGAATAAAAACTGATATCCTGTTTCTTATTATTCCCTTTACTGTTGTTTAATATATAACAATATAAATTATATGTATATATGTATACATATGTTTTTTAGAAAAGTTATTTTTCTATCTATTTCTGAATTAGTTTTGTAATGCTTTTTTTGCTACGAATATAATAGACTCGTGCTTTACTTTTACCGAAACCTGTATATTGATAAATCATTTGTGTATAAAGCTAAAAATATTGTCAAATTTTTGCTTATTTTTCTAACAATGCTTTCGCAACGAGTTCAAAATCAATTTCGTGTGTCTTCACAAAAATGTTGACACAGTTTCTTTTTATGAAAACTTTCGCGTGATCTTGAACCTTATTTCTAATTAGTTATTTAAATAATTATTAGCCGAATATATAAATAAATTGGTCCTAAACGTACACAACTGCAACGTTATGCAGAACTGGTCAAGGTTATAGGTGAGGACACTACTTACCTACCTCTTAAAAATAGGTTTTCACACTTGGACTATGATAAACAAAATCCAATTTTATTGAGCAATATTATTAAAGTGTCCCCGAAAAAACAAATTTTGGTTATTTCAGTTTGTTAGGAAAATACGAATACAAGAGAAAAAAAGGGATACTGGGATGAATAAGAACAAACAGAAATAAATATACAGGGTGGCCAAACGAAAACGAAACAGAGCCATTATCAGGAACTGCGTCAACATTTTAAAAAAACACAGGGACCCGTCGATTTTTGATCAAGGGGGGACACTTCAATTCAACAGTCTTTAAATTTTAAAATGTAATTTTTTAAAAAGTATCAGGCCGAATTTTAAAATTTAAAGACTGTTATAAAGAGAATTCAAATGGCTTTAAAATGATGCCTTACTTGACCCCTAATGCTATTTAAATATTTTGGGGTGATTGTTACCCTCGCTTGGAGGTGTAAGCAGCGTAGTCGAAAATACCAGAAAAAAGTGTCCCCCTTTGATCAAAAATCGACGGGTCTCTGCGTTTTTTTACAACGTTGACGCAGTTCCGGATAATGGCTCTGTTTCTTTTTCGTTTGGCCACCCCGTATGTATATCGATAAAAAATCAAGAAGTATTACAATTCTCGAGAACCGAAAATATAGTTCAAAAAATAAGAAGCAAAGAAATAAAACATGCAGGCTTCAGTAAAAAATAACGCATGCTACTAATACCTTCAGAAATATAAAAAAATAATTGAATAATGAGTATTTGCGGACATATGTATTAAATTGATGCAATAATTTTGCCGAACTTTGTGTGGTAATAGATAAGAAATGAAGAGAAGGAAATTATTACAGATGTGCAGAATGATTTAAGCAGGCAAGAGTTTGTGTCCAAGTATTCAAAGAAGTAGACTAGGAAATTAGTACTGATCCTTCAATCTAAAATGAAACTAGAGTGCGGAGATACCATCACAAGATTTGTTAAATTAATATAATCTTCTAATCCAGGCCATTTTAGATATTATCTGTAAGATCAGAAAGGAATTTTTAAATGAAATTATCGACGAATTAGCGTATAGTTTTTATCATAAATTTGAACCCTGAGGAAGCTAATTAGCAAATCATTTAACCACAATATCATGAATATAATGTATTGTAGCCTAATAACGAAGAATAATAACTCCGTAATACAAGAAATACTCCAAATGGAATTTTCAAGATTAAAAACTAGTTGGCCAATGAATGTTTTACCTGTATAGCTAGTTGACTGATTTCAGTTGTTAAATCATAGTCCCTTAAGCAACATAATGATACCACTGTAGCAGTTTGATTTCCGGTTTTTAAATACTTTACTAATTTTTGAATGTGCCAGTATTCGGCAGGAATATCCGCTCGTGGCTTATATGTTTCGATTTCTTCGCCAGAACTTCTAAAATAATAGGCTTGTATTAAATCTAAGTTTATGAAAAAGAGAAAACTTATGTCAAAAAGAGTATCCAAACTACTCATTAAGTTAAGGTGATGGGCATTGGCCTAAGTTATCAGGTTTACTTTTGTGATTCGATGCTTGTACTTAAGCAGCACTGAGGATAGTTCGTACTTGGATGGTTGACCAAGAAAATACCCCGTATGTAACCACAACTAGCGAGTAGTAGCTTTTCACAGCTCGTAAGCATTATTCCAATGAATCGGGAAATAATCACATAATCAATACTACATACTGTTTTATGTTCATTTCGTGATTTACCATTGAGCATGGGGTATAATGATCATATGTTGTCCTTCGTAGGAAATGATGGATGGTGGGTCATTAAAAAGCTCCTAGTTACAACACCAACATTGTCATAAATAGAGAAAAAAGTTGTAGCTTTATTAAAAAAGCACAAATCATCTATTAATTTTCTGATTTCGTTCATTTTAATTTTTTATTTCCCTCTCTAATGAACTATGAAACAGGTCCTTACCCTGATACCGATGAGTCTGGACTGTCTTCATGTTCTTGTACAATAACTTCTCTTAGGAATACTTTGGGAACTTCTAAGGCATTTTTTGCTGTTTTTTTCTCACTCATGTTTTATTTCTTCATAGATTTGGTAGAAAAACGACGTTTCAGTGACAGGTTGCTTTCATCGTGACAAATAATATTGACCTGAGAAGAAAATGTTTATTAGCGAGCTACTTTTCGATCTACATACTTCAACATTATTATTTCGCCATAAATGACCGGAAATACACAATATTTTTATTTGTAAATTTTTAATGCAAAATTTTTTTTAATTATTGTTTAAAAATTCTTTTCTAATAAAGTATTTTAATTATTCGAAAATCACTAACATTACATTATTATTAAACGATAAACTCAAATTTAATTATGTATATAAGGAATTATTTTGATTGTAACGTGAACATAGTTTCGTTTTATTACTTTATTATCACACGTAATTAATAGATATTGTTTGTACGTTGGCTATTCTTTAAGAGGGAATAACATTGTGACGGTTTAAAAAAAATACAAACATTTAAAATGAAGAAGAAGAAGATAGTACTGGAAAAGGACCGCCATATGACCCAGGGATTAACGACATCGAAAAATTCAATAAAAGGCAAATATTTTTATATAGAAAATGTTCTTAAAAGTATTTTTCGCGGAATGCTTTTTTCAAACATATAAATGCAATAACTTGAGCAATTGTAGTTCATTTTTAATTTTTATCAAACGAAAATTTCTATAATTGCAGTAGCCGCTATATAATAAAAAATCATCTGAAAAAAACGGTACGTCCAATGATAGCCACGTTTATATACATGTTATGAAAATATATTATTTTATTTGTTCACATTATTCTTTGCAAAGGTGTATCATGCGGAGACTATTTTTCAAGGAGCCACCCTATATACGATATGATAACTATGTAATTTTTCAATACTTTTTAATAATAATTTGCATAAACATAATTCAATTAATATGCAATTAAAAAAATTGTATCAGTTTATTTTTATTATTGAACATTAAAATGTCCTTTTTCTCCTATAAATCTAAAAAATAATTATACTTACTTAAGTATAATTATTCTTTAACATTTATTATTTTTGATATAGTTTACTATACTACCATTACGTATTTATAAAAGTAGATTTTAAATGTTTTAAGCACATCCATTTTGCGAAGTCTACAACATTCATAAATCTTAACTGTATTTAGTTAATATGGTTTAGAATTTAGATGGTATTAAAAATAATGAATAAATACTAATAAAAATAGATTTCATTCATAGAAGGGTTATTTTTTATTTTAATTACTATGTTATTTCGCAGTGAAAGTATTCACAAGTGAAAGCTCCCGTCATAATTTTAAATTATTTATCAAGTGACGTGGTTTCATACAAAAAAGCATTTTATAAATTACATCTAACCACAGTTTCTTAACGGAAGAATGAAACTTGCTTTAAGAAATATGTTGCTACTTCGATTACTACTTACTAGTATAAATCTTATAATGAGACCTACTTTCACAGGCTTAATATTACACCAAAGTAAGAAATAAGAAATAGAAAACAAGTTGATTTAGGTACATTTCATAAATTGAGATTTTTTTGTGATCGAAACTCATAAACATTAAGAACAAAAATAAAAGAGATATCTTTTATATAATAATAATTATATCCTCAGTTCCAATGGAATAAATAACATTTCTCCACGAGCATTAGTGGAATGTGCTAATTCCAAAATCATTTTTAATAATATAATGCAAACATTTTGAGTGAGAATATTCATTCCGAAACACTTGGTTATTTTATGGTTTGCATGTATCTTCATTCCATAACAAGTGATGGAATCATTTTCCGTAATTGTTTTAAACAATATCGACAGTCATGGATGGCAAAACTGTCAATGTCAGATGTAAATGACGGCTCCGTAATAACAAATTTTAATATAAATAAAATGAGTGAAAAATCGAGTGAAATTTTGATCGCGGAGAAAACATAGTTTGTTACTTGGTTAGAATAACAAAATTCGATACTCGTGGTTCCACTCGTGTCGAATTTTTTTTATTTTAACCTTGTTACAGAATATACTAATCTGTATTCTTTTATAAATTGACCGTTAATGGAGTGGTGATAACTAAGTCGTATTTTAGAGATATGAAATGGATTTAAGTTAGGTTTGGTTAGGTTAGGCTTTCTATGCTGTCGAATATAATTTACTTGTTGTTCATTTTTTCTCAAACGTATCGTGGCTTGTCTGAGTCCTCAAAGATCTCATTAGATATCTGATCGTTGTCACAATTATTTTTCTTTTATTATTAAACATTTGTCCAGTTTTATGATATGGATCATCTTTTAGTTTATTCTACATTATAATTATAATTTATTATGTATATCTGTTTAGGTCGAATGGTATATGTATTTGTCTTTCTTTTTTTCAGTTCCGTAGAAATGTACAAGATATGCTGCAACCTAAACACAACGATCATTATTTAGTACGATGGTTAAGAGGTAAATATATGCAATAAAATATAGCAGATATCTTAATATTTTATATATTATTTTTAGCAAGGAACTGGGATTCGGTAGCTGCTGAAAAAATGTTGAGGGAGGTAAGTTTGTACAATTTATTATTATTCGTAATGAATTTCTAAGCAATATGCTATTAAAATAACCTCACTTCTAACTTTCTGATCAAGAAGGCAGCTGGCTGCTCTAATTAGTAGAATTCAAAACGCATACTAATGTAGAAATAAAATTGTTTTTAAACTATTTTCAAGGCAGTTTTAGAAATATTAAAGGATTAAGAGCCAACATCATTACGTAACTTTTTCCAACTAAAAACATTTGCCTCGTTATAGACCATATAGACCAACAAACTTATTAATTATAAACACGTCACTTTCTTCTGATTTGATTACATGAAACACAAAGAGAAACGAATACAATTTCAACAAAACTGCTTTGGCAACATAGCTTTTCTACTAGAATACTGCACAGGCCCGGTTCTAATAGAAAATAGATTTAATTTTTTTGGCGCTCATACCAATAGATTGTGTACAAAATATATTTACGGTGGGTTAAATTTATGGAGAAATAGTGCACTGAAAAATATTGTTTTTTACAAAACTTTTCCTTTAAAGTTTCTCGTAAAACGTAACTATATATTGCAATTTTAATATTTTTGATTTATGTATTTTTTTAGAATTAAGTATAACAAATCAAAATTATTAAAATAAAATTTCGATAATATACAATAGCCTAAAAATTTATATACTTAACTATTTTAAGTTGGCACTAGACATAACCAAATTAGCAATAAAAATTTGAAACGGCGTTAATTAAAACTACACATTACTTTTTAGCAACTATTACATAATCTATTATTAATGGCATTTAACGCTCTTTTCCGAGAACTCACTCGTTTATGCGACAAAGGTCTCTTGTGATTTTTATCATTCTTGCAAATATGCTCCATGATTTCTTAAATATAACTCAAGTCTTTTAAAATTTCCGCAAACGGTTCTGTATAAATAGTAATTCAAAATTTCCAAAAAACCTGTACTAGGCCGCAGTTAACGTCAGGTGTGAAAGCATAAACTGTCAAAATGTATCAACACTGTTGCCAATTTATAGATTTGTATATTTCTAATGTATAGGTGTAATCTACTGACTGATTTTTTCCAGTATTTCAAATTTTGTTTGCCTAACGTTGACGGCGGCGGAAAAATTTGAATTATTGTTTGTTCAGTACCGTTTGCGGAAATTGTAAACGACTTAATAATATAGGCCTTCTACTCTTAGTAATGTAATACACTATTTTTTATAAATATTTTCCAGTGTAATTTTTAATGCCTATACTCAATTATTCAAAATTTGTCTAAAAAATAACAATACTTTAGTGAATTTAAAACCTTACTATGATTTTGTTGGAAGTATATAATTAAGAAAATTTCAAACAATGTATGTATTTCAAACGTATGAAACAATTTTCAGACGAAATAACTCATCCTACGCGCTCGTGATTTTGTCACAAAAATTAATTAATGCATTTTTATGAAGCCATGTTATTATTGTTAATTGAAATTTGACTGGAAAAAGCCGAAAAATATTTGTTGTATCGTTTAAATTTGTATTATCATTAACGTCATAATTATTGATCTATTTTTGGAGACTTTTTCTTTAAATAATTTTCAGTGCACCACTTCTCCATACATTTAACCCATCGCAAACATATATTATACCCCATCGTATGTGCGCCAAAAAAATTAAATCTATTTTTTGTTAGAACCGAGCCTGTGCAGTATTCTAGTGGAAAAGCTATATTGCCAAAACAATTTTGTTGAAATTGTATTCGTTTCCCTTTTTGTTTCATGTAATCAAATCGGAAGAAACGAGATGTGTTTATAGTTAGCGTGTTTGTAGGTGTATACGGACTATATGGTCTATAAAGATGCAAATGTTCTTAGTCAGAAAAAGTCACGTGATGATGTTGGTTTTTAAAATATATTTTTAATATCAAAATGACAGTTTCTTATGTCGCCAGTCATATCACTTTAAGCAAATAATTTATTTTCTTGAAAATTGTAATTTATTTTCTTTTAGTCTTTGATGTTTAGAAAGCAGTGGGAAATAGACGAAAAGCTATTGAACTGGGAACCTCCTGAAGTGGTAACTCTCTATCATCCAAGTGGTACAAGTGGTTATGACAAAGACGGAGCTCCAAGTATGTTTAAAAACCAACCTTATTTTTCTGTCTTTGACCTAAACATTAATATAATTAATTTTTTTCCATTATACTTCAAAGGTTATATATAGTTATATAAATATTTTGAATTAGAAAGAGCTTTATCTTGATCTTGCAATTTGAGCAAATTTACAATTATCATTATATTTATTTTGTACTAAAATGATATAGGTATATATATGTATACATATGATTTCTTTTAGTCATAATTATACCATTTAAAGGATTTGATCCTATTGGATTTTTAAATTCAACCTCAAAACTTGATCTCGTCAAAATGGCGGGGAAAATTTTGGAAACAAATTTAAAACTAGCAGAAGAAACTGGTAATCATGAGATTGTGGTCATATTTGATATGGAAGGATTTGATATAAAACAATACGCGTCAAGACCAGGTAAAAATAAAAGATTATTGGTGTTTTATATTCTACTTAAATACGCTGATGTGTTAATATGAGTAGTGGACCTAGGTTCCGGTAAAATTACTAGGATTTGCACTTAACAATGAGCTAATATATTCACCTTGTAAACCTTACAGAGGCGTTTTTAGTCATGAACACGAAAAATTGAAAGAAAAAATATTTTGTTTTTTTGTAGCTGCTGAAATAGCTATATCTCTTATCGAGTTATACGAAGCCAACTATCCAGAAATTCTAAAACAATGTTACATAATAAATGGTAATACCGGTACAATATCTACTTTTTACCAAACATTGATATTATTTTGATTTCAGCTCCTAGAGTCTTTGCAATTGCTTTCAATATAGTTAAACGATTCATGAACGGGTATACTTTAAGTAAAATACAAATTTTTAAAAACGATCCCAAAAAATGGAAACCTGCTCTTTTATCTAACATAACTCCAGACAATTTACCAGCTCAATTTGGAGGAAACCTTAGAGATCCTGACGGAAATCCTAAATACACCACTGTAGTAAGCACCATATTTTTATTTATTTTTATTTTGGTAATAGAGTAAAACATATAAATAGAGGTTGTTTTAAAACGATTTAGAGCTATCTAGAGAGTATATAGTTCGGCTTGAATAAGCACTAAAATATTCTAAAAACTTTTTTTCTCGGACACCACCTTTCAGTTATTCGCCCTCAAACGGCAACTTCGAAAACGGTTATTAATTATTTTATTAAATTTACAACCATTTTATAAATTATATTCAAATTTACAGAATACGGGAAGTGGATGGCTCAGATGATCTTAAAATAAGTTTCGATATCTTGTAAAAATCCAAAAGAATGATAATTCCTTAAGCAATTTTTCTAACATTTTATTATATAAGGAGATTTTCTATTTTCACCTCTAAAAGTCGAAGCCAAAAATTATTGTTGATTATTTCATTACTTAAACAAGTCCTAAAAATATTGATTGAACCTCTTTTTGTTATTGACAATAGAGTTAATTTCTAATTCAACGTAGATGTACTGAATAAAACAGAAGAACGGTAATTTTTACAAAAATAACTTAAAATCAATTTTGTGCAGATAACTCACGAATATTACTATTATTTCGGTCCCTTGTGTCTGCCTAAATAATTTATTTCATTTATTTCATCTATTTGATATTTTGATGAGGAAAGCAGTTCGATGAAGAGAATTTTTATAAATTATTTTTAATAATACAAGTTTTGGCATATCGAAGTTCATTGCCCAGCATATTTTAATTTTTTTGTAAAAATTATTTCGTCCTGTTTTTCAGTACATCTATGTATGTTGAACTAGAATAAAATTAACAACTTTATTGTAAAAAACATAGACAGAGATTCATTTAGTAATTTAGAATTATTTAAATATGAAAAGATAAATTATACTTATCCGAATTTCGGGTAGCGGGTAGGAACTCCTATAGTGGACAGTCCTCAGGGGAAATGAATCGACCCCTGCCCACCGCAGATTTCAGGAACTTCTTGGCCCGAGAAGTTAGTACTTGTTTAGGGTCCCTTGTCCAGGGTTACAGGGTTACGGATGAAGACCACAACGACAGCGACAGCAGAGAAGAAAACTTCGGTATGGTGGAGCTGGCGGAAGTGGCAACCCTGTTTTTAGGGGTGGTATAAAAACATGACACGGAGCAACAGCTGTGTCATTACTGGAACAAAGCTATTGAAGAATTACTTCTCTAAAGGTTTGGTTCAGAAAGTTATAGGCGGCAATCACTTATTGATTTAACCGGCTATAATACTGAGGCATGGAGGAAGATAACGGGAAATCACCTTCATTACATATCCCAAGAGAACCACATAATGTCGACATTCAATTCAAAATATTCTGGAGGTAAAATAAGTTCCCCGATCGGATCTCCGGGGGGAACGGTTTTGAATGAAGCCAAGAAACAAAAATTAAATGGCCGCAGAAAAATACTAGTTGGGACCTGGAACGTACGAAGTCTGTTCGAGGCGGGAAAGCTAGCAAACCTTAATCAAGAAATGAAAAGATTAAACATTGACATCTTGGGCGTCTCGGAAACTTGGTGGCCACACAATGGAAAAAGTACCGTCCCTGGAAGCTGCTTTTACTACTCAGGGAATCAAGATCCGAACCACAGAAAAGGAGTGGGAATACTTATTACAAATAAAGTATCCACCAGCGTCATAGATTTTTTCCCATACTCTGATAGAATAGCTCTTCTGAGGCTTAGCGCCAAACCCGTTAATCTAAACATTATTCAAATTTATGCTCCCACTTCTGATTCCACTGAGCAGGAGATCGAAACATTTTATAATGGTATAAAAGAATTGCTCAAACTCACTAAAAAACACGAAACCAATATTATTATGGGAGATTTTAACGCTAAGCTTGGAAAAGGCAGATTTGCGGAGCTGGTCGGACCATTTGGGCTTGGAGAACGAAATGAAAGAGGATACCGTTTACTGCAATTCTGCCAAGAAGAAAATATGAAGGTCACCAATACTTGGTTCTCCCTGCCACCTCGTCGTCTATATACCTGGAAGTCTCCAGCAGATAAGCCAAATAACATAGTACGAAATCAGATAGATTACATTCTCATTAACAAACGTTTTGGATCTTCTATCATTAGGGCCTGTACCTATCCCGGCGCAGATGTACCTTCAGATCATATTTTGCTTCTGGCTTGTCTTAAAATCAGAACGGCAAAACACAAAAAAACAGCCCCGCAAAGAAAAATAGCATATGAACAATTTCAGCACGAAAATCTTAGAAACGTTGTTAGTAGAGAAATTAATCAGAAAATAGAGACGACAATAACACCTATGATAAAATCAGAAGAAGAATTAAGCTGTATATGGGAAGAGATGCAAAATATCATTATGAATTCAGCGAAAAACGAAATAGGATATAAGACACGAGAGCAGAAGCAAACCTGGATGACGGACGAAATTCTTTCCTTGATGGAAGAACGTAGAAAATTTAAAAATCAAGCTTGTCAAAATAACTACCAAAGAGTCCACAAACTGATAAAAACAAAGATCCGAATAGCAAAGAACGAATGGCTAAAACGAGAATGCGAAACTATTGAGGCACTACAAAACCTTCACGATGACCTTAATCTCCATAAAAAACTAAAAGAAACGGCAGGTATATACAGAAAACGGAACTTTTCCATACTTACGAACGAAAGTAATGAAATTGTGCGAGATATGAATGAACGAAAAATAATATGGGAAAACTACATTAGAAATCTATTTTCGGACGACAGAGAAAGTGACCAAACGGCGGAAGGGAATATAACAGGGCTCTCAATAACAAAATCAGAAATAGAACAGACCATCCACAAATTGAAAAGTAACAAAGCAGCTGGCCCTGATGAGGTTCCAGCAGAACTCATTAAACTCCTGGACGACAAAGGCATCGCAGTACTCCACAAACTGTTTAACAAAATATACGAAACCGGACAATACCCTAGTCAATGGCTGACATCAACTTTTGTACCCCTACCTAAGAAAAACAACACAAAGAAATGTGAAGATCACAGGCTTATCAGCCTTATGAGTCACTCCTTAAAATTATTCCTTAAAATAATCCACCAACGCATATTTAAAAAATGCGAGCAAACCATCAGCGAGTCGCAGTTTGGATTTAGGCAGGGTCTAGGCACTCGTGAAGCAGTAGTAGCAACACAGGTACTTGTACAAAACTGCTACGATCAACGAAAAAACGTGTTCTTGTGCTTCATAGACTTCGAGAAGGCTTTTGACAGGGTACAACATCACAAACTAATGACAATTTTGAAACAAATGGATATAGACGGCAAGGATATTCGTTGTATTGAGAATCTCTATCTAAATCAAACTGCCCATGTTAAGATTGATGGGGAACAAACTGGTAATGTTAAAGTCTGTAGAGGAGTCCGTCAAGGATGTGTTCTTTCGCCCCTACTTTTTAATCTGTATTCTGAGAATATCTTTCAACAAGCACTTGAAAACATTGAAAAGGGCATCAAAGTCAACGGAATCTGGATAAACAACATCCGGTATGCTGACGATTCAGTCCTAATTGCTGACAATATGGAAGATCTTCAATATCTCCTCAATATAGTAGGAGAACACTGTAAAAGAATGGGACTCACAATAAACACCAAGAAAACAAAATACATGATTATTACCCGTGAACCAGACACCTTTAGAAATAGAGGTATAATATTTGAAGGATCACCAATTGAGAGAGTAAACAAATTTAAATATCTTGGAGTATGGCTCACTGAAGAATGGTCATCCGATTTGGAAGTGAAGTGCCGCATAGAGAATGCCCGTAGTGCATTTCTGAAATTTAAAAATGTTCTCACGAATGCAGACTTTAATCTCAATCTTAGAGAGAGATTCATTGGGTGTTACATTTGGTCAGTATTGCTGTATGGGGTGGAGAGCTGGACTTTAAAGGTAGCCACAATAAACAAATTGGAAGCCTTTGAAATGTGGATATACCGCAGAGTGCTGAAAATCCCATGGACAGCACGAGTAACAAACGAGAATGTCCTCCAAAGAATCAACAAAGATCGCGAATTATTATTAACAATCAAAAGAAGAAAAACTGCGTATCTGGGACATATAATGCGAAATTCAAAGTACCAACTACTACAACTGATTATTCAGGGTAAGATTGAGGGTAAAAGGGGAATAGGAAGAAAGAAGATGTCATGGCTGCGTAATATAAGGCAATGGACCGGATTACAAACAGTTGAGAGTCTAATACATACAGCCAGAGATCGAGACGAAATGAATTATGTGGTCGCAAACATTCACTAGTTGAATATGCATCAGAAGAAGAAGAAGAAGAATTTCCATAATATTCCAAAACTTTTTAAAATTATATTCAATCGACCTAGGTTTCGATGTTTTGACACATCATTTTATAGATTTGATAGAATTTTGACAGATTTTTGATAAGCATAAATAATTTCATGTCATAAAAATTTTAACCAATTATTATTAAGGAACCTATACAATATTTTTCTTTTTCTAAAAAATATTTTTGGTTAGTATTATATAGGTATTTAGTCCAAAACCTAATTGGACAATTGGACTTCCCATGTTTAATTATTCATTCAATACTGTATATTGAGGACATTCTAGGTATTTCTTTATTTCATATTCCTCCAAAAAATCAAGTTCTTCTTTCTTGTCATTTATATGAAGTACTTCCACTGTTGTTTCCATTATGTTATTAAGTATAGGTTTGTGTTTAGTGTCAATGAGCTGTTTTGCGTAATGTGACTTATCTGATTGTTTTAATCTATAAGCTTGTAAGTGTTTGCAGTACCTCATGTTAAAATTTCTAAGTGTCTAGCCAAGATAGATGGCGTTATAATCCCGACAATTTTTTGTTTTATTTGTAAATACCCAATTTAAAAAAAACATTATTAATTTTTGGTTTTACATTTAATAACAATGAACATATATTATTTTTTACTTTAAAAGATATTTTAGAAGATGATGTACGAGATATAATTTTGGATATTTTGTTTGAAATATCTCCAAAATATGTAATTGTTCTGTATGACCCGTTATTTATTTTTTCATATTTATTATGGATAGTTTCCACAAAGTAAGAGTTGAAACAATTAATTTAATATAAGAATTATTCGTTTATTTCATCATCAATAATTTTAGAAGGTTAAACATTTTAAGTGGGTAGTTGTTGCCCTATGTGAGTGTACATTAATGAAAGGAGATTGGGAGAAATAAGTTTTTAAGTCTCTCAGGCTAAGCTTTTATTTTTCATAGAAAGAAGAGAAGAGAACTACCGGTTTCGTGGCAAAATGGACCACATCTTCAGGTTCAAAATACAACCTTTTTTAACTCCTTAAAAAAACTTCAAAAATAAAATAAAATAACTTTCAACATATAAAATAAAAATCTGTTTATCTAACATTAAAATAACCCTTTACCTACGAATCGATATACAAACTATGAAAAAATAAAAACTTAGACTGTGAGACTAAAGGACTTATTTCTCCCAATCTCCTTTCATTAAACATTTTAGTTTTTAATTATAGAAAAAACTCAAAATCTCCTGGAAACTGAATCATTTGAATCAAAATTGTCATATTATTTTATTTAGGATAACTTATTACTATTAAATATTATCTTATTTTTTCTAGATTAAGCAAGGCGGAAAAATTCCTAAGTCCTATTATAAGAGGAATATGGAAACTGAGGATTTATCCATAGAATATTTAAAAACTGTGATAAAAAAAGGCAACAAAATGATATTAGACTTTATGGTTGTTGAAGAAGGTTGTTATTTAAGGTATGAATTTTTTTTTCTATTATGAAGTGTGCTTAATTTTTACAGACATATCAGTAGTAGGAGAAAGTGGGACAAAATGGGTTTCTTAATGTACGGCATTTATAATTCAAAAACCATTATTAAAAATAAATTTTTATTACTGATACTAAAATGATTAATCATATGTCTAAATTCACAAGTAACATTCAACGATCTTTGATTTTTTTGTTATGTGAAAATTAAACAAATTTTAGGGTGATGTAAAATATCTCGTTTTGTCTGATTGGATTGTTAAAATGGGGTATTATACCTACTTTTAAGTTAAATTACAAGTTTTATAAATTTTTATTTTTTACTCGAACGCACATTTATAAAATGAAAAATTTCGAAAACGAAGGTACTTGTAACACATTGCTACCAATCCTCGCAGGATCTATGAAATAATTTCTTACATGTCTTACTTTTATCACCTCGTCTTTTGACCCCGTTTTGTCAAACCTACGTTCACATTTATAATATTTTTTAATACCCAATAAAGATAAATGACCACTTTTAAATACACTATTGCTAAAATATTATCTACCAACAGATAATGCAGAACTAAATCAGGTTTGGTTAATAATGCTAATGAAATTAAAATTACATTAAGGATTAAAATCTTAGAATAGATAAGTTTTTAATATTTTGGTATTTGCACTACCAAGTAAAAATAATTGATCAGGTCAAGTATGAGTTTATATTTTTATAATAATTTTAGTAATAACTTCAAAGTGGACTTGAAAAACAGTAAATTGTTATAAAAATGTGGCTTCCATGGTACATTACAAATGTTAATTATGGGCAAGTAATTGACAATAACGGGGTGTTAAATGAATCTGTTAATGAAGTAGTACTCTTAAATGAACCTAGCACGTGTATATATTTGTATATGTATATACAGACGCAAAACAAATTATTAAAAACATTAATTGTACGTGAGGTTGAAAAAATCAAACCCATTAGTTGGAAAAATTGAATTGAAGAGAAGTATTTTCCAGATTTTCAAATAACCAATAGGTATCTATAACAATATAAGAAAGGACCTGTACTGACCGTCCGCTAAGTTTATGGCTAATTTCTACCGCAAAACTCTTCACGTCGATTAGACAGAAAATTATTAATGTAATCTAACCTTACCTAATTTTATCAAATTGGTACATTATTTATAAAATTCGAAATTACTCGCCTAACAGTTCTAGTTTACCTCTTAATTATTTTTATTACATCAGCGTATGTTCTTAAAGATTTTACAAAAAAACTTAATATCACAAAATTTTAATGAAGTGGCTGAAAACTAAACTTTTGTTTCCAAAAAGTGATTGCTTTTATGTAAGCAATTAATGAGAAGCAAGGCGGATGCTGTTGGCCAACTCCACTGTAAGTGGGGTCAATGGATGCAAAAAAGCGGTGGCGCCTTTAATAAATAAATATAATTAGATAGATAATTATCACAAAGTTTCATAGGTATGGAAGATAAGCAAATATTGAAAAAGTCGGTTTCGTTACACATCAGTGTCGAAATACATAATATGGTTTAAAGTTGGTTGTGCTTTGGTTTTACATAAAACTGTAATCAGAGATAAATTTTTTATCATTCATTAATTTATAACTTACATATTTAATTTGTATAAAATATAGTTGTTTGATCTTCAAAATATTAATATTTTAGAGATATTTGAAAGTTTTTTAATTTACCGAACGGTCTCGTGCCATTCTAACTACAAAGTTTAATATTCCCCTAATTAAAGAAAATTCATAAAAATACGTTTAAATATTTATTAGCGTGTCGCCATATCTCTACATAAGTTAGAAATAGTGTACAGGATGTTTCAAAACGGCGGTTGTCCATGAAATTAATTTTACTTTGAGATAGTGTATGTATATTTTGTAATATATTGTATTTATCGTATCTAATTATCATGTGTCTTGAAATAGGTCTCATCTACAAAAACAATTACTATAGATTTCTTATAAAGAAACGTTATGTATTCTCAATTATTGCAAGCTTTTGCTACATTATGCGAATTTGAAATTAATTTTGTAGATATCTACTGATATTTTATTTTTTCTTACTATTTTTATTTTCGCAATATTTCCGTTAATTTCCCTTTTACCGCTTCTCTGTAATGTATAATAATTTTGCAAGTAATTATAGTTGTGAATACGTATCAGTTTTCTTCACATTTTCTGGCAAATGAAAACATTTTATAATTATATCTTAATTAGAATAGATAATAGAAATGCAGATTAAATATTTTTGTTAACACATATTTCAAGTTATTTTGTTGTACACAATACTTGTTCAAGTGCAGAAAAAGAGTGCTAATATTTTTTTGAAACAATTAAATTAACTGTAGTGGCATCGTGCGGCCCTTGGCCCTCCTCACAGAAAATAAAGGAGGAGTATATTTACAAAAGGTGGAATGGAATCTAAACACTTGTTTACTGAAAATTGAGAAACATTGAAAATAACCAGTTTTAGTGTTTTTCTTATATGATTACCGATAAAAATACATTTAATCCTTGCTTTATAGTACGCATTTTATAAAAATATTGGGTCACAACTAATATCACATATAACACCGGATATCTTATGAATATCCATTTCTGTTATCTTTCTGTTTATCTTATATAGTATATCCGAATATTCATTGAATGTCTATAATCAACAATTAATTAGACAGTCTTTTTACGACTAAAAGTATATATCCTCTGAATATCCACTGTCGTTATTAGGTACAATTGATAAATAATCTGTATGTATTTCCGAATAATAGTTGTATGGAAGAACAAATCCTTAACTAATTTAAAGAATTTGAACTCTACTATTTGGAGTACTACATTATTTGTATAATAATTAATACTTGTATGTAATAAACTGGTACTTTTGTCAATAAGAGTATTTATTACTATTAATATAAATGGATACGTGCAGATTATGGACCAAAAATAATTGTATAAGAATAATGACCATTTGATCACTGATACTTCCGAAAATTTGTTTGTTATGCATAGTAATATATTGTTTGTTATGATTATAAATTCAATGGGAAAATGATGTAAACATGCATAGAAATGTTCGAAAAATATTTGTTATATATAAGCCAATCAAATATTGTGTAAAGCATTTTCAAGTGCAACGTGGTTTTTATAATCCGTGGATGATCTTAAAATAGATACTTTAGTTCAGTTTAGGAATATACCTAAGAATGACAATAATTATTTTATAAATGAAGAATATTCTTGATTCAAAACTATTATGACTTTCGAGATCAATACCAGAAAGCAAATAATCATCCTAATATTTGTTGTTAAATATATATAATATAGCATGCTAAAAAATACGCTTACCATCTATTTTCAGGTGGGAATTCAGGACAGAAGGACATGATATTAAATTTGGAGTAACAATTAAGGACGAAAATGGTGTAGAAAGTCCCGTGGTGCGCTATAAACGTGTGGCGTCTCATCAAATAGACGAAAGCGGTGTAATAGCGTGCCAGGCACCTGCTACATGTAAGTCGTCTATATAGAATTTTACCCTTTTGCAATTTTCACTTATAATACCACTAGTGCCTAAATTATTTCCGGAAAAATATTCGTGAGTGAGAAAAAATTACCTGATAATAATTTAGGCACGTGTGGTATTCGGTAAGAAAATTTTACACCATAAAATTTCAAAACTTGACAGACATGAATTAAAAAATAACACCGTCAAGTCGTTATGTCATGCGCATATAAGCGCTTCTATAGGTCAAAAAAATTTCCAGTGTAATTTCGTCTAGGGTACCCACCAAGAGAAAAATTTCCGGAAATTTTGGTGGTTGCCATAGAAACCATTTAAAATAAAAGCATTTGATTGGTTATAAAATAGAGGTGTAAAATTTTCAATTAAATTATTTTGTTTTTTTATAAGGATAATTTATGTAATGAAAAATTAAATTTAAATATTTTGTTGTAAGTTTTTTGTTTATATTTTTGTCAATATCGTAGACTTCTAGAAAAATATTTTTACCAAACGGTTATCTAGTCCTTGGAGTTAATAAGGGTCAAAATGGACCCAAAATATGCGTGTGATATTCTAAAAAAATATTTTTCACTTTGATTGAAATTTTGAATACTAATTTATAAACGTCAATAATAGCATCATCAGGAATTTTTATTTATATCCCAACAAAAATTTTGTATTTGTAAACTAATTTTCATAAATTTACATTAAAAAATTATTTCTGTTTAACATAAAAATTTCCATAAAATCGAATATATGACGATACATGTATATTTATAATTAAAAAACATATAAGCTACCTACATCTTCCTTTGATTAGTATACTTCTAAAATTGTAATACAGACAATATTAAATCACGTTGATTATATACAGGGTGTTACTATATTCGACCAACAACGCTTTACCCCAGAGAGCTCTCGTTAATTGATGAATTTTGATATAGGAACATAAACCCTTAAAGGGCTTAGTTTCCGAGATACGGGGTGTTAAAAGTTTGAAATCAAAATTAAAAATTTGTCATAAATCAGAAACGCCTCCAAATATTTTTTTCAAATTTGGTGACCAATATGCTCTTTAAGAAAGTAATATTTTGACATAAACTGACTTTTGAAAAATTTAACCAGTGGCGCGCTATCAGGGTTTGTGGCAACTTTTATCCCCCCTATCTTTTACGCCACTGGAACAAATATTTTTTTTTTAACTTTTTTAAAATTTTCTGTTCATTTTTAGGTAAAAAAGTAATAACCTTTTATGGAGCTAAAATGAACGGTGTTGTAGATATTTGCTTCTAAACAAAAGTCTGCAAGTAGTTAGATAATTTGTAACTACTCAATATTTCTAAATTCTGATCTAGCAGGCACGTGTCAAATTTTTAATAGTTCGTATATTTGACAAGATCTTGGTAGATTAAACAATACAGTTTTAAACTAGTTTTTAAATTAATTTTGTTGTTACAAAATGAATTTTTCATTTGAAGAATTGACCGATATGTTAATGATCTATGGGGAAGCTCGAAAAAATGGTAGAATGGCAGCTCGTTTATACCAACAAAGATTCCGCAATCGTCGAATTCCACATCATTCTACATTTGGAAGTATTGAAAGAAGACTGAGAGAAACTGGAAACTTGTTAATTAATAGAAATAATGCTGGAAAGCCACGAACAACAAGGACTGTGCGTCTGGAAGAGGCAATATTAAATAATATTTCTGAAAGGCCATCTTTAAGTACTCGAACTCTAGGCCATGCATTAAGAGTGGACAATAATACTGTATGGAAAGTTTTAAAAGAACAAATATTGCGTCCTTACAAATTCACCAGGGTTCAAGCATTAGAACCTAGAGATTTTCCGGTACGTATGGAATTTTCAAACTGGTATGTACAAAAGTGTCGTGAAAATCGAAATTTTCCAAATTATTTATTGTATACAGACGAGGCCAAATTTACCAGGGAAGGCATTTTTAATTCCAGAAACAGTCACGTTTGGGATGAAGAAAATCCACACTCTGTTCGTGAACGTGGATTTCAGCATACATTTTCGGTGAATGTGTGGGTGGGTATGGTTGGGGATTGTTTAATCGGGCCTTACCTTTTTCCAAATAAATTAAATGGAGATATTTATACGCGGTTTCTGGAAGAAGTGTTAGATGAATTGTTGGAAAATGTACCGTTAAATATTAGACAACACATGTGGTTTCAGAACGATGGGGCATCTGTTCATTTTGCTGCAAGTGCTAGAAATTTCCTAAACAGACGATTTAGAGAAAAATGGATTGGTCGGGGTGGACCCCAATGTTGGCCTCCAAGGTCACCCGACTTAAACCCTATCGATTTTTTTATCTGGGGCTACATGAAGTCCTTAGTGTACGAAACCATCGTTGAAACTGAAGAAGATCTAATAGCGAGAATTCAAGCTGCGACAGAACTCATTCAGTCCAATCCGGAGTTATTCTCAAAAACACGTTTTTCAATGAGAAAACGGTGAAGAACGTGCTTACAAGTAAACGGCCGACAGTTTGAACAACTATTGTAATTTTGTCAATTTTATTATTGTTGTATCTAATACATTTGTTTGAATTTAATTTTGATATCTTTTGCGTTATTGTGATTTTTACTTTTATCAAGTTCTCAGAAAATCTCAGAAATAGCATGTATTCTTTTTTCAACTAACGCCTAACGCTTAGTTATTATTCGAAATCGAATTAATAGTATGGATTAAAAGCAAATACTTACTTGTTTAGCAAAACGCCGACGGGCAAATTACACAACAAATCATAATTTGTGAATTATCTAACTACTTGCAGACTTTTGTTCAGAATAAAATATCTACAACACCGTTCATTTTAGCTCCATAAAAGGTTATTACTTTTTTACCTAAAAATGAACAGAAAATAAAAAAAAAATAAAAAAAAAATATTTGTTCCAGTGGCGTAAAAGATAGGGGGGATAAAAGTTGCCACAAACCCTGATAGCGCGCCACTGGTAAAATTTTTCAAAAGTCAGTTTATGTCAAAATATTACTTTCTTAAAGAGCATATTGGTCACCAAATTTGAAAAAAATATTTGGAGGCGTTTCTGATTTATGACAAATTTTTAATTTTGATTTCAAACTTTTAACACCCTGTATCTCGGAAACTAAGCCCTTTAAGGGTTTATGTTCCCATATCAAAATTCATCAATTAACGAGAGCTCTCTGGGGTAAAGCGTTGTCGGTCGAATATAGTAACACCCTGTAGATATATAGCAACCCTTTTCCTCACCAGCTCTACAGAACTACTGGAGTTCACTCCTGGGGATGAATTAAAGGGGGATTATTATTAAATATGAAAAGATAAATAATACTTATCTTGAATTTCCACAGTCTTCCAAAGCGTTTTAATATTTATTCAGGTCTACCTAGGTTTCGGTATCTGACAATATACCATTTTCCAAGACAGATAGAAGTTTGACACATCTTTTTTAATTTAAAAATGTAAATAAATTTCATGTCATAAACCTGACAACCAATCAGTATTAAACAATCTTCTTTTTTTAAAAATATATTTGGTAGTATTATTTATTTCAAAAGGTGATCTAAGATAATTGAACTTCCCAGGTTTAGTTTTTCATTCAATACTGTATATTGAAGATATTTTAAGTGTTTCTTTATTTCATATTCCTCTAAAAAATCAAGTTCTTATTTCTTGTCACTTATATGAAGTACTTCCACTGTTGTTTCCATTATGTTATTAAGTGTAGATTTGTGTTTGGTGTCAACGAGGTATTTTGCGTAATGTGACTTATCTGGTTGTTTTATTCTATATGCTCTTGAGTGCTCACAGCAGCATATGTTAAAATTTCTAAATGTCTGGCCAAGATAGATGGCGTTCCAATCCGGACAATTTTGTTTGTAAATACCTGATTTTGAAAATTTATTAATTTTAGGTTTTACATTTAATAAAAATGAACCTAATTATTTCTTACTTTAAAAGATATTGTAGAAGATGTTGTACAAGATATAACTTTTGATTTTTTGTTTGAATCTTTAGGTTGTTTCGGAAAGATCAGGTTCCTTTTTATTAATCAACCTATTTATTAGATGTAATGAATAATTATTAGAAGTAGGGATTTGTTTTATTATATTAATTTCCCTTTTAAAATCATCCTTACTCATTGGTATTGAAAAGGCTTTATGTATCATTAAATTATAAGCTGCTACTTTATGTGACATAAGGTGATTTGAGTTATAAGGGTATGTCATATTTGTATGAGTTGGTTTACGAGAAATTGAATATTGAAGATTACAGTTTACTCTTTTGATATTTATATCTAAGAAATTTATAGAACTGTTATCTTCAATTTCAACAGTAAATTTGATTTTTCTTGCAATGTTTTTATGTCCCGAGGATAGATATAATTTAGAAATATTATATCTAATAGCGGAGTTATTTCATTTTTTCTTTTTCATAAATTTTTATAATATAAACTACACACAAATGAGTATTTTTTAAATTTTACTAGAATGAAATTATATATTTTCTTTGGTGTAGAATTTATTTTTTATATTTTGTTTATTTTTTGAATGTTTCTATATGGAGAAATAACTTAAGAGAAGAGTTTTAAATAGACCGTTTGGTGGAAACCCGTCTTCAATTATATGATCCTGTCTGTTCGTTAGCCCTTATTAAAAATTATTGTTTTCTTTTTGTTTCAGATTTTGTAACATTTGACAACAGTTACAGTATGTTTAGAAATAAGAAACTACATTACAAAGTGTGGGTCACCCCTCCAATAGGAAAACTAGACATAATTCCAACCGAGTATGACTTGAAAGAGTTAAAAACATCACTAGAAAATGAATTAGTTGCTTCAAAAACTTCCGAAACAGTTAACAACGAAAATAATGTGATATCAACATCTTCTCAAATGTAAATATGTGTAATTGAAAATACCTAGAACTACTAGTTGGATGTAAAAAAATATCTTTTTCTTTAAAGTTACTTTTGATACTAAATGTCAATATGCAGCAATTTTCCGCTTCATAGCGAAATAGAGAGTGTCTTTAGGTATTAAATTTCATTGTAGTTATGGCTACTTTTTCTATATATAAGAAATTTTCATAAAATAAAAGTAATTACATTGAACCGCCTGACACTCATAAATTAGCTATAACCAAATTTTCTTATTCTGTATATAAATAATGCATTTAATTTCGTTTGTGCATTTCTTATTTACTTGAAAATTGTTATAGTGAATAAATATAAACATACATGTTACAAATTTAGTATGAGGAACTATGTTATAAATGTTGCCCAAGTATTAGGTATATTATTCTAAAATTTAGTCGATAGTGTAACTTATGTACAATTTTCTATTATAAACACTGGCTAAGTGGATTGGTTACTTCTTTAAACAAAAATATTGAAATCCAGTGACTTTTATAGTCATTTTTCTAAATATAACTAACAAAATTAGTTACATTCTTGATTCCAGTATGTGATATATTTAGTAATTGTTTTAACAGAAAACAAATTATACATTAAACTTGATTTTTATTTACTATTTTTTTATATTAGGGTTGTAAAATTTTAGGTGCTTTGTATATAAAATATATGTTATTAAAATTTAAATTAAGTAGTTTCAATTTACCCAATGATTATTTTTTGGTTCGGGATTCTTTTACTATGCATATTGTGTAATTTCCCATCCTGATTCACAGCACCCAATAGAGTAGTTTGGTGCCCTAGATCGTTTATTGCAGCATTAATTTTCTGGATCCATTCTATTTTGATCTTAGATCATGAATATGGTGAAATTTATAATTGTGTAAAATAGATAAAACTTTTCACATAACTTATGGTGAAAGCAATTGTTAATTGATATTATATAAATGAATAAAAACAAAATGTTAGGATCAAAACCAGTTATTTAAGAGAATGAGAAGTAGAGGTATAACGTCAAAATGTCTAGGATAAATAGGGTAATGAACAAGAGCGAAATTAAAGTTGAAGGTAAGCAACAATTGCAGCTCATTTTTATGTTATTTTTAATTGGCATGAATAGAAACAAACAAAAGTCACCGCCTAACGTTAAAAATGTTTCTTTAATAATTTTTTTCCACAGATTTCTCCTGGCATATTATTCTAACATAGGTTCTATTTGACACATATTTTTAACCTCCTTTAGGTAAGCATATACTTTGTCAACTTCCTTATTTCCTGTGATAACTATTCTCTAAGGTCTACAACAATTTTTTATGTCATCTTTAGAACCCCCTGGATTGTCTGACCTACCACTTTGTATATTTTGGTCCATATAGTCCAATGTCTTAAATGACCTTTCCTTGTACATTCAAGTAGTGTAAACGTCTACTTGAAATAAACAGAAGCATTTATTCGTAGATACAGAAACATAAATATTTTTAAAAGCCCAACCCTCTCGGGTTCGATATCTGTCTTCTCATAGTTCTGAAAAAGAAGCCGAGGGATCTTTTAATCAACCGCTCCCAATCTTATTTTTTGACAGGACCTCTGATCATTGATCTGTCATTTGTCCTTTATGTTTCTAGCGAAACCTTAGTTTCACCGTTGCAATAACCTGAAATAGTTTTTCTGGCACTTGAGTGTTCCACGCCAGGCTCCCAGTTTCCTGCCTCTGCGCTTTGACGTTTTATTTTTGTGTTTAGGCAGTAGTGGGTAGAGCCCTTCCACATGTTCGTTTGAATTCCTAGCCTTTTCGGAAATTCGTAATCGTTGCTAGACAATTCCTATGCACTGTCCGTCACACCCATTTAATTTGTAATAGGTCAGCTGTCTCCTGAGCTGTATTTGAGCGTTCTCTTAGAGTCGGAAGTTGAAAAAGAAATAGTGTACAGGTGTACAATGTATCACATCGGTCTAATGAACGGTTTGTTAATAAGCCATATTCATAGACGATACGGACGATGACACTGTACAAAATTTCGACTTCCGTCTTTAGGTCTTAGAATACTCGTGTAGCTTTGTTGGGTATTTTAAGATTCCCATTTAGCTGTTTTGCTGCCTTTGTATTTGCTTGTGTTTATCGCAAGCGTTGCCCACGCAAATGAAGTGTACGTCAAACATAGGAAAGGTGGCATTGATTAGTTTTAACTTGATTTGTACCTGCCTTCCTATTTAATCTACTTTTGTCATTTTTGCTTCCATTACTGCTGCTTACAAAGATTCAAATGAGAGTCCTTGAATGAGACGAAGATATTTTGCGTTGGACTCGTATGATGTCTTTTCTGAATATTTACATGTACTTGTTTGGAGTGTGCTGGCGTTTATCGATTTTCTACTTCACGTTCCATTCTCTTAGAGATAAGGTGTTATCATCCGAGGTTGAGTGCTCCTGGCGGTGTCATCCGAATACAAACTTAAAATCATCGTTTGAATTATTCCGATATCCGATATGTACCTTAAACATAAAAGAGATTCCTTGTGGCAGCTTACCTTCCAGTTCTCCATATGAAGATATAACGTGTCTCCTCTTTATGGAATGCTCAAACACAGTATAAAATCAGGTTGCACCTAGACTTACAAATGACGTGGGAAATACATATAAGAAGAAAGATATGGGAAAAAATAGGGAATATAGAAAAGTGTAGAAACATTTGGAAGACTACAGCAACAGTTAACTCAGTTCCATCGCCTACAACCGTAAGGCTAGATGAGCTATATGGACTAAGAAACAGTAATTTTATATTTATAATAAAAATCGTTATTGAAAAAGGATAGTTCTAGTATTATTTATTTTATTCCCAAATGAATAAAGATCCCAACAGGTCAAACTATTTTTTGATATTTGATTATATAAAATAAATATTTTTTTAAGTAAATATTTACAATTAGGTAACCTTATTATATTACTTATAACACAACTAATGTTATTTGTTTTGGTTTTGAAAGATATTTATGAAGATCGCGTTAAATTTCATAGTAAATATAATAAATAAAAAATGCCTACACACAGTAATTTAAAATTTTACATATATTTTTTTACTGCCAAATAAGACGTATTAACAATTTAAAGGATTTATGTAATTTATGTAATCCAAACAAGTTACACTTTTTAATACTTGAAGATATCTTATTTATAATTTTGAATACCAAGTAAATACACAATTTAAAGCAGTCACTTGAACAATTAACGTCTATTCGTCATCATCGTTAAGCATCATGTTGACAAGATCGGCTTTATCACATTGTTCACCTTCTAATCTTTGAGGACCTTTCCATCTGATTAATGTTGGTAATACACGAAGCTTGGTTTCTGGATCACTTCGAAATGGGCATTTAGGATCTTTCCATCTGAAAGAGATAAATATATTAATACTAAAGAACACAAAGATTCCAAACCCATAAACTATTTATTTAATTCTTAAGTGGGTTGTTGTTGCCATATGTGAGTGTATATGAACAAAAGGAAATTGGGTGAATAAGTCCTTTAATCTCACAGTCTCTAAGATTTTAAATTTAAAAAATAACAAAAATAATAAATTCTGGGTGGTGGTAGTAAGATAACGGAAGGTTACATAATAAAAATAAAATATTTTGAAACAATAAAAATCGAAGCATAGAAAAAAAATTTTTAGTAGACTGAACACCAATGAATCATGAGAAGAATGTATTTATAAGAAAAAGCAAATATTTATCTAGAAAGAGGTTGCAACAATCTAAAAGAGTAGTTAGGAAACCGTAGAAAGAGTGAATAAATAAATAATTTATTGTTTAGTATTAGCTATTAAAAACAAATACAATCCTTATATTTTGAAACAAATATTAGGTTTCTATTGTAGCAAAAAATTCCCACTGATCATTTTATAGTGGTTAGGACAGCATTAAAAATTAAGAACGTCTTCAATTAATACTGATCCCATCAAGAATTATTTATTTACCTGTTTTTCTAAACGCAGTATTCTTCATCCCATATAACTAAGTTACATTACTTTAAAGATATTCTAATGTCTCACTTAAAAATTGATTTTTTCAAGACGACTGATTTGGTGTAAATTGTCTATTATAGGTAATCTAAAATCTTGACCAAAACGCAATAAATGATAAGCTACGAAATAAATTGTAGCAAAATATATCCAACAAAAAACATACTGCAAAATAGTAACAACTGACTTGATAAGAAAAGTTAGTGACATTCAGTGATGTGCAGTTATGATGTTTTTATTAAGTATAATCTTAAATAGAAATGTAATTTTATTTTAATACATAAAATAGTAAATACTGAGTTTTTATTTATTATCAGGTGTGGAATATTGTTTTCCGATTCTAGAAATGTATAACCGATTATCAATATTTTGGAAAATATTACGTTTTTTTACTAAGCAGGCAATACATATTCATAATTTAGGACGGTGTAATAGAGTTTGTAAGTCTTTTAAAAAAGAAAGAATGCAAGAAATATGTCGGTATGGAAACAAATAACAAAATTCTGGTCACAAACCAATGATTTTCATTTCACCGCTTTAAAGGGTTGGACCTTCCTTATTGTTAAGTTTGGAAAAATGTGTAGATATATGAAAAAGTGGTTTTATATTTGGGATAACTATCGGGTCTAATAAATATGGTGCATTCTGGAGTACCTAGTATATGTATATTATTTAAGTTCTGAAACTTTAGTCTATTTATAATATTTATAATAGATAAGAAACACGATGTTTTGATATATTTATCTAACTTACAGCAATACTTATTCCATGATAAAATTAATTCCTTAATATAACATATTATAATTCAGTCACGATGATCAAGTACATTTAATTAACAAGAGAATTTTAATACCTACTGATAAGCGGATTAGCAAAATCTTAACATTGTTTTTACTCAGCATAATGGAAAAGTCCTTTATTATAATACCTAAACCAGATATTCATGTTAAATTATAACCTTATTGTCCTTGTATTTCTTGTATATTCTAAAAATTCTAACAATAGGTACTTACATTTCTCTTTCTCCAACTTCTACTCTCACAAAATGTGAATGTGGATCTGTGTTTTCCAACTCTTTATCAATAACAGGCCAAGCTGAAATGTTAGAAATTTTTTGAATGTAAAATGCGTATTTAACTAATTACATTGATATTGCAAGGTCGCAGCATTACTAAGTTTACAGAACAAAGCTTAAATAAATTCATACAAATTACACATACAGTTTAAAAAAAATATTCATCAGGTATATGACATGGAACGTCATTTTTTTATTTGAATACTTAAATGATTCAATTGGAGAATACGTTGATTTTATACTGATTTTATACTACATATATTTCTAACCATTAATATTCAAAAAAATATATATATACATGTTAAAATCGTTTTAATGTAAATTGTGATCCTAACCTCTTTCACAATAACCGCACCAACTTGTATCGCCATCCTTTCTGATACTTGAAAATAATACATGGACTTTTTGTCCTTGGCTATCAAAATCCTTGAAAAATTTTTGGAAATTTTCGTATCCTTGCACAACGTGTGTCTGAACCATTTTTCGTGACCTGTCGTTAAATAATCCACGAGCAAACTGTCTTAAGTGTCCTAATAGCATCCACTTAAACTAGGCGGGACTACTTAGAATTACTTAAAACAATGAAGAAGCAAACTAGCAACTTGATAATTTAATGAGTACGTTCAGTAAGTATATAAAATTTTAATGACGTTTATAATTACAATACCAGTGCTTCGATTATTGATGCAAAGTGACTAAGCGTTCGTTTGGCGTATTGTGTACTGAAATCTGAAATACTACAAGGAAGTATTAATCATTTCACATGCTATACGAATTTATTTCCACGTGAACGAACCGTATACGATTAGTCGCTTTACATCAATATTGGAAATACATAAATATGATTCCAACTAGCAATAAACCTAATAGCGCATGAATTCTGAACTCGACAAGCCGGAATACCGAAATTTGGCAACAGCGGACAATGGTCCTTCTTTGAGTTTTAATAAAACAGGTGATTTATTTTGTGTAATTATTTACCATAGATACATTATAAATAGATGGTGTTGGTTTAATTTTTTTAAAATTTGTTATTACTTTTACTTTTAGTATATTTATAATAAAACTCGAACACACGCAAGGAACAACTTGTTTATTATGCTCTGTCTCATTTTTACAACGACCTCTACTAACCTCTTTTAAAAGTACCAATGACTACTGAATTTTAAACTTTTGGTTAATAGAGGGCTCCACTAACCTTAAAATTTATTTCTTAATTTTATTCTCAACACCTTCTCCAAATTTTGAGGTTAGTTTTACAAACAAAATGATTACATAATACAAACAAACCAAAAATGATTACATAATTTTTTAAACAATAAACAGTTTTAAAAACATTCTGTTATAAACTGTTCTTTAAAATGCTGAAATTTCAAGTTACCCAGAGGCTTTGTAAATATATCGGCGATCTGATTTTCCGATGCACAATATTTTAGGTCCATAAAACCATCTTGAAATTTTTCATTTATGAAATGATACCTGAGTAGTGGTACTAGGCCGCTTTTGGCTCACTTTGACCTTGAAACTGACCTCCTTGGTGGTTTTCCTCGGAAAATGGAAAATTTTTTTTTTTTTTTTTATTTTTTTTTTTTTTTTTTTTATTTTTTTTTTTTTTTTATTTTTTTTTTTTCCGTGAGCCTTGGCCTCCTCCTCTAAAAAGTGGCCTCTAAAAAAGAGTCCATTGAGGTCCTCCGCCGCCGCCGCCGCCGCCTCCGCCCGCCGCCCCGTTCTTGAAAATGGCCGGTTTTAAAAAATGTGTTCTTGGTTCGCGAGCCTTGGCCTCCTCTAAAAAGTGGCCTCTAATGAGGCCTTTGAGGCCCGCCGCCGCCGCCGCCGCCGCCCCCCAGAAATCCAGCGAGCGGCACCGCTGCTGACGCCGGCACTGTGGAGCGCAGACACGCTGCATAGACAACCACCCTGTTTACGTTGTAGCGTAATGTTGGTTGCCTATGCATGCTGCATTCATAATTAAACAAACAATAAGAGATTTATTTTTTTTATTCAATATAATACAAATAGAAACGTATTGCGCCATTTTTAATCACAAATCCACCTTCTTCTTCTTCTTCTTCTTCTAGTTCAATCGGCTTGAGGAAAATCGCCCATCATTTTCTCCACACCCCCCGCTTTTAAATGACTGCAATAATTAGAAGAAAAAAAAAAAAATTAAAATAAAAAAACGAAAAAAAAAAAAAAAAACTTACTGATTTAGCGGCGGCCGACGGCGGCGGGTTCAATCAATTCGGCTTGAGGAAAATCGCCATCGCCGGAGACGGTTTCCAGCGGAGGCTGCTGCGTCGTCGTCGTCGACTCGAGCGCGACTCAGCCTCCGCTGGAAACCAGAGTCCGCGCGCGCACGCTACCGCCGGCCACCGATGCTCTCAGCTGGAATCCGAACGCTGCCGCCGGCCGCCCTAGCTGATCCGCGCGCCGCCGCCTCGACATCGATGCTCTCAGCCAGCTGGGGAACCGTGAATTAGGAGAGCGCGCTATCGCCCCTCGTTAGCCTCGAGCGCACGTGCCCGCTATCTCGCGGTCACAGCATAGATTTTACATCATATCGAGCAAAATTTTTCACAATATTTTTTTCTACTCATTTATTAAAGACATATACATCAACTGAGTTATAAGTCGTATGTATGGACGATTATCTAATAATAATAGAGGATAGTAAGTTTAAATAAAAAAGAAAAACAGTTTTAATAATATATATATTTTTTAAATGTAAATTATATTATAATAGATATAATGGATAATAGTAAGTTTTAAATGTCCAAGGATATTGATATCACTGATCCGGATGATGATGATGATGGAAACCCCAGGGGAGGGTGTCATGTGAATCATCTAATAATTTTCGTTTATCATCTAATGAATTTAAACCAATTTTTGTTTGATTTATGCTGTAAACTTTATGTTTAAACGATTGAATTGTACACTGCGAAATAATTTTATCTTTCTTTTCAATTAAACAATCCACATAATCTTGAAAACTTATATCATTTTTTACTACGGAACTTTTAATACCTTTTGATTTTTTAACTATAGATTTATCCTCAACTTTATACGTATACATTTTAGATCTTAAGCCTATGAAATGAGTTATAATTTTACCGTTTGTCTCATCTTTCATTAAACCTGGAACCTTCTTATTACACAGTGGAATTTGATATGGATTATTTGAGGCATAATCACTAGTGTCAAATCTGTCAATATGAGCATTAATCACCTCCTTATACACATCATTACATTTAATCTCATAGATAAAAGAATCTGTATCAGTATATAGGATCTTACAAGCTTCATTTCCTAATTTAGATAACATAAAGTCATAATGAAATTCATACATACATGTTTTTGAAATATCTAAAATAGACATTCCAATGTATATGGGTTTGTTGAATAAAATTTCTGATTTACGTAATTCAATAGCCATTAAATCATCCGAAAAAATGGTTCTACTATGGAACCTTGGACTTGCTATTAAATTTTTTGCTCCATATCTTCCCTCCCACTGCGAAACTAATTTAACTACACGATGTTTTCGAATATTTTCCATCGTTTTACCGTATACTGAATTTACTTTTAATTTATAATAATCTTTTTCAAATTTGTTTGTTGTTTGTGCTCGAAACTGTGTATTTAAAGTTACGTATGGTTTTAACCATGCTGATTGTTTAAATTTTAAAACTCTATGTATTTTACGAATTACTAACCCATGATTTATTGCTTGTTTTAAAGCTCGATAATGAATAATGTATTTAGTTTTGTTATAAAGCGTTGTTAAAAGTTTGCAAAATTTTGATCCTTCAGGTTTTCTGTGCTCGCAGCAAAAAGGAAAATCCTTATGCATACTATGAAGGTGATGGGGATAATCTAAGTCAACCTCTAGTATATACCCGATGTCTGCGTCATCGGGAATACTCAATACATCTATATTTGTATCATCCCATTCAAATCCGCCATATGGAAGGGTTTGTGACATAGCCCACCCATACAAATTATTGACGTCTACGTATAATAAGTACTTGTCAGGTTTAGATTTGTCATAATCATGCATATATTTATTATTCGCCTCGGAATAACGACAACAACATTGGCTAATCCCACCGCGTATCGCGTTCTCAATAAATAATATCATATCAATGTCATGAAGAAGCTGTAATTTACACCCTGTATATCTTAACATCGAGTCCCAACTATATCCGGGAATGGTGTAATAGTGGGCCGGGTCAAGACCACTTGTACTATATCCGATTTTTCGAAATCTCTCAAAGACGTCGGCCAACAAAATAATGTCAGTTTTCAAATACAAATCGGAATATTCACCTAAATTTTTTATATTAAAATGTCTCCATACCTTTTGAGCATGTTCATACTGTTCATTAGTAATATCTTTATTGTTAAGTTTATTAAAAAAAACAGATTGTGGAGGTAATTGAGTTTCCTTAAGCTTATCAATATTGTCAATGTAGTCGTATGGAAATACACCTTTACGTGTAAGTAAGTAAAATTGCTCTCGAGTACAACATTCAAATGCATACTTTAAATTGTTAAAGTCTTGCATATCCAAAAGGGATACTAATTCATCTAAAGACGTTCCTAAAAATCGCAGCGAATCTATAAAACGAAATTTAATACCGTTAGCCATGTGTTGAGTGAATGATATATACTTTTCATTATTTATTGGTAGTAAAGAAATTTTACCTAATTTAGCCAAATCTCTTATGATAAAGTGACTATCGTAACCGCTTAAATTATGGAAAACAATTGGAACTACAAATCGCTTTCTAAAATTCAAATTACATGAGTTATGAGCAAATCCTCGAAAATCTCCAGTAAAATGATCATGATCTCGCACGATAATGTCCGTTTCAACAAGTCTTTGTTCGCAAATATGACAAATATGAGCTTTAAAATTTGAAAAATTTTCTCTCATGGGAACTATATTCTTAAATTTAGATTCAACCATTTGTGAGCATACTACCATTTCATTGGCGAACCATTTCATACAGTCAGGACCTCGATAACTGTTAAAATATGACAGACTATTATCATAGTCACATTTAACATAGTAGCCACAACTGAATGCAATGTGTCGCTGATATTTAATCATGTTAATATTAACATTATCAAGAATCGGTTCTAATAATGATTCGAAATCAGCGTATATCACAAATGGTGTTTTTTGTTTGTAAATAAAATTCTTAAACTTTATAAAAGTTTCCTTCGGAAGTGTAATTTTACATTCATTATTTTTTTCACATAATTCTATATGTAAATTCAAACGTTCTTCACTTGAAAAATAATTTAAACATCTATCACAGAAAAATTTTTTATGTTTTTTTCTATTGAGTTGATTACTTAATAATCGTGATAAGTTTTTTATCCAACAATAATGATATTTGATATCGATATGTTGGGTATCGTTAGGATCAGGCGCATCATAATCATTTAACTTGGGAAAATATTGATTTTGAATTAATAATAAATTTATATGTTTTTCCAATTTATTTTTAGTTAAACGTATTGGAACTACTATATACTTATTATTGATTAACTCCAATCCATATACATTTATGGATAAATTATTATTCTTTTCAAAAACATGTATTTTATTTAATTTCATTGGAATCTCAACATTATCTAAATTCAACACTTTGTCATAATAAGGATACGATGTAACTCGATTAGAATTTTTTTCTGATGGATATAGAGCACTTACAATGCTCCAATAAAAACAGGCCAAGTCAAAATTAAAAATATTTACACAACTTAGTTTATTAGCAATTTGTTTTGGTAATTTAATAAACGATGAACTACCCCTACCGCAACCGTTTCCTACTACAAACTTATTAATATTAACTTCAAGCGATATCACGGATTTTAATGCCCAATTTGACGAACGTTCCTGAAATTCCGATAGTTTAAATAAAATATAGTTGATTATATGATTAGTAAACCATTCAAATAATATTGTTGAAGAATCAATCGGAGCATATTTACTGTGAAAATATTTAAAATCTACTATGTCATCATCATCTACTAATTTTCTAATAAACTGACCACAAAAAATAGTGTTTACTTTTATTAATGACATTTTTGATAAAACTTTTTCTACTTTTTCACAAAAAATTTTAAAAGCATCCATTAAAAATGGTAAAACATCTTTATGTCTTAAATTTATAATAATCCCAGTAATAACGTTATTTTTGAAAATTGACATTAAATCATTCCATTCTACTGAAGCCGTAGGTATATTATGTAATTTATTATATATAACTTTTAAATGACTAATTTTTGTTTGCCACGATCGAACTTGACCTGATAATAAATTAACATTCTTAAGTTTATCACAGCATAAATCAATCGCAATTTTTACATGTTTTAACCATGCTTCACAGTCTATATGGGGAAATTTTTCATAAAATTTTGAAATAAGTTTATCAATATCCTTTATTAATTGGTCGGACATTTTTTAAATTAAAACTTACTATTCACAAACTTAAAGAGTGCTTTAGGGGTTCCCTTTTCAGCGTTCTTCTCATCGACGACGCAGTCACCTTGATACACCACAGAATATTTTCCGTTTCCCAATTCATCAACGTGATTCTTCAAAATAGATAATGATCGACGTGGTAAGAATATAACTCGATTCTCCAGTTCAAGCAAAATCGTTTCACCATATTTTGAATTAACCAATTTAGCAATGTAGATTTTCTGAGGCTCATTAATTGGCAGGCTTTTCAATGCAACCACCGGTTTATTTTCACCACCTTCTAGGAGAGACGAATTTATTTCATTTAAATTCATTTTTCTCTAAAATAATATGTACTTTTATTTTTATGCAAAAAATTAAAAATATTTACTTACATTTTTTTAACGCTTTAACACAAAGAAACTGATTTACTAGTAATATGATGCTGTTTTCACAATGAAATTATTAATCAAACTGATTTATTAGCGACACGTGTACTGTCTTTTATAATAATAAAACCTAACCTCATATCCTATATCTTAGCCTCAACCTTTTATTTCAAGGCTACACTCTACTGATGTTGCTCTAACTATAGCTCGATAACGTTTTTGCATCATTCAAGGTTATAATTTGTACTCTACTGACGACGACGATGACGTTACTCTAACTATAGTTCGATAACGTTTTAGTACATACACTTCCTAATCGGAAATTTTTCAAGTATTTTGTGATTCTGAAAAGAACCGTTTAGGGAATTTTCCCCTCTACAAGGTATTTTGTTCTACTATCAGTTTCGATACCCTCATCTGAAATTGGTTCCTCGTTATTGACGGCGGCGGCGGCGGCCATTTCAATGGGATCGTGTGTATGTGTTGAGAGCAAAGACTTGACTGAATTTTTTTTAGATTATAATAAAACTTTGATTTATATGTTTTTAATTTGAATTCTAATACTAATTAGTATAATCTATTGCATATGATATCACCTCATATGGTTTTCCGTTTTGCATAATCATTCTTACCGCCCTCGCCCCCGTCGTCGTAGTCGTCGTCTTCATTTAAGAATAATTTAGTTCATTTTACGATCAGTTTGCTGTTGACAGGCATGAATGATCAAATTAAAATATTGAGTGACATATCAATAATACCAATCAAAAAAAACAAAAAAATGTCTAATCCAACAATGTCGTTGGAGTCAATAGTTGCTGATGCTACCAGTGCTTCCACCTCTGATGTCACCACCATCGCCGTTCCCGTCGATGATGTCGCCGCCTCCAACACTATCATTGAATCAGTAAGTTTTTGTTTTTGTTTTTTGTTTTTCCCTTACTAAATTATTATTGTATAGGAATTTATGGATTTAACGTTCGATGCAGACGATCCCTTCATCAAAAACATATTTTCGTCGGATATGTTTTTGAAGGAAGAGGAGAACCCTCCGACGCTGTCGATGACTAAACCGCCTCAGCCTCCGCCGCCGCCGCCTCCGATGACGTCGGTAGCATCTTTAAAGAAGAAGCGAAAACTAACGGAGGAGACGACGCGAAAATTATTAGACAGAGTTACCGAAAGATACAACTTTTTTTTAGTGTCGAAACCTAGAATATTAAAATTATTAGAAGATAAAAAAAAAATTAAAAATGATATGTGTGAATTACGCAAAAAAATAAATCAATACGCAGTTAGATTAGATCAAATTGATAGTGAAATTTTTGCAATATCAGATTCAGAATTTTTAAAATAATTTTTTTTGCTGCATAATTCACACATATCATTTTTAATTTATTTTTTATCGGATATTTTAATATAATAAATTACTTAAATCATTGTGCGCAATTTCAGATTCAAATTTTAAAATCATTTTTTTGTAACTCTTCGCTATAGAAGAGTTCCATCTCTATCATTAAATATGAACGGGTCTCTCGTTTGACTCGATGACTATCTCAACGTCGACGACGGTGAGATAGGTTATTAAACCCATTGTTGTTGTTGTTCGCCTAAAAATCTCAGCGGTTGAGGGCGATAGCGCGGTTTTAAAAAATATATATTATTAAAACTATGTTTTTTTTTTATTTAAACTTACTATTCCCCTATTATTAGATAATAGCCTGATCATCCCCACACACACACACACACCCAACTTATAAAAGGTGATGTATATGTCTTTAATAAATCAGTTGAAAGTAGAGAATGTCATTAGTAGTTGAGTACAGAACTAAGCTAAAAAAATATTGTGAAAAAATTTCCCGACTAAACAAAGATATTGTGTTTTACGAAGAAACCAGGCAAGTTTTAAAAGATTTATCAAATTTGTGTTTAAATGATGATGGTTCTATTAAACGCAAATTATGTGATATTAACAGCGATATTCAACGGGTTGTTGTATACAAACACCCCTAATGGAGTGTCTAATATGGCGGTATGTTTTAATGAAAACCAAAAAGAATGTAACCGCTCTGAATGGCAAATGATGGGTAGAACCTATTTAAATGATGGAAAGTTACAAGTTTTTTACGTAAGATTACCCTCAACACCCTCTGAATTATATTACAAGTTGAAATTATTATTTCCGAATAGAAGTGAAGGTGATCAAGAAAAATGGTATAAAATTGGTGAAACTATCACCAATTGTACTCATCCTCTAGGAATTGGAACTGGAATTGGGGGATTAGTAGGAGGAGGAGGAGGAGGAGGTGGAGAAGTCACACTAGGAGGAGGAGGAGGAGAAGTCGATCAACGACAATTTTCAATAACATGTGCTACATTTGGTTTAATGTTATTTATAGCATTAAAAATGATTGTTAAATATTTAAGGAAAATATTAAATAAATAATGATATGTTTTATTTAGTGTTTTTTTTTTTTTAATATTTAAGGGAAAATAAAAACATAAAAACAGTTTTATACACATTTATTTATAAAACATTTTACATGTTTATGAAAAAAAATTTAATTAGGTAAAATAGTATTAGTAAACCAAGAAACTAAATGATCCACGTTTCTTTGCGCACACATAAATTTTCCTTTTGTTGAATGATGATGGCAACACTGTTGTGGAATTGTCTGTCGAAAATTTTCCGTATCCCATCTAGTTTTATCATACTTGACTACATCATGGATGATAGGAAATATTTGCAGTTCCTCACACTTACTTTGTAAAAATGAAAGTTTTTGTTCACCTCTAACGTAAATTATGTCAGCCGAATGAAGTAGGTAATTTTTTAAAATGTCATTAATTTCGCTATATTCAATATAACCAGAGTTAAATCGAATTCCGTGAAGATTTTTCTCTAAATAATTCACAGTCTTTTTATCACTAACACTAAGATTTTTAAATTGTGTTGGCGATTTAAATAGAAAATTTAATCGCTGTTGTCCAATATGGATGGAGAGCTCTTTTGGATGAAACACTTTTTCAATAATAAAACCTTGAATGTCTACTAGTGCCACTCGCATGATGATTGAAAATAAACTAATTTTAATTATATTAGGGGAGGCTTTTTTATATCTTCCGTGAATCGTGTGTGCGATCTATGATGCACCTTGATATTATCGAAGTATGTGAAACCAAGGCTGCAATAGAAACCTTGATGTTACCACCGGAGAGAGAGATAGAGCGAAGTATGTGAAACTGAGGTCGCAATAGAAACCTTGATGTTACCGGAGAGAGAGAGATATAAAGAGAGAGAGAGAGAGAGATCTGGAGTCAACACTCATTACGAGAGGCTTTTTATTACTTCCGTGAGTGGGTGATATTCCATGAGACAGTCGTGAACTATGATGCAATAAACTTTGGTGTTATCAGGGAATCCTACGTCCGATTCAATTTCCAACTTTACATCGACGGTTGATGACTTTATAGATTCTTCCTGCTTACTACAATCTATGATAAACAATGTACGTAATTTAAAATCAGAAACGGTTAGAAGGGCACCACGTTTTCGATTAGAGTTTGTGTAACTAGGATAAAATTCTGTATAGTTGAAATATGCATCGTTGAAGCGATCACTAGCAAAATCAAATTGCGATCTATCCATCGGGTAATAATCTCCATTTAATATTAATCTAATATTACGAATATTCAAGTGATCAAATGTTGTAGGATCAGCCGCGGTTATATCACGTTTTTCGGTTTGGAAAAATATCATAACGTAGCGAGGTCTTTCAATGGCCGTACTAGTTTTCACAGGCCAGATATCTTTTTTAGCATTTGGCGTGATGGCTGGCAGTTCGTTAAGTTCCCATTTTCGGAAGGGGATTAAAATAGGCCGATCCGATTGAATTGCCTTCAACAGTTTTTCATTTACTTCATAATTGGGGTAGATATGTTTAACTCTTACTTCAATGCTTTCAATATTTATTTTAACTGTAGTTACCGATCCGCCATTTTCCTTAATATTTATACAATCGTTATCGTTTCGAGCACGAACAAAGCGAAAAGTTTGTCTACCACACGTAATCCTAGGATAATCATTGAAAACGTTGAAAATATGCTTTAGCGGTAATAGTAGACTAAAAGATTTACTATTCGTGAGAATTGGTGATAAGGGGTAATTCCAACCGGCAATAGCCATGTGACGCGAGTCGTCAGGTGAATAGCAGGTATATGCGCGAACGGTACTAACTATACCAGGATCTCGCACCGTCTCAATCTCTTTTCCACTCTCACTGTATGTACAGGAATCGAATAGAAATGCTCCGAAATTTTGAGTTAATGAAACATCACCCGTTCCGGTAACTATTAATTTTCCCTTAATATCCAATAGCGAATCATACATAGCAAAGAATGAATCCACTTGGTTGATAACAATTTCCACAATGTCATTGCAGTTAAACGATTTTACATAAGGAGCATAGTATTTAAATTCACATTTTCGAATTGATTCATCTATTACGGGTGACCCGTATAGATTAAACATCGGTAATTTCTCAGCTGATTCAGCGACTTTTCTTTTCTTGTAAACTATTGATGATGATGATGATGCCATGGTGGTTGTGGTGAGGATGGTACGTTGTCAACAAAGAATCTTCTTATACTAATAATTAATTGGGTTTTCACCGCTTATAACCATTTAGGTCGAGGTCTAAGTTCCAATACTAGGGTGCTTGTTTCACCACGGAAATTTACTGGTTCACCGTTTTGATCGACTGCCAGTACGGTAATATTAAGAATTTCACGTTGAGGAATGACTGGTAAATACAAGAGATTTGAAGGCGTTTCGTCAATTATATATCCAGGATCTGATTTAACGGAGAATTCGTAGATTGTATGAGCGGGTGTGTTTCCGTCAAACGCCCCCGTCGTAATGTTACAGTCAAAACGTACGGTTGACACTTTTATAATGTTGACGGGTAAATCTGACGAATGTATTTGAGCCGGAACGAGATTTTTTTCGGAAAATCCCAACGTACGTCCAATATTGTTAGGTTCCTTAAACGATATGGTATAGAACTTGCTGAAAATTTCGCATTTTAGCGTATTATTATTAGGCCTTAATGAAAAATCTCGATCTGGATCAACGGAATTCTCCAAACCCATTTGATGTCGAATAAATCTCTCAATATCTGAAATTTCATAACTACCTGCTGGAAAGGCAATTTCGTTTAATTTGTTATGTGCATCATAGTAGTAAAATTTTTGACCCTCTTCAATGTTCGGTATGGAATTATATGAATGAAACGATCTCAACGCTAGCTCATATTCTTTTTCAGGATTCAAAACGATGGGTGTTTGAGGTTTAAATTCAAAAATATGATTGATGCTATTGACTCTCAACAACTGAGACATAATGAAGACTAACGAATTTTTAATAAATACAATAACTTAAATATATTCTTTATTTAAACTCTTTAAAACAATATATACATTTTGATTGCATTTGTGTACCACATACATCAGACCATACATGTCGACTGGAATTCGTTTGACATGGTAAAAACCGTTTTAACTCTATTCTGTACTCCCGTGGAATGCTATACCAGACTGTCTGTAAATCACTCACGTTCAATAAAATCATTTGAATTGCATCCTCGAGGTAACGACGACTATGACGATTCATCACGTAAAAATTTCAAGCACAAATGTCCACAATTTATTTGATTATAAGTTTGATATTGTTCGTTGTTATAGTAAATTTTGACGGGGCGATTACGACTACTTAAATAACGAACAAGTTCTATGGGCGGCTTCAAATTACCAAATGAATCAAAATATTCAACAACGTTGTCGTTCATTTTCCTATATGCCACCCAATGTGTTCCGGGATTTTTCCAACTATCTAAATTTACGATACCACATTCACGGTGTGCGCGTACTCTCCTAGGTAGAGTATCGCGCATGAAAACACCTCGAAAATGAGGTATTTTATAAAGTTTAGCATATTTCAGTAATTCTTTATCGTATAATGCTCTATTAGGTAGCCTTAATGACGTCGACGTTTTTTTTGAGGGTTTTTTTTTTTTTTATTTTCAAGATACAGACCGAAACCTCCTTTGCTATTCTTTCGTAAATACAATCCATGACCGATAGCTTCCATCGCTTTATTGTGACGTGTCTCTTCTTCCAGCTTCTTTTTCTTATTTTGAGCGTTTACTACGGAAGAAGCAATACTGGCCGCCCCTCCACTTAACGCCCCAAGGGCACTAAGTCCGGCAAACAAGGGAATGAGAGGAAGAAATCCTCCAGATTTAGAGTCAAATGGAATAATTCTAGGTATTCTAATATTATTTTTACCTCCGGCACGTTTAACTGCTACTTTGGCTGCTTTTAAAGCCAACGATACGGCCTTCTTTAATGTCTTGGCAGGTTTCATGGATTTTCCAATTTTTTTTACAACGTGAGTGTTAAAGGAACAACCCATACCAAGTTTACGTTTGGTTTTCATTACTCCGGTTACAAGTAGAGCGTTGCCACGTTCTCCAAGACTAGCGTCCTTTGATTTAACACGCTGCCAAGCTTGATCTTCTAATATTTTATCGGCTTTATGACGTTCGTTCAATGAATCGTTCTGAAAATAGGCAATGTCGTGTTGTTTGCATGCGGCGTCTAGCGGATTAATTCCCGGATCACCACGTGCCAATCGTTTTTGTAGTTTTGTTCCCGGACCGCAGAATTGGTATCCCCCACTTAAATGGATTTCAAAGGGTAATTTATTAATCAATGTATTTAACACACCCTCTCCTTCGTGCACAAACATTGAAACTAATAAATGAGCGTAACAGCTTCGATATTTATAAGACAATGAAGGTGATTCAACAAGTGCAGTCGTTGCCGATCGAAAATTTAGACGATTTTCAAGACAAAAAGTTAAATGGTATTAGTAAACATGGTCCGTTGTTGCCCGACTCGTTTCGCGCCATAATCTGCGGTCCGAGTGGCTGTGGAAAGACAAATGTAATGTTATCCCTGTTGTTTAATCCCAATGGTGCTAAATTTGAAAATGTTTACGTATACTCAAAATCTTTATACCAACCAAAGTATCAGTTATTACAAACAGTAATGACTCAAGCAAAGGGTATAGGTTATTTTCCGTTTAAAGACAACGATGAAGTCATCAGTCCCACTAAAGCCAAAAAAAACTCCATTTTTATTTTCGATGATGTAGCATGTGATAAACAACAAAAAATTCGCGAATATTATTCCATGTGTAGACACAAAGATATTGATGCTGCCTACTTATGTCAAACATATTCAAAAATCCCGAAACAATTGATAAGAGATAATTGTAATCTGATTGTGTTATTTAAACAAGATGAAATTAATCTAAAGCACATATTTGAGGAGCATGTCTCCCCAGACATAAGCTTCAATGAATTTAAAACCTTATGTTCAAAGTGTTGGATTAATAGGTATGGAACGGTAGTTATCGTAAAAGATTTTCCCATTAACAATGGGCGCTATCGAATGGGTTTCGATAAGTATATAAAAATTTGTTAATTTGTGTTAAACGTCACTGTATAGAATGATGTCGGACGATCGAGTTGCTGTGGCTACACATAAACGAAAAGTTGCTGAACTAACGCGTGCTATACGAAAAAAATATTTAGCATTGAAATTAAATCGAACGAATGTGGACGATTCAATCAATAAACTTTTTAAACCAATAACCGATCCGTTAAAAGAAATTGCTATAAAAAAAACTAGTGCTGCGGATGCTGTCGTCGCCGCCCCCATACAAGTAAAGAATGAATCATTTATTAAAAAAGAATATAAGACGCATCCTACTAGTACTAAATTTCTCGATTTAGAAGATGTTGCCGAGTTTAATGAGCCTAGTATAATAGAGGAACCTAATTTATCACCGAAACATTCCACTGAACCGACCATCGAATATTCACAGGATGTAATAGATGAATATCTGGATCAGTATCCATCAATAAGTCATACTTACGTTAAAGATTACTGGACAAATAGCGATAAAATTGATAGAAAATATGGTCCTACATATGATAGTGAACAAGATAATTGGACACTTGGTAATAGAAGAATTTCCTTTGATGTTAAAACCGGTGCTATCATGTTGTTATCGGAGAAAGACTTTTCGGGGGGGTATGTGAAAGGAACGCCAGGACTTTATCAATTAATATTTTATTCTGATCCATCGTACGCTCCCGATGATCTCGTAAACTATAAAACCATATTAGAACATACGGGTGCGCACTTGAATAGTAGAGGACATTTAAAAGGAGATAACAGCATAAAATGGTATAACATTATAAAACCTTTGATTAAAACCGTAGAAAAAAGTAAAAAATCCAGTCTCTCAAGTTTAGTTCAACATTTCGCCTCTTCATCACCGAAAGAAGGTAAAGGAATGCATTTAGAATATAATAACGCACCTATAGAATATATTTATTGGGACGATCCCCGAGAGCTTATTACTAGATTGAGACTACTTATCGCATCTAAAGAGGCAGGAAATACTTCGCATAACAATGAGATTGTTGCCATAATGAATGAATTAAGGGAGGCTAATATGATAAAATAAGTTTACACATCCACACGAATGTCATTTCAATGATGAGTGTTGATAAATTCGGACGTCATTCACGTTCGCGTGCATTTGTATCCAAACCACCTATTGTACGATTACCGCACACCTCTGATGGCAATGTAGATATTGAACATTTAAAGTTATGCAACGTTAAGGGGCCGCCAACAAATGATGAAGATGCCGCAAACAAAAAGTATGTCGATTCTATGATAACAAACCTTTCAAAATCAATAGATCGAATATTGGAGAACGTTAAAAATATGTCTGATGCTATGGTAGATATGCAAAATAATATTAATGAAAATATGCAGTTTATTTCGAAACAAGAACAACAACAAACTATAGATTGGGTGACAAAAAAGTATGTTGACGATTCTTTGCAAAAAAGTATTGAAAACGCAAATAATAAATTATCAATAGAGCTTAAGTTATTTCTTAGAAATAACCTTGTTGATAATTATTCAGAGATTAGAAAAAATATTAAAAACCTTGAACAAAATGTAAAGAAGAATCAAGAGCAAATTATCAAATTAATTGCAGTATCAAGAACTACTTTTACTACGCCTACTACACCATAAATAGTAAAATTATAAATCAGTCTATTTATTATCATGCCAATCGCGTCGGCGGTGGAGGCGGTTACGTCACCAGAAAAGATTCAACTTGTTAATGAACTTCATAAATATGCACGAAAAAATTATCCGAGACGACGTACCGTCATCAAAGGACTAGATGATTTATGGCAAATGGATTTAGCCGAAATGAGTCGCTATGCACCGCAAAACAAAGGTTTTAAAATGATTATGGTTGTCATTGATTGTTTTTCAAAATTTCTATGGACTAGACCGCTAAAAACGAAAACCGGTGAAGAAATTACCAAAGCTTTCGAAGACATTTTATCGCATACGAAACATCGCAGCCAGCGTCGTCCGAAAAATTTACAAACCGATCAAGGTACGGAATTTTTTAACGCAAAATTTAAAAATTTAATAAAAAAGTATTCCATTAATCATTATAATACGTTTAGTGTTAAAAAGGCCTCTATAGCAGAACGGGTAATACGTACTTTAAAAGAAAAATTATACAAGTATTTCAGTTTAAACGGAACATATAAATGGGTTGATTATTTACCTAAGTTAACTCAAGAATATAATAATACGAAACATAGCAAAACGAAACTTAAACCAAAGGATGTGAACAAGACTAATGAAAAGATTCTTTTAACGAAAAGATATTCATATCTGAAAATTGCCGGACCGCGAAAATTACAAGTCGGCGATGTTGTACGCATAAGCAAAGCAAAGCATGTGTTTGAGAAAGGTTACACGCCAAATTGGTCTACTGAACATTTTAAAATCATTAAAGTTAAAATAACCAATCCCGTTACATATTTGTTGGAAGATATGCGAGGTCAACCAATCATCGGAGCTTTTTACGAAGAAGAATTACAAAAGGTTAAAAATCCCGACATTTATCTCGTTGAAAAAGTGTTGAAGCGAAAAGGTAGAAAACTTTATGTCAAGTGGTTGGGTTTCGACATTACGCATAACAGTTGGATAGATAAGGATTCGCTTAAATAACAAGATTAACAATACATCTCAGTCAGTTGTATAAAATGTGTTCAACGTATAGTTCATCATCATCCTCTGGATGTACTTCAGAAAGTTCTTATAGCGATAAACAAATGGATAGTGATTATTATAAACAAATTGATCAAGTCTCCAAAAAAATGTGTGAAAACGCAATCGATTTTGAGCATACTTTACTGTTGTATAAAGAGTATTCGACTGGAACAGCGACTGTGGGAAGCGGTCTTAGTCCTGCGAGAAAATTTGAACCTGCAATTGTTTTAAGTCAACCCTTTCGACCTCATCAGCAAATGTCTTTTGATACATTCGAATGGTTAGATCTTATGTCAATGTTGAAAGTTTTGCTTAAAAATTTTTTCGATGACTCACTTCCTCAATTTCCTGATGAATATGATTCTGTTGAAAATCTATGTGGAAGAAATTGTAAAGTAACTCAATATATAATGGATGATACAAAATTTCTAAGTATAAATAAAAAAAACGTTTGTATCGAATTGACAAGAGACCAAGTTTATTATTTAATTGATATAGATGAAAATTTGTTGTGCTATTACATTGAAGAATTGAATAATGTGAATTTTAACAATTACTACTTTCAAGTATTAAACATAATCAAACCGTATTTTGAAGACTATGAAGAAGAAGAAGAAGTTTGGAAGAATATATTAAAAAATATATTAAACTTGACTGATTCATTATTGGCTAATGCTCTCAGAGAATTTATTTATTTTTATAAACATAAATTTATAAATGCCTTACAAGGATTTAGTGTAGAATAAATTTTATATAAATAAATCGTCTTTTCTTTTATACCTCTCATTCTCATTCGATATGTCGATAAAGATAGTTGTGTCGTTGTTGCTCTCAATATTATTGGTAATTCATTGTGAACATATTAATCAAGAAGATGCTATTTCTTTTCTAAAACAATATGGGTACATAACCTCTGTTAGTAATAATAATAGTTTAGAAAATTTCGAATCGTATTTAATCGAGTTTCAAGAAAAATTTAATTTACCTGTTGATGGTACCTTAAATGATGAAACTGTTCGATTAATGAAGCGGCCAAGATGTTCTAATTATGATGAAAATATTGGATATGTTGATTCATATACGGTACACGGAAAATGGAATAAAACTAATTTAAAATGGCATTTTCCATCAGTATCAAGAAAGTACATTACAGTAGCCGCAAAAGCTTTCGAAATTTGGGCTAAAGATTCAAAGTTTACATTTACCAATGTTAAAATAGCTATGCCAAAACCGGATATTACCATAACCCTCGGCAGTAAACGTCATAGTTTTCGAACAAGTTGTTCGGGTAAAGCTGAATGTCCACAGAATTTTGATGGACCTGGAAAAGTTTTGGGTCATGCCTATTATCCAAGGGACGACAGCAATTGCAATGAGGTTCATCTTGATTCTGATGAAAATTGGAATTTTAGCTTGAATATCACGAATGTTCCGGATAACGAAAACAGTTTATTGGCAGTTTTAGTTCATGAGATAGGTCATACATTAGGTTTAGGTCATAGTGGCATTGAAAATGCTATAATGTATCCATGGTATCAAAGCGATATATCCACATTACATGAAGACGATAAAATGGCTCTTGAAGCACTTTATGGTCCTATACCAACACGTCGTTATCTACCAATTAACCCTACTACTACTACTACAAGTACTACAACATCCCAACCATCACCTCTACCTACTTCAGCCAATTTATGTGGAATTAAATCACCTGATTTTATCTTTCTCGCTAGCACTGCATCGTTTCCCAATTATCGTTTATATATTGGAAGCGGTCGTAAGTTATGGAAAATTGATCTTAATGATATGCGAATACCACAACATTTTGATTTAATTGAATCATATCTTCCTAAAGAAATAAAAACATCTACTATAACTCACATTTTTCAAAATGCTGTAGGCGATCTGATTAGTTATGCTAATGGAAGATGTTATGCCGCATCGTTCCCAGAATTGCATATTCAACATGATTTTATTTTACCATTATCTAAAGACGTTCTAATAAATGCTATATTTCAAACAAATAGTGGAAGCATTTTTATATTTTACGATAACACTTCATACATTGAGTTTCTGGAAACACCTCAAGAAATACGTAATCGTGGCCGAATAACAGATAAATTTCCTGGGCTTCCACCCGGTATTACGTCAGCATTTAGATTTACAGATGGTTACATTTACTTTTTTCAACAAGATACTTACTATAAATTTAGTGAATATACACGAAAAGTTGTTGCAGCAGGTCCCTTTAATTGGAATCTCTTTGGTATTCCATGTCCTGAAGACAGCTTAAAAGAACAATTAAAAACTTTACTGTCAAAAATAATATCTTTTTATGAATAAAAAAAAATGCTTCTTAAGAATTATGTTTTTTATTAAAACAATATTTTATAAAGTAGTATATTTCATATTTTCTTCTTCTTCTTCTTCTTCTTCTTCTTCTTCTTCGTCTACTAGAATGCCATCATCATCATCATCATCATTCACATCATCGATAAGATATGAGGGTAAATATTTCTTCATTCTGCGTAGATACCCTTCAAACTCTAACTTTTTAAGTATATTTACCAAGCAGCATATACAAATAATTCCATCTACGTAATCGTTCATGACTTGAGATCCTTTACGATATCGAGCAGTTATTATTTGACATTCCTCTTCTGTATACATTCGACCCATACCATATACACTTTCACGTTCGTAAATTCTTTCTTGCTTAAACAAATGCCATGATAAGTCTCGCAAGAGATTTTTAAGATTATTCACTTTTGTTTCACTACTAGTTGCCATTTTTTTATTTTTCAACTGACTTTGCATATCTATAAATCTTCTATATATGCATGAAGATAAAGGAGAGAGGGGATTTAAAATAACCTCGATTTAAAAAATATTCTTAACCAATATTTTGAGCTTTAGTAGCTGCTGATGCTCAATATCTCGCTTTTTTTTAATAATCTAATATTGAGGTATAACAACCTTGTTGTTGTTGAGTCCCATCTCTAACATTATAAATGAGTTATCTCCGCCTCGACCGCGATAGCAGGCGCTCTCGAATGCCATGAAGATCGTCGCAGTCTCGAAGGCGGGCGACACGCGCGCTCGCGGACCACACCTCCTCCCAGCTGAGAGCATCGTCGTGAGGTCGAGGCGGCTGGCGGCGCGCGGATTCTAACCGCCGTCGGCCGCCGCTAAATCAGTAAGTTTTTTTTTTTTTTTTTCGTTTTTTTATTTTAATTTTTTTTTTTTTCTTCTAATTATTGCAGTCATTTAAAAGCGGGGGGTGTGGAGAAAATGATGGGCGATTTTCCTCAAGCCGATTGAACTAGAAGAAGAAGAAGAAGAAGAAGGTGGATTTGTGATTAAAAATGGCGCAATACGTTTCTATTTGTATTATATTGAATAAAAAAAATAAATCTCTTATTGTTTGTTTAATTATGAATGCAGCATGCATAGGCAACCAACATTACGCTACAACGTAAACAGGGTGGTTGTCTATGCAGCGTGTCTGCGCTCCACAGTGCCGGCGTCAGCAGCGGTGCCGCTCGCTGGATTTCTGGGGGGCGGCGGCGGCGGCGGCGGCGGGCCTCAAAGGCCTCATTAGAGGCCACTTTTTAGAGGAGGCCAAGGCTCGCGAACCAAGAACACATTTTTTAAAACCGGCCATTTTCAAGAACGGGGCGGCGGGCGGAGGCGGCGGCGGCGGCGGCGGAGGACCTCAATGGACTCTTTTTTAGAGGCCACTTTTTAGAGGAGGAGGCCAAGGCTCACGGAAAAAAAAAAAAATAAAAAAAAAAAAAAATAAAAAAAAAAAAAAAAAAAATAAAAAAAAAAAAAAAATTTTCCATTTTCCGAGGAAAACCACCAAGGAGGTCAGTTTCAAGGTCAAAGTGAGCCAAAAGCGGCCTAGTACCACTACTTACCTGACGTCAATGTGCTTACTACGTTTACTAAATTGTCCATGTTTAACTAAAGAAATAGCACTTTGATTGTCTATAAACAGGTCAACTTTCAAATCTGCACTGGTTAACTCTTCAATTAAAGTCTTCAAAAACATCACTTCTTTTAAGCATTCAGCTGCGGCAATATATTCGGCTTCTGTACTTGATAGTGATACAATTGCCTGTTTTTTGGAACACCATGATATAGGTCCGCCACAGTAAAAAATAATATACCCAGTCGTACTTTTTCTAGTTTCTTTATCGCCTGCGTAATCTGCATCACAATAAGCAGTTATTTTGTCACATGATGAGTTATCGTAACTGATACCATTTGACTGAGTAAATACTAAATATCTGAAGATTCTTTTTATGTTTACTACATCACTATCCAAAGGATTCTCCAATTTTCTTGTACAGACATTTACTGCATATGTAATGTCTGGTCTGCATTTGTTGCTCAGGTATAAAAGGCTCCCTACGGCTTCTCTGTAAGGGTATTTTATGTTTGTACATTTTGAATCATTTTCTTGAGAATTCATTGGTGTAGATACTGGCTTTGCATTTTGCATGTTGAACTTCTCTAAAGTAGTTTGAACATAGTTTTCTTGATTTAAGAAAATTTTACCTTCTTGTCTTTTTATTTTCATTCCCAAAAACTGTCCAGGATTTTCTTCTACAGTCATTTCAAATTCAGCTTGTAGATTTCTGATTAATTTCTTCATTTCAATATCATTTTTTGTTAAAAGTAAACCATCATCAACATATATTGCTAAATATAAAGATTTGTTTTCATTTGTAAAAATGCAATGGTCACTCTTTATTGCGTATAATCCATTTCCTTTTAAAAAATCTGTTAATCTTTCATTCCAATTTAATGGAGCCTGTTTTAATCCATAAAGGGACTTTGTTAATTTACAAACTTTGCCTTTAGTAATGTCGCTTTCAAAACCTTCTGGTACCTGCATATAGATTTCCTCTAATAAATTTCCATACAAAAAGGCTGTCTTTACATCAAACTTTGTTATTTTCATATTGTTTTTGATAGCTAGGGCAAACAAAAGCCTTATTGATGTAGTACTTACTACAGGGCTAAACGTTTCTTTATAATCTATTCCATTTTTCTGTTCACATCCACGAACTACCAATCTTGCTTTGAATTTTCCGTTGTCCTTTACACGAAATACCCATCTGCTAGTTAACTTTTTCTTGTTTTTAATATCATTAGTGTCAACATATGTCCAGGTCTGATTTTTCAATAGGGATTGTTTTTCTTCTTCTATTGCACTTATCCAATTACTTTTCTCTTCTCCATTTACTGCTTCTTGATATGTTAAGAAAACTTCATCTTCAAAGTCTGTAACATAATCATTTAACTTATCTGGTTTCTTTACTTGTCTTCCACTTTTTGTTACACTTAAGCTGCCTTCTCCTAAGTTTATATCTTCCTGATTTTGTCCATTTTCTGAACTATCTGATAAGTCTTCGTCTAATATCTCTGTTTCATTGTTTAATTCTAGATTTTCATTTTCTTTTTCTTCATTTTCCATATATATTTTTGCTCTATTTTTGTCTTCTGTTCTCACTTCTGGTGCTTTGAATACGACGTCTCTTGATATTATGATTTTTCTTTGTTGTTCATCCCAAAGTCTATAGCCTATGGGTGCGTATCCAACAAAAATATATTTTTTACTTCTAGAATCTAATTTCTTTTTATAACCTAATGACTTTGCATATGCTACTGAGCCAAAAATCTCGAGTCTTGATAGGTTTGGCTTGTTTCCACTCCATTTTTCTATGGGAGTCTTATCAGTGGCTTCTGTAGGACTACGGTTGAGTAGAAAAGTTGCTGCATAAGTGGCTTCACCCCATAATTCTTTATTTAAATTTGCATCAAATATGAGAGCTCTAGATTTTTCAAGAAGTGTCCTGTTGAGTCTCTCTGCTTTTCCGTTCAATTCAGGTGTTTCTGGAATTGTATAGTCTATAATAATTCCTTTATTTTTGCAGAATTCTTTAAAAATTAGACTTACATATTCACCTCCATTGTCACAACGGATTTTTGAAACTTTTAGGTTATGATATGATTCTGCTTCTGCAATAAAATTCTTTAAATGTTCTGATGCTTCACTCTTATATCTAAGAAGATAAACTCTAGTGTAATGAGTGTGGTCATCAAGCACTGTCAATATATATTTCATGCCATCCCAGGTAACTGGATCTATAGGGCCGCAAATGTCAGTATGAAGTATTTCTATTGGACGTTCAGCTCTTTGTCTTGTTGATTTAAAAGGTAACCTTACTTGTTTGGCCATTAAACAAGGTTCACAGATTTCTATTTCAAGATCTTTTTTATTCAAATTTATGCCATTTGACAGGTCTAGCAATTTTTTCATGTTGTTTATACTCAAATGACCTAGTCTTCGGTGCCAGTTTAGAGCTGTTTCATTTTGGGCTAAATAACATTCTTCTTGTTTTTCATTTATATTTATAATATATAAGCCATTTTTTTCTTTTATACCTTCTAATATTTTTATTTCATTTTTCTTAATTATGACCTTTTCTTTTGTAAAAACAACTTCTCCGTCATTCTCAGTGATGGCATTTACTGAGAGTAGATTTTTACTCAATTCAGGAACATACAGTGCATTTGTCAATGTACAGGAGTTTCCTTCTACATTGCCCTTGCCTTCTGCAACCATTTTTTCATTTTTCTTTGCTACGTTTATGCTCGAATAATTTTCTTCCAATGTGCTGAATAAATTCTTATTGTTAACCATATGTGACGATGAACCAGAGTCTACTACAAAATCTTGAGTGTTACAAACTGAGTTTTCCGTAAGGAATGCTACTTTACTGCCGTTTCCATGATCATTATGTCTTTTTCTAAAAAAACAATCTTGTTCACTGTGATTGGTCTTTTTGCATATGGGGCAAGGTTCCCTTTTATTTTTAGTGCAAGTGTTTGATTTATGCCCATTTAAACCACATTGGAAACATCTTATCTCCTTGCTATTTGTTTTTCTACAGTACTTTGTATCATGTGTGTTTGTTTTGCAATTTTTACAATACCTATATGTTTTCCTTTCTGTTGCTTTAAATGCTACTGACATTTCACTCTCTTTGTTTCTGTTTTCTTCAGATAATAATCTGGCTGTTAATAGTGCAAGAGTTTTCTCTGATGTTGGTGTAGATTCCCAAGCCGTTTGGAAAAATGAATAATTTGATGGCAGTGATGATAAAATTTTTGAAATTACCATTGTATCATCGATAGATTGTCCTAACGTTTTTAGTTTATGTACAGTATTTTCTATTCTTCCTATGTGTGTGCTTATATCTGTACCTTTTACATAATTATAGCTGTAAAAATCTTGCCATAATTGACAAATTTGGTCTGCTGAACTCTTCTCAAATATTGTTTTTATTTTTTCGAACATATCCTTGCTCGTTTTGCAGTCAATAATATGCATCATATATTTCTTGTCTATTGAGGTTACTAATAGTTTTTGTGCTTTTGCATCATTTTTGTTCCATTTGCTGCGCTCATCATTTGTACTTTCTGCTGTTAAGATGTTTGTTCCATCAACAATATTATAAATATCATAGGCTTTTAGACAAACAGTAATTTGGAATTTCCATATCGGATATGAAATTTCATCCTCCAATTTCTCAATGTAGTCTTCATTCCTGGTCGCCATGTTGTTTTTCCCGTTTGCCGTGTGGCAAGGTTCTTGAGACGCTTTACTTGTTTTACTTATTATTTTACTGACGATGCTTTTACTTTTACTTTCTTAGGGTGTCTGGGCCCATAACCTGTTGGTTTAATTTTTTAAAAATTTGTTATTACTTTTACTTTTAGTATATTTATAATAAAACTCGAACACACGCAAGGAACAACTTGTTTATTATGCTCTGTCTCATTTTTACAACGACCTCTACTAACCTCTTTTAAAAGTACCAATGACTACTGAATTTTAAACTTTTGGTTAATAGAGGGCTCCACTAACCTTAAAATTTATTTCTTAATTTTATTCTCAACAGATGGAGCAACAGCCATAATGCCTGTAAGTGGAATCTATCAGTCCTGGAAAGAGAGAGCAATAACTAGAGGTCGATATCTATCTCTCTCTTACCAGTGGAAGATTTCCCCCCACAATCCAGCCAGCGCGATGCTCTCCACCTCCTTTCCTTCAGTCCTTTCGGGCGCGCTCGGACTTAGTCGCATACATTCGGGGATTTTCGGGTATTTGATATTTCGAATGAAATTCGGTGAAATTTGTACCATGATATTATCCGCCATAAAATTTCAAGTTCAGTTTTCATGGTATCAGACATTTGCACGGGGATTTCCCGGGTCATAAATCTCCCTGCAATGGAAGTTTCAAATTCAAAAAATCGGAAATTTAAAAGATCGGAGACCCGAAGACGCTCGAAGACTCTCAGGTCCACGCGTGTCACAGTAGAAATTGACGGACAAAGGCTTCCATTAGTTAGAGAGAGACAAAACGAGCGCCTCCCGTTATTGTCCTCTCTTTCTCGGCAACGACGTGCTCCCCACCACTTTGCTTCATCTATTTATAATGTATCTATGTTATTTACATACACCTGGAAGTTACAGGCTTGGCTTCAGGGGCATTTAAATAGATGTGAATGCCAATGTTGTAAGTTCATGATAGAAAATTAATTGAGAGTGTAAATTAGCATTTAAAAAACTGAAAAATTTAACGCTTTTAGTTTAACAGAAATAGCTAGAAGTAGGCAAAATTTGTAAAAATTCAACCTTTCTGTTTGCGCACGAGCTAAAATCTGAAAAAAGATTGGAACATTTTGAAAATAACCGTTCGCAATTTGTATGTGTCCGTTTGACATCCTAGAGAAGACCAGGAGTTCCTGAGGGTACCGTAAGGACTGGAAGAACACACAAGTAAGTATCTCTCTGAGTAAAACCTTCAAAAAAGAAAATCGTGTAAAATTCTAAACTAGCGCATTTAAAGTTCCGCGACTCCGATCTATCGAATTATATCATTTTGACTCAAATCTCGAATACTTGCATTTAATGTTCAAAATGTCAATAAATACAGGGTTTCCATCAATAAAGCATCACATTTCAACAGTCAATACAGCAACAAACGGACGTTCATCATCTGGTTGAAGCAACGTATTTACATCTTTTCATATGAGAAAATCTATAACTTCTCATGAGAGACTGACGGCCACATTAAGATATTTAGCCACAGACCGATCATATGAATGTTTGAAATTATCGACAATTATATCACGATCAGCTCTCAGTTGCATTGTTCCTGAAATATGCGATGCTCTGTACAAATGTTTAAGGAATGACTAAGTAAAAGTTACGTTGTTAAAGAATGAAAATTTTATTGAACATATTAATATCATTACATTTATATTTATGGAGTATATTAATGCCGTTATATGGACCCGTCATCATTACTAAAATTGCTTGGATTACAACTATTTATTTAGCTTCTAAAAAAAATGGCCATTCACCAGTGTACAGGTATTCTGAAATTTCTTAGTTTTGCAGGATATCTCGAAAAACTATAGCATATTGCAACTAACAGAATTTTATATAATATTTCCATAAGAATGAGATAAAATATACCAAAAGTTTGATTTCGTTGACGTTAGTTAACAAGCCTTCGAGTATTCTTAAATAGAAGAAGCAATTAGTGAAATTCATAAAATTTAAACGTAATTAAAGTCGATCGGTTTTACAAACGTGTAATGTTTGCATCATCAGGAGTTACTATAAAAATTAGTAAAAGTAATTTGTGGAATCGCTTTAATTGTTTGTTGATACAATCAATTTGTAAAATTTTTAGATTTTTGAATTATCATGCAAATGTTTATAATTAACATTCTCTTTGAAACGAGATGGAATTTGCCTTACTGTCTTGATGTCATTGATGCAAAAAATGTTGAAATAATTCCTCCTAAAAACTTCAGTTCATCGTTTCAAAATGATAAAAAGGGTTTAGTATGGTGCTGATGGCAATAGTGAACGCAAAATAAAGATTTGTTTATTGTGATTTCGGTATCAATGGTCGGGTATCTGACGAAGGTGTTCTTTTAAATACACAGTTTCATGTAAAACTTGTAAATAACTCATTACATATTCCTCCTGAAACAACAGTGAATCACAATTCACGAATTTTTCCGCACGTCTTTGTTTGTGACGATACAATTAAAATAATTTACAATTATCGAACGAAAAGAGCTCGTCGCGTGGTAGAAGACGCATTTCGAATTTTGGTAGCAAGATTTACTGCTTAGAACTGCAATAAACCTTTCACCAGAAAATATTGATTCTGTTGTAATGGCAACTTGTGTTGTATCTAATTACTTAATAACAACTTTTCCTCATTATTATGCTTCTGTAGAATGTTTTTACACCGAAATATTGAATGTGGCACGACTACTCCAGGCTTATCAATTACTGATTCAACAATTACTCCAATACAGTGAAGTTATGTTAGTGGTAGCCGTAACAAATCATAAGGTGTAAGAGAAGAATTCATGAATTATTTTGTAAACAAAGGAAAAGTGTTTTGGCTAGATCGATTTATACAGTAATTTATGTATACTAACTAAGTTATTTATTTATATTATTGCCAGTGGCGGCTCCTGGTACATGTTATAGGGGGGTCATATATACTTCACTATAAAAAATGATATACTGTAAATATACTCACAGTTTTAAATACTTATTTGGCACTTCCGTTGTATATATTGTATATTTTTATTTGGTAATACCACTTATTTATTAAAAAAAATATTTAATCCTGATATTATTTTATTACATACATATTTAAATGGATTTAAACTTGAGGTCAATTCTTCGCTCTTTCTATGAATGATTTTTCTATGCTTAACATAGCCAGTGCAGATAATCTTTCTTGTCCCATGGTATTGCGTAAAAATGTCTTTATTCTTTTTAGTGTAGAAAACCATCGCTCACTCTCTACAGTTATCATAGGCAATGTGCATAATATATTCAGTAATTTAATCGTTTCCGAAAACGTTTCATTAAGACTATTATTAATGGGTAGTTAAATAAATAAATAACTTCTAGTTCAGTTTTTAGTTTCAAATGGTTTATAAACGGAAAGTCTTGTTTACCTAATTTTAAAATATGGTCCGGAAAATTAAGTTTGTATTGTTCAAACTGATCACTATAAAACAGTTGGGCGATTATTAAATGGTCATTGAAGCTGAAACGATCATTAATTTCAGATGTTATATCACACACTTCCAAAGCAACTCGGCGTTTAGAATCGTCATTTCTTCTTTGCCTTTTACTTTTAAAAGTGGAAGATGAAGGCATTTGTGAAGTTATTTCTGAAAAAGTTTGATCTCGAACTCTCTGAATCGACTTTTTGAATGTATCTACCTATATCATTTTTTACCGATAAAACATCAATACCACGTGTTTGAAGTTGATTAAAAAGAATTTGACTATGGGGCATTATCAGATGGAAGAAGTTCAACCTTAATAAAAAGCCATCATCATCTTTTTATATATTTTTAATCCAAGGGCTTGGTTTATTGTATTATAATCTTCTTCAGTATCTATTATTTTTTCTAAACAAGCTAGAATGTCGATTTGATATATAAACATTGTTTCCACGCAGCGTATGTTAAAATGCTACCTTGTAGGTGCAGCCTTGGGTAAACCGACTTTAACGAATTCATCGAGAACTGATCTGGGTTCTGAAGATCGGCTAAAAAATGTTGAAAATCTGTGTAATTCGCGAAAAAAACTTTAATATATTTATCTTGACTAGCTGCCTTTTGTAATATTAAGTTTAATTGATGAGCCTAACAGTGTATAAAATTGGTTCTTTAATTCTCGTTTGTACTCCTAATCTCCCACTCATAGTAGAAGCTCCGTCATAACTTTGCCCAATTAATTTTTCCGGTGTTTTATTTATTCCTAAATTTTCCAAATTTTGAAGAATTACGTTTGTTAGATGTTCAGCTATGGTACCTGGAGGATTTATAACTTTAAAAACATTTCACTAATGATGACAGATAAAACATATCGTATTATAAAAACCATTTGAGTCTTATTTGAGCTATCAGTAGTTTCATCTACTTGCAAGGCGATAAAATCAGTCGACTGAATTTCGACTTGAATTTGTTCTTGAGCTACCGCTAGCATAGAATCAAGTAAATCATTTTGCACTGTCTTGGACGTACCCTTAAAAACTGTAGCCTTCTCTAAATAATCTTTAAATATCGGATCTAACTCTGAAACAAAGTCTATTAGACGAAATACACCTGGGTTATCCGACAATTGTGTCTGGTCATGCCCCCGTAAAGCCAATTCAAATGAACCACAAAATTTTACACAGTCTATTATTTTATTTAAGATGTAACGATCTTTAGACACATTTTCGTTAAACTTTCTTACAGAATTTCTATATACATTATTTAGCAGTGATCGAATATCTACACTACCAATTGTAGCCATATCTACTGAACTTTTCATGTGATTTGCAGATAACGAATGTTTTTAATTTTTTCTTTCAAATGTTTTAAGTCTTTAACACCGGTATTACACCATAACGTATCATTTGAAAACAGGAGACACGCAAAACAGTAAAATGCATTTGTCACTTCACACCCACAAATCCATTCGGATAAATCATACATGGACTTACGGAAATTACGATGAACTTCTTTGTTTTTGTCCTTGCTAGTCCGCCTAATTTGAAGTTCTGGCAGAGGGCGACCTCCTGTTTTCAACTCCAAACGTTTTTCAAAGTCTAATGCTTTAGTAGTCCTTTAATTTTCTGAACCATTGACATTTATAAATGTTGTACACTAAATAAAAAAATATTGAAATTAATAAAAATCACCTAAATAAAACTGAATACACATATATACCCCTCGTACTAACTAACTTTCCAGAAACTATCTATTCTAAATATTTTAAAAACCACCCGAAATCTTGTTGGACTGAGGCCGAGCCTTGCATCTCTTTCTTGCCTACATTGGTTTTAGCTGCACGGTAAATCAAAAGCCCGTACGTCATTACTATACTTAAGTTTCCCGGGATCGGACTGTTGACCGAAAGTGGGCATATCTAAAGGTACATAGTTTCCATTGCGAGACGTCAAAGTCCGGCTAAAATTCGAAAGCATTTACCTCTGTGAGGACATTTAGGGACGCAAACCCAACTTAATCCGAACCAAATTGCAGAACAAAACAGAGCAGACTGAATGACCCAAAGGAGAAGCCGCCACTGCTTATTGCCCTCCTTGTTGTTTAAGTTCGATGCAAATATTCGGGACGTTCCTTGTTCATCGAGGAACATAAATACCTTAAAGTACCATAACTTTAGGGTGTATATCTCATGAACTCCCGTGCCATACTTTTCTTTATTTATGTTTTTAACTATTACGTCTTTAGTAGCCTTACCATCTACAGTTTTATACACTTTCAGTACTCTCTTGTACACCGCATCTTTAAAAGTTTCGATTATGGGGTCCTTCTTATTATTTATCTGTCACAAACAAGGTTCATTTCTATGCGCATCGATAAATTCTTCTGTAAGTTTTCGATGCTCTCTGTTTTATCATACACACATTCCGTATAACCATACGTTGGTCATTGCACATTTAATACGATTTTAAATTTTCGCCAAGCCAAGCCATTTCTATCTTTTGATCGGTCCGGTACATTGGCATCACGGCTGGCCTACTAGACGGTTATTGGACAATGTTGCCACATCTATAGTTTCAGTTTAATGTTGATGCCGTGAATTGTGTAGTTATATAAAAATTAATTATCGGAACAAGCCACCTAATTTCCGTCACAGAAACAAACCATAGATGTAATAATATATTGGAAACAGAGTGTTAAATCCAAATTAACATAGGAAATTAAAATAAGATAGCAGCGGGTAAATTGCATTTCTTAAAACTAGTGTAGGAACATTTCGGTAATAAGTATTATTTATTGCTTGCTTGTAGATCGAAACTTTTGTTTTGAAAATTCCCATTTGATTTTTCTTATATATATATATGAAACTTATTTTCTCTTGATATAGATATAAAGATAATAGACGATGTTCATTGCTTAGACATATTATATACCATAACCATATATATATATTTAGTATGAGTTGAAATAAAATTAGGTTTTAAGAAAGATTTTGGCAAAAATATATTACACAAGTACAATATTAAATGAAATAATTGTCAATTTTGGCAACTTCTGGAATCATTAGAGATCTTCATCTTCAAACAGCATTTGAACTAAGTCCTTTTTCTCACATTGATCACCTTCTAGTCTTTGGGGCTTCTGCCATCTTAATAATGTAGGTAACACCATTAATTTAGTGGAGTGATCTGTTCTAAATGGGCATTTTGGATTTTTCCAACTAAAAAATGTATATAAAAAGTTATATTTTTAATTTGACAAATAAATCGAAAATCAAACTCAAAAGATTACTGAAAGAATATTTACTAGATAGAACTTAGTTTTCAAATTATTTTTAAATATTTTTTTTATTAATTAGATACAGGTGTTACTTTTTTGAAACTATGTATTTTTGATTTCATTATTAACATAAACGCGTTGTTTCTGTTTTCTTAGGATCTTAATAAAGAATCAGAAATAAACTTTAATTTTTATCCATGACCGAAACTAAAGATAACAATACTCAAATCATTTTTAATAATAGTAACACTCTCCCTCTTGAGATATCCGCTTCTTAAGTATTTTCATTAGATTACTAGCAATTTAGCAAGATTTCATCATAGGTAAAATACAATGCAGGATATAGTTAGAATATGAACACTAGAGCAGGTTTAGTGGTAAAAAAATGAAGGATGTTAAGGTAAGGTTTAACGATTGTTGCACATTAGATTTGTCTACGAATTTAAAATAAAAATATTTACCATGAACAAAAATAATCTTACATCTTTAGATACAAATTGGAATGAGTTAGTCAATGATTCTCTTTATAAGAATTGTATTTGGTTTTCAATATTTCTATTAGAGAAAGACGAATTATTAGACTAAATCAACACCACGTTAGGTTTAAATGATTGTTCTCATAGTTCTCGAATACTAAAAATTGAGAAGTATTTAATTCTTAAAATTTCTCAGTGTATTTTAATCCAATTAGCGAAGTCTTTAAATCCAAGTAGCAAACAAAGTATTAGAAAATTAGTTTTGCTATCTTACCTATTCGGATTTAGAACCATTGCGTTGGAATATGGTTCGTTCTCAAATTTATTGTGCCTGAATTCTATCAAATAGCATAAGCTATACATGTTCACATATTCGGTATTTCGGGTACCAAGTATTAAATTCTTACTGGTATTGGATTCTGCCCGATTCTACTATTATGAGCAGCGGCATTCATCAAAGTCAAAACACAACAACTGTACAGCCATTCATTCATTTTTATCAGTACTTATAATTACATGGGTTCTTATCGAAAATATGGGCGAAATAACTATATTAAAAAATACTTTAATGTCTTTGTCTGACACTGAGATTGATACCTAACAATAAATTTCACGGACGTGAGTATAAAAAAGGTATTGACTACTTTTTATAGACTGGCAAGTACGCAGGTCTATATTTTTAATTCTGACTTTGTGATAGGATACGTTTATGTTCATTTGCTTCTATGTTAATTTCATCCTAACATTGTTACAGAATATACTAATCCTACTCTAATTAGTCTTGCACGATTATATAAAAATATAAATGATAACATCAGGAAAAAAGTGATGTGATAAAAAATATAGACTAGATAAACTTACGTGGGTCGGTCACCTACTTCAACATAAATAAAGTGGGATTCAGGGTCAGTTTTTTCAAGTTTTTCAAGTTCTACTTTAATTACTGGCCATGCTGAAAAGAAAAATCTTTTTTATACATTTTATAAACCTTCCAGCACAAATGTCTACAGTAAACATAAAAGTGTTTTTTACACACAGAGGTGATGTGTAGGCAGAAACTCTTCCTAAAGATGTAACATCAACCAATAGGTAAACCTTCTTTAAATCACATGATACGAAGATTACCACGCTAATATATAACAATGTTAATATAAATATATATAAATAACTAACTATGTCAATTATATGGAAATTATTTTATGTGCAATACATTGTCCATGTGGTATATTTTTTGTACAAGATATGACTATTTTAGAAAAACAGTGGTTGAAGAGGTATTTTTCATTTCTGTAGCAGTATTTTCAAGCCTAATGAGTTACTTTTCTTATGTAAGAACAAACATAGGTAAATTCAGTGAAAATGACTTTGGTGCAAGTCCTGTCTAAGTAATATAGTGAATGTTTCGCGATGATTAAAAGCGATTGTTAGAAAATGAGCGAGGCATGTATCTGAAACTAGATGAAGAATTTTATAAAAAGGATGGAGTTTTAAAATTGAAAAACGATATTTTAATCTTTCGATCTCTAAAAATGTTTTCAAACCCCGGTACTCCAATCTGGAGCATAGTAAATGGTAAAGTTTTCTCTAGCCGCTTCCTGTGGGATGAATCAGTAGCTGGAATAGAAGAACAAGATATTTCTTGTGTTTACAAGTTCCTAAATAATATTACTCGCAATTATACTAAAATCAATATGTAGTGATTCATGCACAGGGCAAAATAGAAACTTGTTTTTGTAGTAATGTGTTGTTTGGCAAAATGGCTGAAAACAGAAAGAAAGTAATAATCATACATTTTTTCAATCAGGCATACACACATGGAGGTTGAGACAATACACGAAGCTATTGAAAGGGCATAAAAACACATGAGCAAAAATTGAAATACAGACTGGGTTTTGCACAAAGAAAACCTCCTATCAAAGTGTCACAACTACACCTATGTGACTTTTTAGCTCTTAGCAAATTTTCTAATACAAAACATCTACTAAAAAAAAACTGTCGATAAACAGTCCAGGCTTGATTTTAAGTGGTTCCAACATCGTCCAATGTGCTCTGGACACTTTTTTTCAAGTGTTCATTTGGAGACTAGGAATATTTTAAAGAAGTTAATCTGAATCGCAGGGCCCGGCAAACTAATTATGATGTTGAACAGCTACTAATTTCAAATAATGCATCGATCATTGCTTCAACCAAAAAACTATTAACATAAAGGGCTTTTTATGATGCATTGGATGGTTGTAAATATCAGGAAGATACAGATATTGAGAACTAGAACATGTTTAAAATTATTTTTATTGTAATATTAGGTTTTATTAATTTTTTTTGGGAAAAATATTTTCATTCAAATTACAGCTTAGTTTGTAATTTTATTGCCCGTGTTAAACCCATTTTGTTTCAATATTTTGGTAATTATGTTGACATAGGCAGTTTTTGCATAAAACAATTTGACACCTGTTCTAGTTTTTCAAAATGCAATAACTACTAAATATTTTGTTCTATAAAAGTGTAAAACTTTTTAAACATTTACTGTCTGGTTTTAATAATGGAAATAAGGGTTGGTTAGGGAAAATTATACTAATTGGAGCTCAACTGGACAAGTATCAGAATTAGACTTTTCCATAAATTCCATTATGACATAGGTAATTCTTTCATCAAGGCACATATATATGGTCCAGAATATATTAGCTAAAGGAAATAAAAATGGAATTCGTTAAATAACTTATTCGCCGCATGCCACTGGCATTATTATTTAGGATAATGAAGGTAGCCATATTCAAGAATTGTGATGGCACCTAGCCGATTTAATCTATTAAAATTAAGCTTGTTTAATATTGTAATAATAGTATCATAATGCAATTATAATACCTATCTATAAGGAAACAATAATAAATTATTTAATCTATAATTATCACCTTTTACGTTTCAATTGAACTTATATGTAAATTTGTTAACAATGTATGTTTGACAAAATGACAAGCTAACCTCAATTTGTCAATTTGCAGTTTTAATTTTAGGATTTTAAATATGAATAATTACTTACCTCTTTGACAATCATCGCACCAGCTTAAATCGCTGTCTGCTAATTTAGATCCTCCGAAATATACATGTACTTTTTGCCCACACGCATCAAATTTGGAAAAAAATTCCTGAAATTTATCATAGCCTTCTACATGATGCTTATACACCATTTTCAAAATATATACTGATGGTTTCAGTCAATTGGTACCTTTTAACTTTGTACTTTTAATTTTTGTATTTTAAAATCCCTACCCACAAAGTTACTCCCTACTATGACAAATTGTAATTTACATGTTTTTTACATATGCTACATAAATTGTATTTATGTGTATCTTTAGTTGCATAACCAAGTCAATATTTTATTTTTTATATTTAGTACTTATGCAACTCACAATACATAGTACAAAAATTGTTATGTACAAAGGTGCTCAGAATATCCATAAACCATACAAACTTGTACGAATATCTAGAAAATATTAGCGACCACCTCAGAAACAAGAAAAACAAAACATTCATAACAAAACAAATTCTACAAAAGCCCAGAAAATCAGAAATTGCCAATTTTTTTCTGTATTAATTATATTTATTTGTAAAAAAATATTCCTCAAGTATTATTTCTGAAAAATAAAAAAATGTTTAGTTTTGTGAGTTCTAAAAACATTACAAACGATTTCCAAAGCAGGCCAAGCTGCATCTCTATACTGTTCCAACAATTCCAACATGTGGTAACTATTATATATATCTTAATATATATCTATGGTGGTAACCTGTGCCGATCCCCGCGTTCTCAGTTGGAATACTCGGTGTTATTTATATAGCCACAAATAGTTTTATATCCTGGAGCCACTTTATAAAAGTACGGATGTAAAAAAATACTATTAAAATGTCACTTGATCGCAATTGCCGAAGGAAATGGTCTCCAGCCGGTCAAAGAGATATATGCTCCTCATGTCTGCGAGGATCATTTAAATATAAATATTGAACATTATATATGTACAGTATGGTTTAAATGAAAGGAATATATTCATTATCATTATTTTCAAATTTGTAAATAGAAAAGTGGGTCTTGCAATACATCAATTGAAAGGACTTTTAAATATCTATTCACCCATATCAATATGTCTAAGTAATTAATTTTTCTATGTTGTCAAAAAAATGATTTAATAAATTTTTAATGTTACAATAATTATTAATAATAATTAAGTTTTCAGATATTTGTTTTGTACTACCTTTAGGGAGGTCTTTTACATGACCCGTTTCTCTAAATTTTTTCTCAATTTTGCTTACTGTGGACTGTGTAATTGGTTCTCGGTTTGGATATTTATTATTGAATAAAGTACACACTTCTTTCCTTCTTTCTGCGTACGAGTACGTGTTTTATCTTCACAACCAATTAATATTAGAATTTCAATTCTTTCCGTTTCAGTCTGCTTCATGTTAATAAAAGACTCAAAATGTTCTGGTTTTCGTCTACTACAATATAATTAACTACTTGACAATAACAATTATGTTGAATATCAATAAACGAATTTTGATAAAGTTTTTAAAAAAAAAAGGTAAAAACATATTTTCATTGTCAGTGACGGCCTTTACCAAATTTATTTTTCGGTGACAATAAATACATCATAATAATACTTAATATATCTGTTTGAATGTCATTAATAATACTTTTGATAATAATACTTAGACATAATTGATACAGGTGAATAGATATTGAAAAGACCTTTCAATTTATGTATTCCAAGACCCACTTTTCTATTTAAAATTTTTATTGATGACGTCATCACTTTCACAGAGATGACGTCAAAAATGAAAAGGTTTTCTAACGAAGCGCCCATTTAAAAATCAATATCGATGGGTTTCAGGATTTTTCTCTAAAATCGCCGATTTACGAAATAATGAATGAATTCCTTTCATTTGGACCATACTGTATGTATATATAAGGGGTGTTTTATTGGGAGAGGGCCTAACTTTATATTACCAAAAAGAAAATCCAGGACCGCCTTAACAAAACATTTAAAAATTCGTCATTTTTAAAAACAACATGCTGTATTTTTTTAAATTGCTTTTTATAATTCGAAAGAGCAGAAAAAACTGATTCTACTCATCTACTCTTTATTTTTCCGCAGACAATTCTACTACCAAAACTTTATGAGCGTTTTGAGGGTTACGAAATGGTATCGGAGAGATTTTTATTAATTTTTTGGGTGAAATAAAATTTACTTAACTTGATTGAATTGAGTTTGTATTTTTACAAATACACATCAATGGAAAATGTAGTTCCAGACCCTGCTTACGACGTAGTAATTCAATATTTTTCGAATGTTTCGAACATCCTGTATAAGGATATATTTGGGATCTGTGCCCTTGCTACATTTGAAGATAATAAGAGCAGTTTACAAGAAATTCATTTCTGCATCCAAAGGCTATAAAAAAACTTATTTCCAATATATATATATATATATATATATATACGGGGTTGGGATAAAGTAGGGAACCAAGTAAATATCTCTAAAACGAAACGGACGATATTTATGAAATTTTACAATTAAGTGCAATGGGGCAAAATTCAGCTGATGTACATTTTTTTGTTAATCACATTCTTCCGGTTTAACCGGAAATACCTTCAACTTTTTTAATTTACATGGGACATCCTGTATATTTTTGCAGATTTTGAAAGATCTTGTTATTTTGAATTCGTACATACTTGGTTTAGTGTAAAAAATCTCCAGTTTAATAATAATAAACTGCTTTTAAGTTTTTATACATTAGAGTAAAATACCATTTAGATAAACAATTGATATTGTTTGTATTAATAGTAAGAAATAAACGAGTACTATGTAGTAGGTAACTATTGCTCAACTGTCACATTAATTTACGGAAATAAATTGTACGATTAAGAATGGTTCATTTAAGTGAAAAAGATCGAATTGAAATATTAACGATGATCTGTTATGGTGATCGTGTTAGAACTTGAAGTGTGTCATATTTTTAATGATTTGTATCCTGAAAAAAGTCCCATATCACCTTCAACAGTTACTAAAACAATAAAACGTTTTAATACAACTGGGATGGCCAAAAATTTACCAAAACCTGGAAGACCGCGGACCGTAACGAACGAAACTATTAGACAAAACATCGCAATTGATTTAGAGGAATCACCTCAAACTTCTATCACAATTTTGGCACTAAACCATGGTATAAGTCGACTTTCTGTAGGGAAGATATTTAAAAGTGAAAAGTATCATCCGTATAAGATACAATTGGTTCAAGAATTGTCAGACGATGATTTTGACTGACGGCTGGAGTTTTGCGAACGACTGATGGACATCTGTAATGTCGACGAACATTTTTCTTCTCATTTCTGGTCACGTGACACCAACAATTTTTTTTTAAATGGGACAACCGGTATAATGGGTTTAATTCTTTTATTTTATGCCAACGTTTCGGTCATTATTGTCACCTTCTTCAGGGCTGAAATGATAATGTTGAAAAATATAGACAAAGTAGTTAACAAAAATGCAGACACGATGGACGCCATATAATAACTGAAATAAATCTATCAACCAGCATTTTTAATTTTGAGATGTTGTCAGGTATATCTATCGATGAATGAAGTTATTAATAATGTCATTGTAAATACAACTTAAATTGTCCGTATCGGTTTTTTTGTTAATTGCATTTATGTTTAACTGCATTATCACCATTTCAATTATTAACCGTTTCTTATAATTTGGTTCTAAATCAACAATGGTAACGTCTTCAAAATTGAACTCGTGACAGTTTTCAAAATAGTAAATTTGTAGTACTGGCTTATTCGGATCAGTACCATGTCTGTATCGACAATAATTTTTGTGTTCTCTATCTATTCCTAAGTAATTGTTTAGTTTGTCCTATATATGTTGTAGAACAATTCAAACATGGTATTTTGTATGCTATATTGGAATTATATAATTTGTCTAACTTGTCTTTCATTAATCTGTAAAAATCACCAAGCTTCTTGGTATGATAAAAGATTGATAGTACAAATCCGTTACATAAAATATGTTTAATATTTTGAGATAATCTAGTAATATAAGGAATTTTCTAAAAATTAGTAAGGTTGTTTTAAGTGTTGTTAAGGTTTTTTCTCTATACTTTTATTTTGTTTTCTTTATATTGTCGTTTCTTATTTCTGCATGTTTTCTTTGTAACTCTTCTATTATATGTATTCTCGTGTATCCTCTTCACTTCCGGTTTGTTAATACTTTTCTCTAAAATATATTTTCTTCCTAATTTCTCCTTTACATTCTTCATCAAGCCATTTATTCCTTTTCATTATTTTACTGTAGTTAGACTTTCTTTGGGAGCTTTTTTATGGTTTTTTCTATAATATTACTTTATTTTCCATGTCCTGCATAGAGCCGATTTCTGTATCGGATTTAAAAAATGTTTGTACCCTCGTTCTACATTTTCGACCTACTTGCATTTTTTGTAGATCTTCCATATTGTGTTTAAGTGGTTATTTGTTTCTGTTTTTATCTTATCGATTACTGTTAACTTTAGTTTAGCGATTACTAGGAAATGGTTAGAGTTTGTATCGGTCCCTATAATTTTTCTAAGGTTTTGTATTTTGGTACCTTTTTCTCCTATTAATATATGATCTATTTGATTTGATTCTTTTGCTCCTGGTATTATCCAAGTTTTGAGCATTTTTTGTTATTTTGTATTAAACAAATATATATCTAATGTTTTTCTTCTTTTGCTTCAATTAGAAGAAGAAAACTATAGGAGATTCACGGTAATCAGATAAAGAAAGTGTTAACCCAAATTTGTATAAAAATTTTACTAAGGTGTGTTGTGCAAGTTGTATAGTGGTGTTTTGCTTGGTCTACCTCCTCATCCTATATTACCTAAACATATTGGATTAAAGGGAATGTCTGTTTTGTGGAGACTTGATAGTGAATCTAGATCAAGCAGCCTTGTAAATTAAAAATGTTCTGCGTCTCAATTTGAATTCCTATCCAGCTCTAAATATCATCTAAAACTTCAGAAAGATAAGATTCATTTTTCTTTTAGTTCCATATCAACAAAGGGCAAATTATCGGATTGGCTTGGAATATCGTTCCTCAGTCATAGTACACAAACCACAAGTAAGCAAAAATTTCTTCTAAGGACTACAATTAATCTTAAAATCAAAGAAAATACCGATAACAAGATGGTTAACAAAGCCGTGAATGTATCGTAAGCTTTTGTAGTATTCACGTCAATTTTTGACGTCACGATCAATAGCAGCCCGTTTATGGCCGCATGGAAGAATGTGAATTTTGTCGCGTTTTATATTCTTTATAGTGCCCGATTGGGAAAAATAGTTTTTTTGCTGAAACATGTTTTCATACAATGTATAGTTATGATTTGTAGTAACTTTTTCGCATTTAAATTTTTTGTTCCCTGTTCCAGTTCTTTTTCTTCTTACTCGTTTGCCTTTCCTCGAAACATCTTAATTTTCCAATAAAGGCCATGTAGAACCTCAACTTCCATCTCCTCGACAAAATAGATTTCTCTTCATAGGTGCCAGACATATCGGAATTATAAAGATAAACATTTTCGCGGTTAAAGAATTCCGCGTGCAAAATTCATATAGATCAAAAACATTTATACTAAAAGAACCCCTTTATCTAATGCATGTAATGAATGACTTTTATGAGGAAAAATGTAGCAAAAAAATGTAGGTTATAAAGTAAATCTCAATAGAATATTCTGACGAATATACATTGTTTCTTTGCTTAACTCCTTAACAACTTGAGATTTTGTTAACTATGGTATCACTTACAATGAAATTGTTTTTAAAAAGTTTGTTTGATTAAATATTTATATTTTAGGCTAAAGAATCTTTACTTGGTGACTTTGTCTTCCATTCTTTATGACTCACTCTATATATGTAGTTCAGCTGTTGAAATATTTTAGAAAGAAATACTGTTAGAAATATTTTAGAAATTATTATATGGTTTATCGTTATTTACCTATTCATTACTTGGATTAGTCAATTTTTTCCTTAGTTCTATATAAATCAAACAATCAGTAGCGAAACAAAACGTCGAATTAGAAAAAACGTGAACGGAACATATATTGGTCATAGTGATTAGTCGAAGTTTAATTATTTAAATATTCTTTATTTATCTGAGATTCTCATTAGTAGCACTCATTGAAAAAATGTATATTTAAAGTTTAATGTAACAAAATATATTTAAATATTCCATTATTTTGGAAATCTTAGTCTACTTCAAGCAGCACCACCAAGTAAGTAGTAATTGAAGCCACAAGCTGAAATAGAACACAAAATCAGAAGATATATTGGACATGAGAAAAATAAGAGTATATTTGTTGCTTTTAGACTTCTAAATTATGAAGCATGAGTGATGGTCATTTGTTGTACTACTAAAAAATCTTAATTTATATCATTGTAGTTATCATTAGCACTATATAACAAGTTCAGAATTATTGCTACGCCTTCACTTAAAAAAATGGAAAGAGGTATGCTTACACTTGGGCTTGTAAATGAAAAAAATTGGAAGTCTAGGCATGCAGCTTCACTTGATTTATGTTAAATATGACGGAAGAACTGGTCGAAAATAATAATAAATAGGATATCATGAAGCTAAAAAAACAACATTGTCTTTGTATTATTTTAATTTTACTTACGCCAGTTAGTAGTGATCTGCCTAATTTAAATAACCCGATAACATTGAGTTCAATCTTGCAAATTTTCAACTGCGTCAGTAAAGTAAATAACTAAAAATATAATGTTTTAATATAATTTGTTAATAAATCAGATATAAAATAGGGAGATTTTGCATCTTTTATTTTTATTGTTATTTATTATTATTGTTATATTATTATTGTGATTGGGGTTATTTTTTATTCCTTTATTTTGACCGTTTGAGGTGTGTCACATACGACTAAACTACTTTTGAAGGTGTTTTGTACTATTTGGTGTTATAATCGAATATTTTCCAATGATTAATGTACCAAATCACATGAATTAAAGATACTATGCAAAATTAATTAGGGATCTATATAAAAAATACTAAACTAATAAACTATAGAAGAATCAAATAAAATATATCCAGACCTATAATAAATTATTTACACTATACACTAGAATATTTAGAATTTTTGAAAATAAATGAAATTAATTTCTATATAAAAACATTTTTTTTTTCAAAAACTAAGTTTCAGTAATACTATTGATAATGGCTGGTTCTTCGATCATATAAACACTAGATGAGTAACACGTATCCTTTTACCACAGAGAATGTTCGGGTCCAACATCTCGAGTATATTTCAACAGTTTGTTATTATTTTTCCCCTCTGAGACATAGGCGGGTACAATCAAATTTTGAAGAGAAACATTTTATTAATATACAATGCGGTCCATATGTATGGAATAAATTCATTTTTAACGTTATTGTGAATTTTTGGGGAAAAAGCTGAGACAGGTTGTGACCCACCTGACCCACGTTTCATATTTTTGTGTAAATCCCATTTTATAAAGAAAAATTAAATAATTTTATATTAAAATTCATTTTTCTTAGGAAGTATTATTCGCACGAAATTCAGTATTCTTTTAGATATTTATGAAACAAATTCGATTTCTAAGCATTACGTGCATCTCCAGACATCATAACCATAAAATTCCTTAAAAATTAGTTTTAGTTTCATACAAAATTCTATTCCAGACATAATAATAATCATAACTATAAGATTGACTTGATTGAATTTTTATTATTAGGTAATTAATGAATTTAGGCACACTGTGAGAACAATCGTCTGTAATTAAAATTAGTATAAAAGGCTGAGCTGAAAATTGCTCAAGATAGTTCAGTTTTAAACTTCGAAAAAACGATATCACTAGTACTATATATCGTCAACAACGTACCAGCCGGCCCGACGCTTTGACAACATTTAAAAATTTCCACCTTCTAGAAGACCCATCATTCTAACGAACAGCTTTTTCTTATAAATTTCGACGCCCTTTATTTGTACGTATTTGTAGGTACTCTGACCGGCATTACATTAGATTACGATGCCCGTGATATCTCAATAAGCCAAAGTGACTTAACAATTAGTAACGAGATTAGCAACGTAGCAGTAGAAATTACATGTAGAAAAACACTGGGATTTTCACTTGGATCTCGCCCGGTGGATGGGGCGTAGGAGACTTTTGCCTTTAAATTGTAATGATATTACGAATTTCGTGCGACCGAAGTATCAGTTTACCCCCGACTTATAGTAAATTATCAGCTTGTTTGGGGTAAACGACATGGCGGTCGGCTAAGTTTTGCTTGCACTTATTCACATGGTCAACGTTACTACAGGGTTGGATTCTCTTTATTCTCTCTAAATCTGCATCATTAGGTAACTCTGAACATGAGCGGTATATAAAAAAAGACAAGGACAGCAGCAACAAACAAACAGAAGGAAGTACTACAATGGATAGAAAAGAGATTCCACAAACAAGACGAGACCCTGCAGTGTCTGCAAGAGCTGATCACCATGCTGGCGGCCAACCAGCTTAGAAGCCAACAATGACGGAACTACGTCTACGACCAACCAAGCTAAGGATAGGATCATGGAACCCAGGAGGACTACGGGAGAATATCAAGTTGATGGAGATACCACATCTACGACAGGAAGAACAGCACTGATGGTGTAGATAGGACTGGACCATTACATTACCACATCCCCTCACCGGAGGGACCCATAGGGCTCCTGTCAACAACGGTATGAATAAGGACTGCTAATAAACATTAGCATTTCTGCAGCTTACCTGACACCAGGCGCCACACTGGAAGTTTACAGTTGACAGTAGCACTCCCGACGTACTAGACATAGCCATCGTGATCAACCTGACGATGGAATGGGAAATCGCTAACCTAGAAGGTGTAACAGAACACGAACCAATTCTGGTAACCATCGGCGAAGGAGATGAAGTCAGTAATGCGACAACAAAAACCAGAACAGACTGGACAAAATTCAAAAGAATAACAGGACAAATCCTAGGACCCATCCCAACAATAAGGACCAAAGAAGACATAGAGTACACAGAGTACAACAATTAGAGGAAAACCTACAAGAAGACCTAAGAAGAAGCTCCACCACCACCACCCAAGAGAAGTACTACAGAAGATTTGCCAGCATCAGCGAAGAGCTCAAGGACCTACTAAGGAAGAAGAACCGTGCCAGAAGAAGAGCCCAATGCACAAGGAATCAAGAAGACAAAAGACGAGCAAAACTCCACAACGAAATGGTGAAGGAAGAGCTGCGATAACCGACGCCGACGATCCATGGACCTAACGGGCTGGTCTTCATCTCAGACAAGAAGTAGAAGATAAGGTGGAGAATAAGTTAACTAGTTAAGCTTGTTTCACCCAGAGAAGCACCAGGGCACGACGGAATCACAAACAGAGCGCTGAAGAACCTACCAGGAAAAGTAACGGTATAGCTGATGACCCTGATCAATGGAATAATAAGGCACCAACATTTTCCCAAAAACTGGAACTTGTCTTACCTGGTGATGATACGGAAACCTGGTAAAGACCCGCAGTTCCCATAGAACTACAGGACTATAAGCCTTCTGACAGCTATGAGTAAAATAGCTAAGAAGAGCAGACCGAAACCTTGAATGTTTTGCCAGCAGAGCAGTTCGGATTTCCAAGTCAGCACTGTGCGGAGCTTCAGGTACTAAGGATGACCCAATACATCACCCAGGGATTCAACAGAAACCAGTCGACGGGGGCAGTGTTTCTGGACGTAGCTAAAGCATTCGACAGGGTCTGGTACGGTGGCCTGATCTTCAAGATGAGGGAGCAGGGATACTCTGAAGGTATGTTAAAATTAATTAACAGCTATCTGCAGGACAGATGTTTCAGAGTAAAATTTGACGGAACCCTATCAGAAGAAGGACATCAAGAAGCAGGAGTACCGCAGGGAGCAGTTCTATCCCCACTGCTGTACAACATCTACATAGCAGACATGCCGAAGACAGCCCACACTCCCACGAGTCTCTACGCAGACGACACCGCCATAGCAGCGAGAAGCACCGAGCCACATCTAGACACCAGGTACATTCAGAGAGCCATGGACTCCATCCACGAATGGTACGTCAAGTGGAAGACAGCTCTGAACGCCGACAAAATCCAACCGGTTTTCTACACTAAGAGACAACACCAACCAGAAGAGGAAATATAGCTAGACGGAACAGACATTGGATGGTCCGACAGTGCTAAGTACCTTGGTGTAACAATGAATAAGAGGCTGACATTCCAACAACACGTAGAGAAAGTGAGAGACCGTATGAGGCAGGCAAGAGCCAGGATGAACTGTCTACTAGGAAGACGAAGTGAGCTGAACTTGAGGACCAAGTTGTTACTGATACGTTTCATAATCATTCCGATTATAACATACGCATAGATAGCATGGAGATACAGGGCAAAGACTCACAAAGAAAAACTACAGAGGCAACAAAACATCACCTTAAGAATGACAGTGAACGCCCCCTGGTATGTTCGGAATAACCAAATATACAGAAACACTGCTGGAGGTCATGACGGACAGAGCAAGAAAGCTCTTCGAGTAGTTGCAAATCCATCCAAATCAGGAACTAAGAGAATTAATGAACTACACCAGAGAGGACTATAGGAGGCACGCAAGGCTTAGTAAGCAAATAGAAGAGGACGAAGAACAAGACCAAGGCCAATAAGATGAAAGGAAACCCAACAAAGAGGACAAAAACACGAGGAACTAACATACACCGCTAAGAAGAGGATACAACTAAGAGGAGAAAAAGTGCGCAAGGTGACCAAGAGGGAAGACCAAGGGAGAAAAGAGCTGGCCAATCCCCTAGATAAAAAAGGTAGGATAGGTTGTATCACCCCAATTAGCCCCTGGGGTGATATCATGAGGGAAGAATGTGGACGAATGTATCAGAATGTGAATGCGAGGGGACCTGTCTGGAGACAGGGGGTGGTGGAATGGGTTCCCCATCTGTATATCAGTAAAACAGATATGGAATATAGGAGACCCAGGCTCAGTATGAATATATGTGTGTGTGTGTCATAAAGGGTAGAACTATCTTTTTTTGTAGTTCATGTTGGCGACAAACAAACTGGCAATATTTGGTATCTAGCGTTATGTGATCGAAAGGCTGGTTGAATATTATTCATCTTCTTCGCATTCCGCTGTCGTAATTATTGACAATAACTTTAAAATATAAATCGTTATCGATATGTATGTATTTAAGAATAAAGCTAAACATATTTTACTAAAATTTGACAGTTATTTAAGCCTAGCTGTAAAAAATCAATTGACATTTAAAAAGGTCATTATGTCATTAGTGAAAAAAAAATATATTTTTGGTTTTTTTAAATATTAGAGAGATATCGCAAATAGAAACGTTATTACCGTATAACGTTATTTTCGTACGTTAACAAGCATAACGGGTTATTAAAACGCATGTAAAAATATAGACAACGCCAAGCACAATACTTATATGAACAATTAACATTTTTCATTAAAATTAACCTCAACGATAATTTAAAAGCATATATAATATACACCGGTTACTTCTGTTTGACACATGTTTTTTGTGAACTTTTAGCAACGGCAATAAAAATATAAGAGTTGTTGTTTGAAGCACCAAAATTAATCCTCTAATAGACTCGATCAACTTTGACATTACTTTTTCTTCTTTTTCTTTCTGTTGTAATTTATATCTTATGATTATTTATGTGTTTCATCCCAAATGTCAAAATAAGGTATCTCTTTAATACCGTCCCTTACTTCTCCTTAAATAGCGTTAGCCTTATCCTTTATTACCGTAATATTCAATTTGCGCTTGCGTAGATATGAAAATACTGTATTGCCTTATTACAAAAACGAGCTTGCGATATCTCTCAATTTAAAAATTTTAAATAATAGAGAAACGTTGAACAACTTCAGATATATTTTTTCTTTAATGACAACTGAAGGTTTTAAATATGCACCAAAATCTCTCTTTTGTGTAGCACGAAGTTATCCTATCGATAATAAATATATTCATAATAACACTGACACAAAATCTCCCTAAACAGTTACGCCACACATTATAATTTTGTCACACTTACTGCATTTTTAGTTTTATCAACTGTTTCTTGAGCAAATAATTTTTGCGTAACGCTAAATAAATTTTCTGCCTAAAAATTAATGATTAAGGATTAGCATACATCAAAATTTTTATTGTCTTGGTAACTTTAGTAACTCACATTGTCATTCATTTCATAAATTGTCAACATTTTTAATTTCGCTTTAATTATTATCAAAATCAAAAAGTAATAAGTACAAATAACTACCAAGTTAGAAATCTAAGGAAAAAAATGCCTAAAAAATGTACTCCCGCATGTCAACCATGCAAGCCACCACCGTGTCCACCTAGCTGCCCGCCTCCTGGATGCCCTCCAGTTTGTCCTGCATGTCCACCTTGCCCACCCCCATGCCCAGAAGCGGGCACATGCGGGTGTGGGTCAAAATGTAGAAAATGTCCACCACCGCCGAGACCCACGGAAGGTTGTGGAAAACCAAACTGTACGTGTTCACCATGCGTCACAAAACAGAACATTTAAATAATAAATAGAACATATTGCAACGATAAAGAAATGTTTCACTTAATAAAACCATAATTAAGGTAAAAGTAATTAAACTTTTGATTTTATTTTGTAAATATTTCTTGTGAATATGGAGATTTTAGTTGAAGCATCAACCCTTAATAATAGAATCAAAATAAAGCAAATTTTTCGCGTCATAAGATTAAGCCATTTATCGAGAGACCATGCTTATCGTATGGCAAATTTCATTCATCCAAATGTATATACATTCACTTAATAGGAGCTAAATGTACCTAATATTATAAATGATATTAAGCGTTACCTTAAACAATGCCCTATTAAATATTTCGTAGACCAAATCTCCTAATTGCTGTCAATTGCGTTAATTTCCAGTAATGATTCGGTGCTGGTTTAACCCCAGGTTATAGTGAAATATTTCATATTACTTTAATGAATTCGAATAAAAGAGAATTATAGTGGAAAGAAGATATTTAGGTACTACATTTATATCCAAAATTTTTATTTCGGTATTTGAATTTAGAGAATTGCAATACTTTTGAATATAGGCAATAAATTCGTATATTAGAAGAAGTGGAAAGATAAATAAACGAAACTGATAGATAATAAAACCCATTTAAGAAGACACAAAAGATAACTTTTGCACTATGTATTATTGAGCCACTTCTGAAATAAATTGGCAAAACAGTTAGAGATCGATTGTAGCATGTCTGAACATAGTAACAAATTGAACAGAAGAGATTGGATCAAATATTAAAATAATACCCTTTTACGAAAAGATGAGTGTTTAGGTCCACTTAAGTTTGGCGCGCCAGAGATACCAATGCTCATGGAGGTTAAACCTATGGAAAATACTACACTAGAGGTTAACCTGGTATCAACTTATAAATGATTTAATCAAATTATTGGAAACTACAACATTAGTGGCCAAACGAACTTTAGGTAAAACTTTCGAACTAAGTTTCAATGCTGTACTCGCCTTTCCAGTATGGTGGACAAAGACAAATCAGTCTGCATATAGGGTCTAGCTATAGTGTACTCTAATAATCCTCTGATATTGAATTCAGGAGGGGGGGGCGGTCAAGAATTCGATTGTATAGACTGAAAAATAATTATTAAATTATAGAAGTTAGATCAGGACATATAAATGTTTTGCTAATGCCATATTGTATATGAGAACTGATATATCTTTACCAATACTATATTTATGAAGAACCGTAGCTCCTTAAGGTAAGTAAAGATACCAGTGCTTTGTAATATTTTTGGCAATAAAAATGGTAATGAAATTCCTCTAAGAGCATCAGATACAAAACTAAAAAATATCTATGTAAAAATAAATGCGAAACCAACATATATTGAATACCACAGTCAAAACCCACAGAAGTTAACAAAACGAAACCTTCTTCAACCGGTTTTAAGGCATGCATAATTTTAATTGAGCAAAACTCCCTCCTTTGAGGGCTTCCTTAATAAGTGGTCTGATAAGGGTTCCTCACCAAAGTTGTAATTCTAGATTTGTCATATCAATCATTTGTTTAATTTTTATTTGATACTCTCTAAATAATAGTTATTCTAAATTTTTCGAGATGACCAGAAGATTTTTGTATTTAACTGTATTTTTTTTCCTCATACACATGAAGATAATTCATGTAAACTAACACTAATTGTTGTATTGCATGGTACTAATTTAGTGTTTATTTCCTGATTTATGTAATATTTTAATAGATCTTATAGTGTCTTATTCACATTCTTTCTCAGAAAATTAGGACACAGATGGTTTTAACGAAGATTTAAATCAATATTTTGTATGTACTCAATACCATCTATAACGTGTTAGATGCTGATTTACTTACATTTGATAAGCAATGCTGAGATGTTTCCAAGATAATGATCATTTTTAAAGAATGTCCGCCTATCCACATGACTTGCAACTCTATGAAAAACATCCTAGCATCTTCTGCTTTTGCAATCTCCGTGAAAAGGAAATATGGACTAACAATTAGATGTACGAAAATGCAAAATATAATAACCTAATAACAGAACAAAAATATGGTTATTTCGCAACTCTTCAAGATAAATACAAATTATTTAACCTGCAGATATTATTAGTATATCTTTGAATTTATTTGTGGTATACTAACTTTTAGGAAATGTAAAGAGATTCATGGTTGGTTAAACGGAACGACAAGATGTGCTTTTAAGGGACCGTTAAAAACGATCAATTAAGATTTAAAATTTCTTTTGCGGTGTTTAAATTATACAAAGAAACTCAAAAATGATCTTTGTCAAACGTTATAATAAATATATTTTTGTTTGTTCGGTTTTAGAATATCAGACCTAAGGAACATAGTTCCCACAAAATCCTTTCTTCAATTTTCGATATTTTCAAAAATGAAGGTTTTCAGTAACAAAATACAAGTTACTTTTGTTTTATTATATGAATCATATTATATGTCTTGTCGTTACTGATAACCCAACGATAAAAATCTTCCTTTATATATATCTTACCAATACTCCAAACTCTCCTGTTCTATTGATTATTTCAACAGTTTCAAAAAGTTTTCTATGAGCCTTTGTTAGTTCATTTACCCTTATTGCTAAAACAAAAAATGTATTTATAATTATTTATTACTTTTTTTATTTAAATAATTTGACAGCACCGGCTTTGAATTTTTAATGAAATTATATAAAACATTTGTTCCAGTTTAATAAAACAAAAAATGAATTTTCAAAATATTCATCACCAGTTTTACCACAATTCTAATCAACTGTATAACGGATGATAAACAAAGATAGTCTTTTTTATTATTTAGGGCTTAGGCGACTGGACAATCGAAAAATAATGACTTAAAAAATATTGTACGATACTTGACCGTAAATTGTTTTGTTGGTCTCGTTAACTTTCCATTAGGATTCGCTTGTGGTTCGACCTGCCAACATTACTTTCCGACTTTCTTGTCAGTTCATCTTGGACTTAAAGAACGATACATGCAAATGAGAAAAATCCTTTCAGTTGTTTTGTTCTTTGCTGTTTTGTTAAAAGTGCTAAAGTATTTTAACGATTGCTAGTTTTGGAAGTTAAATAATTTTAAGAGGTCTTAACGTTAGAGGATTAACTTCAAGAAAGCGGAGACGGTCAATAAGTTTTCTCTAATCTTTTTCTAATAAAAAATTATTTTTTGGGACGCATTTGTCTCAAGTTATCTGCTAAAATGACATCGAATATTGAAATTTTTGATTGGATTAATTCAATCTTTCTTAGTATTTAGGAGTATAATTGAAGATCTGTGAGATAAACGTAGAGAGTGCGCTATAAACTAGAAAATGCTCATTTCAACATTCAGGACTTAATCTTGATATTCGAACGAGAGTCATTTGACCAGATAGGACAGTTTTAAACGTCTTTTTTATACAGTTTGATTTGGGGCGAATAATCGCACATATCACGAGTAAGTACTTTCAGACTATTCGAGACCGTAGTTCTAAAGCTGACAGTCAGACAAAGTAGCCTCAATGAAGCCACTTTATTTCTAGGTCTTGAGGTTATAAATATTTTCTATTGAGGAATAAAGCCGACTTAATTAGTTTGGTGTTTCAATCAATAAGAATTTGTCATTGTTGATATCATAGTTTAAAATAAATATATTTTTTAAGACATAATTATACACTTAAATAAGAGGCGTTCAGTAATTATCGCTGATGATAAATCTGATGATTTTCCGTTAGAAGAAACTCTCTAGTCGCAAACATTTTGCAGGATATTCAGAGAGATATGGCCTCAATGAATACTAAATATGGAGATTTGCTGCAGTCTGTCAATTTCTGCAGTGATTCCATTATAACTTTTGAAAATACTATTTCTACCCTTACGAATAAGGTCAAACACATTGAAAAATCACTGCCGATGATGTTGATTTCTCATACCGTTATTATAAAAAATACTTGACCAATGTTGAAACGAATATTTCTCAAAATCCTAAATACTTCTGGCAATTTGTAAAGAACAAAAGAAATGCTCATAGCTTACTGCTCAAGGCTCTACTACCGATTTACAAGAAATCTGTAATATATTTTCCGATTATTTCTATTCTCTGTTTGTTCCAAGTAACACTAGTAACTTTTGTAATATTCACACCAATACACCATTGAATCTTTCTTATTATACTATTTCTCGTAAAACCATTGCGAAAAAACTTGAGAATTTACCTAATAACCCATACAACACATTTGGTATCAGGAACAGATATTATAGAAACCGGAACTTTATAAAAGTAAATGCTTCAAACCTGTTACCTATTTTTTAACTTAAAGATTAATAACTTTATTATGCTGAAAAAGTGTAGCAGTTACCTATTTGCTACTTCAATTGACTACAACGAAGGCCCGCCACCTTGAAAACATTTTTAAATTTAATGGAACTACCCGGCTACTATTAAAATAGCTTTTCAAAAGATTACTACTTTGAAACGGCAAAGCTTTGAGGCAGTTACTAGTGGAACTAAATTGTGACTTACAAGAGATGGTACTTTACAGTTCCAGGCAGCAGTTCTAGCAACGTACCTGGAATAAGCAAGGGAACTTAAAAGTATAGAAACTTTAAGTAACATACGTAGAACCCGGGTCCCCCAGTAGAAGACTCTCTTGAAAGTAGCCGCTTCTTTCACATGCCACTATATAGTGAAGTATACTTAAAATCGCTACCCTATAGTATCATTATACTATTTAGTAACATCAAGTTTAACAAAATGGATTCCAAAGTAATTCGTCTGATAGATTTTCATCTACTTTTTATAGAAAACTGAAAAAAACAGCAAACAACCAAGTGAAATTTAATTTAGCTGGTAATTACATACAACAATAAGCCATCTAACAATTCTAATTTAACCTACATATACATGTCAATTGTCAATAGAGAATCCGTAATTTTTCAAAAGTCATTGTTAAGTTGCATGACAATATTTTCTTTCGTAATAGTTTGTAATTTTTTACATAAGTAATAAAACAAACTGAATAACACTGACAATATAATATCGACACATAGATTATCGATATTTTTAAGAATAATTGAAAGATATTTTCAGCATCAAATTATTTATACGTGTAGTTCAATATGAAACAGGATATAGAGAAATTGTATTTTAGTCTTTAAAACGTATGAATATGGTAACTATTTAAATTATAAAAAAGTGAAAAACGGGATCTTGGTGGCGAAAAAAGTCGTACTGCACTTTATCAGGATCTTTGCGTTAGCAAAGTAGAAACTGCTACCATACAGTTCCATTAGGATGGTTCCGATTGTTATTTTATTGTAGCGAATACTTTAAAAGACACAACGGTTGGAATTTGCCACTTGTAGATGGCTAATATAACATAGAAGTAGCAAAAAGTGCTTTGAGATACATAGGTATCATTTCCGCCATTTAAAAAATTAAAATATGGAACGACACCATTATTTTAAAGATCAAAGTAATGCTATTTCCGATAAACTAACAAAAGAATCTTAATATACTTTCTCCAATGATGCATTTATATTAATATAAAAGAGATTTATATAAAAAAAGAAAATTTGTCATTATATCTAAAATATTTTTTATTAAATATGTGTATATATTGAGGGCGCTTTTATTTTTTCATCCTAATTTTCAAAAATTTACGATAAATTTTCATTCGTTTGTAAATTTTGTATCCGATATGAACAACACATGAATTATTTAGATATTATCAATTCTGGTTATACCGCCATATTAAGTATAAGTATTAAAAGAATGATGTTATGGAAACCTTAGTGAATGGAATAACAAGTTAAGTTGAGATAAGTAATATTCAGAAATATGAAAAACAAAGACAACAAACATGGAAAATATCGGAAGTGAACGCTACTACACGGGAACTACCCTGGAATGTTCCTAGAACGTAGCCGTGAGGTTCCATGAAGTTGTAGGGACTGTAGCCGGAACGTAACAAATACGACTTGGCTACGTGACATTTGTTCCCCACTTTGGTACCAGGAACAGATTTAATCCGTTCCTACGAACTAAGGCAAACCACTATGTGGTGACATATTTAGTCGCTACCACGTAGCAGGTACGAAATGTGTTGCTTGGGAAAGGTCCTGGGCCAGATAAGCTACCTACCGATTTTATTAAAAAATGTAAAAAATCGCTAATAGAACCTTTATTTTTTGCTGTTTAATAAATCACTTGCTGATGGTAAATTTCCTGATAAATGGAAAATTGCTTTCATTATCCCAATTCATAAATCCGGAAACAAAAATAAAATTGAAAACTACAGACCTATTTCCAAATTAAATATTTTTAGTAAGGTAAAGTATAATTTTTGATTTCCTTTATTATGACGTAACAAATTGGCTTAATATTGAACAACCTGGTTTCATGAAGAAACGATCAGTTGATACTAACTGGTTCTTATACATTGAATATATACCCAAAAGTCTTAATGATAGAAAGAACGTTGGTTCCGTATATACTGACTTTAGTTAGGCATTTGATAAAATCGATCATTGCATCTTTGTCTCGACAATATCTATGGTCGGTATACATGGTAATCTTCTAAGATGGTTTGACTCATTTGACTCAATTGGGCTTCATATATTGTTTTGATTTACATATCCTTTTACTTTAAGAACGTTATACCGATTCGGCTTAAGTTTTTTTGGGGATAGGGTAAAACTATAAAGAGCAACAGAAAGAAGAACATTCATTTGAAGCGAGAGTAAGAGAGAGAAAGTAGATTACACAAGAATGAAGGCGTTGGCAATGAAACGATTCTTGGTGACCCTGATCGATCTCATCCGACTCCAACACGCAAAACGTAATGAATTCGGATTAGATCAGACTGCTGAGTCCATAGGTAAAACTCATAAGGTAAAACAATAGATTCTAGTTTTAACATAACTGTATTAATATGCCGACCGTTTATACTACTTGTGAAAAAATACAAATAATTAAATGGTACTATGGGGGTAATTCAGTCCAAGAAATTATAAATTTATTTGTTGTTGCCTTTGAAAATAGGCCAATTCCCTCAGAAAACACAGTTCGCGCAATTATAACAAAATTTGATAAATTTGGCTGTGTTAATAATTGCAAAATGTGTTGTTCTTCTAAACAACCACGTCGAAATCAATTAACGGAACAACGGGAAATTAGGGAAACGCAAATATGTGCTCTAGCTGAAGCTATGCCGTCTTCAAGTAGACAAATTGCCGAAGAAGTTGGCTTGAAGGACAGACGAATCCGAAATATTTTAAATAGAAACGGATATTCTTGTTATAAAGTACAGACCACTCAAGAAATTTTTCCTGGCGACCATATTAAACGAATGGAGTTTTGCTAGATAATGATGGAAAGAATCAAATAAATAAGTTTGGAGATAAGATATTATTTTAAAAGATAAAATAATATCTTTCGTTTGAAATAAATTATCGTAACATATTCCGGTAACTGCGACAGTTAAGTGTACACCCCTACCTATATTGTACTGAACTAAATGACTAAAATCAAATTCAGACTGGGAGGCGCGACTCCCCACTTAACAATCGGGTTTTAACGCTCGCTCTTTTTTTATAATGCTGTCGCATTTCCTCCTGTTAATCGGAAATCCCCAAAAAAACTTAAGCCAAATCTGTATATGGCATATGACAATAGTATTTTAATGTTTGGCTCTATTATTTGGCATCCGTGTTACTCCATATACATTTCCAAATTAGAATATATTCATAACAGGTTCATTTCCTATTGTAAAAGAAAATTTTATCCTGACATAGATAGACAGCGTATTCGATCTATTTTAAAAATAATTTTCATTCGAGCAGAGTAGACAAACTGCAGATGTACTATTTGTTCACAAAATTCTTAATAACAATACTGATTGTGTGAACTTATAAACTCCACAAAAATTCGTATTCCTAACTACACTACGAAAAATAATTATACATTTCTCAAACATCCACCAATTATTTCCAAAATTCTCCTTTACAGAGTAACAAATACCTATAACAGATTGTCAAGCATTGTGGAAATAGATATAGTCTTCAACAGCGCATATTTAATTAATAAACTATTGAAGAATTATTTTTTAGAAACCTAATCTTGTTTTGATATCTATTGTTTTATTTACTTATTTCAGTCTATCGAATTTTTAATTGTAATTATAATTGTACTACATATTATTGTATTAATGTAGTTGATACTTTTATGGGTTTGTCCTGTCTGTATCCCAAATAAAATAAATAAAATAAAATTTCAGAGAGTAAAGTATCAATTTTTGGTTAATACGATTCGTTTATTTATCCGTTTGTTTGTTCAGGTCAAACCCCTTTTCCTAGATTACTATCAGAAATTTCTTTGTAACATTTGTAAATACCCGTACCTGAGAAAATTACAGAATCAATTAGAGATTTACCAACAGCCAAATACGGCACATTAGTGGTTACGTCGTCAGCCATATTTGTTAGTCTATACCCTTGGGCGTCATTGGTGCCCAATATGTTTAGTGATATTATTTAGTCGAATGAGAAATCAGTTACACTAAATTAGTATGACGTCACCAGTTACATTAATGACGTCAGAATCATCCAATTCGGCCTCTTAGTATAGAATGAATTAATAAGTATGATTTGTGACGTCACAATAATGCGCCCTATTGCTATTAGGCTTTGCATTTTATAATAATCAAAACGAATAAGCGTCCTTAAAAGCATTTTTGAGACTTTCCGATTTAAAAAAAGAAAATTTGTATTGGGGCCAAAGCGTTTTTAAGCTAGTATTTATATAAAAATATTCAGGGTGGTTAATAGCTTATACTGGTGGTAACGCTGAGGGTATATGATGAAAAGGGGATATCATGAACAACAACTTCCTTATTTTGCAATGCATATATTACGCTGGTGACATTTGTTTTGGTATGTAACGTTTTACAGAATAGTATTCGTGACTACTGTAAAACAACGCATTGTGATTTATTTTAAATGTAGTTGGTTACTTAACTAATTTTTCTCCCTCAAACATTGTAGCAAGTGTATTCTAGGTAAGAATACTACTTGTAGTTACATTCAGAAAAATAAGCAAACAATCAACTTTGACAGAAACGAATTATTGACGAATGGTGTGACAAAAAATGACCAAAAGCGATACATATACTGATACTAGTACAAATTAATTAAACAATTTTGACTAAGAAACATATACGACATTCTAAAAGAGTTTATCCAATTACCATTAATTTTTACATTTATTTATTTGTATTCAGTTTATGTTTTATTGTGTCAAATCAATATTCCAGAAATTATTCATATTCCAGGAAAATTACTCGAATCTCGAATGATATTTGAAAATATTATTCAACCAATTTATTTGTGTTCGAAAAATCTCGATTAATTTTTATTGAATTTGAAATACCAACCTCGATTTTTTGATGAAGGCACAACGTATACTTTCAGTAAATACCAGATTTTTCATTTAAACCTTTGTTTTTGGAAACTGTTGGCAACCGAGCACAATACATATGATTAAAATTAATTTACTTTAAACAGGTTAAAATAATATTCAACACATTGGTTTATTCACTATATTCTTCCAGATCTTTTTATCTGGACTTTTAACGTTTGTTTCAGCTCCAACCAATAAAAAAATACTTAAAATTACATTATATGAGGTAACCAATCAGCATCCACTAATTTAATATACTCTGTGCACGGCAGAATTTGGAAAGTTGCAATTACCTATTGTCTACCATCAAATTAATCAGTCACTCAAAAGTTAAGTTACTTACACACAATATAATACAGCCATGTTCTCTGGTCACACACAATGTCAAATAAAGTTGTTGCTCACAGCGAATTAATAAAAGTGGATTAAAGTTGTATTATAATTAATGACATCGCTCGATTTGTCATTATTATTTCACAGTCTTAAGTTAATGAATTTAATAACTTAATAGTAAAAATACGATATTTGTAACTCTAAATTTAAGTTGTGAACTATTGCAACATGAAAGTTTTGTTCAAAGTGAAATAGAACGACTCATAGTGACAATGGATAGTTTACATGTTAATCGTAAATATTTGTTTTTTCGTATGTTTTTTACATCCTTTTCATTAAATTTACTAAAAAATACTCAGTTTACCATTTTTTTTTGGCTGAAAGTAACTGCCCAGATAATTTTAAAGTACTCTAATCGACCAGTCCATTTAATCGATAATAAAAAGTTACGCTGAGTATTAAAGCTTTCAAATCTCTATAGTTACAACATTCGTTTAAAGGGCGAAATAACCACTAGAACCCTCTGAGATATAAATAATATGTGAGGGTTATATGTTTAAAAACCCAAATAAAACCTAAAAAATTTTAAGAATAAGCATGCTCCTATTTTATTAGGATATGTTAACTGTAGTTTTATTCTCTATATTTTACGTATTACTAGTAGCATTACCTGTATCATTAACTTCCAAATTATGAGTCAAATTTGGGGGTATAACTCTGATTTCTCCATTATGAAAACTGCTCACGTTAAAAATTCGTTCAGTGATTATTTCCTGCAGTGAATGATTCAGACTGTCGATTCTGATTGTTGTGAAGTAAATCATGTGGCAGAAAAATAAAATTTCATTGAGCATGATGAATTTCAGCAAGTAAAATGGTATGTAATCTCTTAAGAGGATGAAGATGCCATCAATTTTTTCAAAATTTGTATGCCAAGCCCAAATGTCTAGCGTGTAGATTACTGCATAAAATACAAGGACGGCTGTTATTGATAAAATGGATACAATCCTGTGCTGCTTTGGGTTTTGAATTATTAGCTTTTCTTCAATCTAAAAAGGTAATTTTACACTTTACTTCTCTAGATGTGTTCAACTAGATTATTATTTTATGAGGGCGCTTCATTAGTATTACTCGATTAGAGAGAATAAAAGAATAAAGGGCTAATTCGTGTATTAATAAAAGAACGTTTATTATCTAGGGCTAATAAGAATTCGACCACAACCTTCTCATAAAATACATATAATAGATTTGTATAATAAACCTATATTTTGATCTACAGCGCATTACATTTCAAAATATTTTTAAGTTATCACGTGATTTACTTTCTTAAAATGGTCTATTCTGATGAAAAAGATATTTCCGTAATTTTTTTCAGTGGCGTGCTCGAGCAGATCAGGGTAAATTTAGTCGCTATATTTTTGAGGTCTCTTTTTGAAAGGTTTTTATGTTATTTAACATAAGCTAATCATTTCATTCTAAGTATAGTGTTTAGTTTTTATTATATGTATTTTAGTAAAATAGTTGGAAAATAAACCAACAAATATTGTTTAACAGTACTAAATATTTTACTTTTTTGTCTACAACTACGAATTAAATAATCTAGAATTGGTAAATAACCAGTGACTGAACTTTCCGCCGTCTCTCATAAGCGACTGAAGAAGTCGGTGGAATGACTTTATCATATGGAACTTTATGTATTTCTATTACTTCCAGAATCTTCTGACGGTAGAACTGTGGATCTTTTGCCAGTATTACTGTGTTATCTGTGAAGAGAATTTGGTGGCTTGTTTGGTGCTTGTGTTCGGCAATTGCAGAATGTGTTAAATGGCCAGATTTTACAAATTTTAAAAATTTTACAAATTTTACCGATACGGTGTGTGATGGAGGAGCAAATATATGGTAAAGATACTGTAGGAGTTTGAAGTTGAAGTTCTGAAGGCGAATTTTTGTATCTAGGTTCTTGGGTATTTGAAAATAGATCTTTGTAAGTCGAATTTTTAGTAGTCGTTGAAAAAATGTGCTAATTAAATGTGATTCAGTTCTTATAAAAGATTTTCAGGTTGTGACCAGTACATCCACATAAGAAAGGGATCCATTTTATACTGTTTCTATGGTATTAGAGTGTTGGTTGTTAAGATTATTTAGGAAAGCTTGAAGTGTATGTTGACCATGAGGCAGGTAACGGAATTAGACTTTAGGATTGAGGTGAAAGGACTCGAGTGCTATTTCTTCAAAGGTTTCCATGAAAATATCGGCAATGACTAGGGATAACAGTGAACCCATTGGAGTGCCGGAGATCTGAAAATGGCACTGGTTTTGGAAAGTGAAATATATGGAAGTCAGACATTTTTCCGTCAAATGGACTTAGGTTTATAAAACTCCTCTGTATAAATATTGAGATACTTTTTCAATTCTGTAAAATTAACGTTTCATAAAGCAATATAATTACATTTAAAAGCTTTTTAAACGCTTAAAATTAATCTGTTGAAGAGAATAATATGCCGATGGTTGAGACCAACTTTAAGGTAGATTGTTAGGGTCATCATGTATAGATAGAATTTTGGTGTCTGTGAAGAAATGTCTTTTTATACAATTTTACAACATATAGGCTGTGTAATTTTATTCCGTATATAGGATTCGGATAATAAGGATGATTCGGCAACATTCTGCGTTTCGTGGCTACTCACTAAATAAGAATCACCTTTTAACCGACGAAGTTCGAATCTTGCAACTCCCATCGTATGTTGGTTAGAATAAAATTACATTGCCTTTATGTAAATTTTATCAAGTTCTACTAGTGGCCAAAATACATTACAGTTGTGGGTTTTTAAAGATATATGAATTATACATTTAAAAGTTCTTACGTCGTTAAAATTTTCGCAGATTTTCCAAAAAGACTGTATCTTTCCAGGTGTAGCCCCCACACAAAAAAATGTGATTAGAGTTATAGTCACTATGTCACATGTAGTCAAGTATTGTCGTTTCCCTCCTGTTTCTTCAATTTTTTCATCAAATTCGCATAAGAGGCTATACAAAGTTATTGAACCTACAAAAAAATCTTATACCATGCAGTTTTGGTGATATGTAAGTTTCATTACGTTCAAGCTCTTTTTTGAATAAAACAGTGCGTTGAGGCAGATTTTTTTAAATGAATTATTAAATGTTTTTGTCCAAATGAAGCGTTAATTCCTGGAATATATTGTATTTTAAGTAACTGTGTTTGCAATTTTTCTTTAAAATATTCTAAAGTCTCTAATTTACTAATATAGATTAGATCTAAATTTCTATTTAAATACATGTTTATGTTTATGTAAACAGTGTTAAAACATTGTATTAGCTTTTTTTAATTATGTAATAACGAGGTTGGGCTAACAGTAATCGGCCTAGGCAAGAGGTGACACCACTAATATGAAAGCAATATATTTATTCGTATAGGATTTTTAATACAAATCCCGTTGCACGTCATATATCAATTATGAGATCACGACCCTGCAGTGTTGTCGGCTTGTCTAAATTTTTTGGCATTTTGTAGAAATAAACGTCAATAATCAGCTTATTCACACTATGTTTGTTTTGAAAAAAACAGTTTTTTTTATAAGTTAACTATCTAGCAAAGCAAAAAAATAAAGACAATATTATAAAATTACCGAAAACGTGGTGAAAACACACAACTGGTTGACGGCCGGACGTCAGAAATCGTTGAAATATTTCAATCTAAATACTCGACAACGTCGCATCAAGGCATGCCAATCGCTACAATGTCATTTCTTCATCATAAATACGAGTCTCATGGGCGTAGAACATTTCAAAATTATTTAATGTAAATTATGGTTTTTTGAGTACTAAACATATAATAATGATTTATAAACTTTATATTATAAAGAATAAGACGTATATAAGCCAATATAATTGAAATAATTTTAAAATGATCAAAATAATTACGATTACTTTTTCGGTTTTTTAGTACTGTGACTATGTTCATGAGTCCTCGTGAATGTTCGTGATGTTTCGTATGATTTATCTTAGTTAGGGAAATTTTAATTAGTTGGCAGTACTATGACGAAAGAGGTACGTCACTCCTGACGTGCAACGGTATTTGTACTAAAAATCCTATAAATACTATCTTTCAATTGGTATCGGTTTCAGCTTGCTGCGTCATTATCAATTAATTTGTTTGACAGTCATTGAAAGCGAACAACTTTCGTGTTTTTAAAAAATGAATAAAATCGAATATTGTATATTTACTTAATACTTGTTTTAGAAAAAGGAAACGCACGATGATATTAATAACCATATAAATTATGTTTATGGGGACTCTCCTTATACATTTGAATTTAAATACGATATTATGATTATTCTTGCTTTTCTACTAGAGTACTACCTTTTTAGATGAATTTTTCATATTTTAATATACATACAGGGTGCGGCATTAGTACGTCGAAGTACGATTAGTCCGCTATTATGAAGTTCAGGAACGCAGTACCAGACCAAAGCTATGTTTTTTATCTTTGGTCTGGTAATGCGTTCCTGAACACATTGTATATTTGGGACTAATTTTAAAATGTAAATCTCAAGACCGCCTACACATTTTGTAAAAACTTTTTTTTCGTAACTTTAATAATAGCGGGCTAATCGAGCTTCGACTCACTAATGCCGCACTCTGCATAGGCATTAGTATAGTTTACTCCTTTTTTTATTTCATGTGGTTTATAAAATCCACAAGTATCTTTCTCCAAACATCTTTCAAGGAAATATCTGTATATGCTTGTCAAATAGTTACCTTCTAGAATATCTAAATTTACATAATGTTTAGTTTGAACTCTTAAAGGCAGAAATGATTTAGTGGATGTCACAAATAAAAGGTTAACCTTTTTAAATTAATTCAATTTAATATATGATAATAAAATATTGAAATTGTTATTTTAATCGCTAAATATCTTAAAAATTGGGGGTGTTGTATAGTTTCTATATTAGGGATTATTTAAATCATTAAATGTACATTCCGAACTTAAATAAGAGACATCAATTCATTTGTTTGTTTGATCCTACAGAACATTGCGGTAATTGGTCAAAACTCATGTAAGTTCTCATTAATTTTTTTAAAATTTGTTGAGCAAATTTGCTGATATGTCAATTTTTTTTAATCGGTATAAAAATATGATTTTGCAACTATGATATTTTAAATTGTCTTCATAAAAAATTGGACCCTAAGTGGAATATAATACTTCCAACCTTTATTTCAATATTTTCTAATTTGCAAATAGATTCAAAAACTATATTTTTAGTATTTGTTGGATATCTCAAGAACTTTACAAAAAATATGGCCAGTGCTTGTTTCCAGCCTAAACTATTACTTTCGGCCATTATTACCCAGAGTCGGCCAAAAATTACATTTTAAGCTCATCTTATTAATACATATAAAACAGTATTTCTAAAATCAATGTTAAATTTAATTGTTTTAAATACAAAATCTAATTATCCTTCATTTAGAGGCCCGTTTTTTCAATATTTCTTAATATACGTATACTTGGTATTTTAACAACTGTACAAAAATATTTATAACATTTTGGGTTAATTAAAAACAATTATTATTAGTTAATGTTCTGTATATATATTCACCCTTCGTTTCTTTTAAACCTAAATTATTGAATAAAGTTCTTAAAAGTTTCTGGACGATCCTGAAATTCAAAATAATCAATTATTTTTTCAGAATTTATGCTGTTCTTAGTATAAGTAGGTGTTCTGCATTTTTAAAGTTGCCATTCCAGATACTTTACTATATTTTTCAATTTAAATTTTCTTGGAATTTTATAGGAAATATTGTGTAATTGAGTCTGAAAATAAATATTTAAATCATAATGCTATATCATTATTTTTAGAAACATACACGAATAATTATGCACACTAAATCCACACAATTCGTTCAAAGAAAACAAGGTACTTAATCCAGATAGTTCAGATAATTCGTTATTAATACTTATTATTATATTATTAATGTATAAAAGTTCTTATTTGCTTCTCAGGAATACCTATATCTATTTCCATCGACAAATCACAGTTTTCATTAATTTCGGATTGTACAGATATTTAATCTGGAAAATAATGGTAATTATATATGTGTCGTTTATTATTTAACCTTAACCTTACTTAAATTACGTATTTGTCTTTAAAATGAATAGCACAATCATTAAAAACTTATGACATTTGGTGTTATAATTATTACTCAAAAGATAACTATCCACAATCTGCATTATCAATTTCCATTATAAACACAGAGTCATATACGACATATAATAATGAAATAAATAATTAATGCGGATATACATATATTTTTAATATTTTCACATAAATAAAAAAATATAAAAGAATATAAACAATGAACGTGAATAGTCTTCTTTATATTTAATACATTTCAATTTACTTGCACAGGGATCTATTGTCCCGTATCTATAATAGTTATATAAATATAGTTAAATAAATCTTAAAATATTGTTGTATATTATCTGTACCTAAGTTATCTGTTTATTTATCTATTAAAAATCATAAAGTACAAATAAAATGACATAAAAAAAATGTTGATTAAAATTGTAAAAATTAATACAAAACCAATAAGAAATATAGTGATTCTACATGACATCCCCCTAGAAACCGTCAACTATATATCGTTATAGTTCGAACTACAGTGAAAGAGTGATGGTTCATCCTAATGTGCTGGCTAACCAGTTAAATGTGCGTGAAGTCAACGTAGAGCGTAGGCTGAAAAGACTACTGCCATCGGATCTAACTATAGGACTCAGATAAGTTTAGGCTTAAGATCGTACAGACTGAAATACTCTAGACTTAAGATTTAGATATAATTTTAAAGATGATCACTCACTGGAGTGATACTCTACATGTCATTCTCCTGCCAAAACAAACGCTTAGTGCCCAATGGGCAGATTGCAGATCTCTGAGAGTTTAATAAAAAAAAAGTGAGTGGTGAGTTTGTTATTATTGGTTTTCTTGTATATCTAATTATTCGCCATATCGAGTTATCATATCGATTAAGGTTAGAAATATAATCTGATAAGCTTGTATCTTTCATTTGTTTTAATTTTAATTTTAGTTTATTACTCAGTTGATTATAAACCTTTTGTTGTTCGTTGCCATTTTTTCCTGACTTTCCTCGTTTTTCGCAATAAGTTGTTTTATTTCTATTGGTATGTTTATGTTTTGATTTTGTGTTTCTTGTTCGGGTGTTGCTTTTTTTGCAGGCTGTTGCAAAGTTTCTATAAATGTTTTTGTTGCGTCTTCTATTTCTATAGGGGTTTTCAAACTTATATTTAAATTTATTTGGTACACGTCCCAGTTCATTTTGAAACTATACAGGCTCTGATGTTTTTTATGTTAATTACTGCAGAACTAATTGTGGCTATTATCGCCATGTGGTCTGAGAATAAATCATAACTAGAGGTTATATCTATATATGATGAGGAAATACCATTTGTTACAAAAAAATCCAGAAGTCCGGCAATTTATCAGGATCCCTTGGCCAATATACCGGTATACCCGTGGAGAGAAATAAGTAGTTTTTTTCGTAAAAGATTTTTGACAATTCCCTTCTGCAGAAATACTAAGTTCGTATGGTAATGTTTAATTTTTATTGATATAGCTTAGAGGTGCTATTTACTACGATTGTATAACTACAATTTAGTTCTGTATCTGGTCTCTCTGGAGGTGTGTACTTGTTGGGTGTTTTTAATTGATTTGTATTATGATTTTTATATAAATTATGCCAATACACACAGTCTCTATATTTTGCATGGCGAGGTCTTTCACACAATGCACATGCTACTGATGTTCCTGTGCTTCTTTTGCAGCGAAAAGTATTGTGTTATCTACCACATTTAACACAAAGAAAGGATATGTTGTGTGACCATATATTTGACATCGCGTACACTGAATTATAGTTTCGTTAATTCTAGGTGGTTCAGTTTGTACAATTGTTTTTACAATTTTTGTACAATTGGAAATTAGGAAAGTGGTCGTAACTTTTGAAATGTCCAGTATATATCTGAGAAACTCCATATTCGGTGATTTAGAAAAGTCAACAGAAGTAATAAAAAATGTACCATTGTATTTAAAAAAAATATATGTTTAGGTTGACTTGCAGCTACGGAACACTCTGTATAAGTGAAAATAATTCTAGCTTGTAATGCTTAATTCCTCTGACAGTTCAGCTACGCAAAATTTTTTGTTTCTAATCTAATAATGGAACTGTTGGACTTTTAGACACTATGGGGTCACCTTGTATATATTTATTTAATTTAAATGCTCTTGTATCCTGAAAGATTTCACAACTTCATTTAAAAAACTTTTGTAGCAAATTAAATACGTATGCAATGATTGGTTCGTAGGAGAGTACGTGTACGTAAATACATATTTTAGATAATTAATCTTAAGTTTTGCCTAAAAAAGTTTTCTTGCCTAAGACGATCACTTTTTAACTCTAACTTGTATTTACACATTACTTCAGATTAACAAACCATAGACACTTAGGGGTGAAAGCTCAATACCGCCTTATTATTACATTAATTTTAAAATATTGATTATTTTCCATGGAAGATAATTTTAATATTGGGGTTTAAAAGCTTTTAGGTATGGTTATTTAAAATGTTTATTCTGAAACCTTTGACGCATGGATAATTATGCAATAAATATTTTTCTACATAATCTCCTGACATAGAAATATATTATTTCCAACGGATAGCTAGTTTTTAGGATCTCGGTGTCGTAAAATGAAGTTGGTTGTGACACTAGCCAATCGTGCAAAGCAACATCATCGTCAAAATCTCTCTTCCAAGTGCTTCTAGTGGTCCAAACAACTGATAATCGCAGGGCGATAAGTCCGGACTATAGGGAGGATGTTCCAGTGTATTCCAAAACAACTCCTCAATTTTTTGCCGAGTCTGGGCAGTTGTATGAGTCTGGGCAGTTGTATGAGTCTGGGCAGTTGTATGAGTCCGGGAGTTGTCGTGAAGCGGGATAACATCTTGGATTGGAAATTCTCTGTACTGACCCCATATCCAATAACACATATAATAACACCCAAGTTGTTGATTATTACTTTTTAAGTTTGTTAATCCTTTAATTGCTGTGTATTTTTATATTTTTCATTCAGTTTAGACTGAGACTTCATTGTAAAAAGTTGAACAAAATAATTTCGTCAAAGTATAATTTTATTTTCAAGTTTTAAAAATAAGGTTTTCCTTCGAAAAACTTTTAAGTGGCGCAGTCAGTAGGATTTTTCAGCAGAACATCCGTCTTGGAAATCCGTGAGATTTAACTCTTCGCCGTAAAACCGAAATTACTTCTTTCTGTTTGAGGTAGATTCCACCGTGGAAGCCATTGATATTTTTTTAAAATACGGTCAAGCTTACGAAATTGCAGCGGCAACCGAAGTAGAAATTTCTAATTTTTATGACCTATCATGGTTCACCTAGTTTAGTAATAATGGGCTGTGGAACAAAACTTAAAACTTAATTTAACAATAATTTTTAGATATTCACAAAATAAAGTATCATTATGTCTCTCCAAATAGTTCAAAATCACAAGGTATAATAGTTCGCTTCCACTCAACTATTATTGAACATTTGAGAATTATACGAACTAAAAATAACGAAAAAATTGACATTCTGATTGATATGCCATATGTTATTTTTGGATAAAATAATTCAATACAATTAGGGATAAAGAAAACATCAATCTACATTATAGATATTTTATATTGACATTAATAAACAATTAATAAGTAATTTTATACAACAACACTGCGAAAATACAGCAGTGATTTATAAAACCTTAAATGAAAAATTAATAACACAAAAAGAAAAACAATTCAATATCACAACAAAGACCGACATGACCCTTCAGAACATGAACTCGATACGGACATCTGTAGCAAAAAACAACTTCAGTTAGAACTAAATTCAACCCTAAATTTACTTATGACAATATTGTAGAAAATAAACACATTCCAATTAGTAATAAAAAGGGAACGTTACTACACAAATAATTACTTAAAAGACCAAAAACTAAAAATAAATGTTATTTTCACGTGGCTACTGATCGTCCCATTCCTGGTCCTTCTATCAGGCCACAAGAAATCCATATCACTAACCTAAATAATAATCTAAGTATCTTTCCATATTTTTTAGGAAAGGCAAGAGTAAAATCGAATACTCAGACTTTTCTACATTATTATGATCTTTATCCCATTCAAAACGAGACTGAATCTTTAAAAATATTTTATTTTAAGTCAGGCAATCCAATAGGGACTTAGTTACCCCTATTATGTTAAATTAGAATATTTTAATCGAGATCTCTTATACCAATTAAAAATAGGAGAAAATAAAACATATTCTTTATTTCTTCTAAAAATATAAAACAAGGTCTCATCGACAGATTAGAATCTGTAATTAAGAGTATATCTGGAAATTTAGACGCAAATGACGCAGTTCGTTACGATAAAGTTATTTCTGAAATCCAAAATAGTACAAAAATTGAATCAGAAAATTTCACTTGCAACATACGTAATTCAAAATTTTAATAAAACAATATTGCTCATTAAAAATAACAAATAGTAATTGTAGCTGTAATAGGATTCGGTTCGACCTAATTCAGTTTATATTTGAATTTAATGATTATTTACAAACTCGTAATATTTTAGATCAACTAAACTTAAATACGGCGCATTAGTGGTTACGTCACAAGTCATGACATCCGTATTTGTTAGTTTATACCCTATATCAGTTGATGTCATTCAGTCAAATGAGAAATTAGTTACACTAAATTAGTACGACGTCACTAGTTAAATTAATGATGTCAGAGTCATCCAATTCAGTCTCTTAGTATAGAATGAAAAAATAAATATGACTGGTGGCATCACAGTAATGCGTCGTATTTAGCAATAATTTTGAAACCTTTAGCAGATATAGAAAATTGTGTCACTTTTTCTCGTATAGGAGTTTTGTTGTGAAGCCAGACGAATTAGAATCTCTCATAAAAAAACAGTCTTAAAAAAACCTCACTCAACAAATGAATTGTTTTTTTTTAATTTTAGTAGTAAGCTTTACGATATTCTAAAAATTGATATTTTTTACTCTGACCCAAAAATAGTTTTCACTAGTCACTTTTCTATGGTTTTCCCTTTTCCGTTTACTTGTATACATTGATTTTGATTCTTTGAACAATTGAATTAATACGTCTTAGCACTTTTCATAAATATCGATTATAACGGCAAAAATAACAATTCAACTAAGAGAATTTTAAACTTTTCGTTCACAAAGATAATGAATACTTTTATATCTCAGAGACGGCAAATATTTTGAAGATAAAACAAACATACTATGTCTATGTAGAACTACATGAAAATTTAATATACAGTTGTAAATAACTACGGGTGAACATAATTAAAGTATATTAATTATTACACATCTACGCCTTTACTTAAATTTAATAAATTGTTCTTATTTATCATTACAAAAAATGGATGCACTTAAATTATCAGGACAAATCTCTAAAAAACTGGCTGATTTATAAATAAAAAAGTACTAATTTCTCGTTTTAACACCTTGTATCTTTGTAGAAATCTAGCATCATTATTGTCTAGTAAGATTTTTACCCCCTGAAGTAGCGGTTATAATTTGGCTCCGTTTTTATGACTCAACTTTTTTCGTCAGTAAAAAATTCAGTAAATATAAGAATTAATATGAAACTTCTTTATTTAGTATTCTAGGCCCACGTTGTTTTTTGTGTTAAGTTACTTAGGCAAATATTTCAATAGATCGGAATGGTAAATGAAAAATTTTAACATGGTATGATTCGTTTTGTCGTAAATTTTTCGTTAATGAGCTCCAACATAAGAATTCTTGCATATTTACTTAAGTAGGCGGTAAAAGGCCGAATTCTCAAGGTAAAATACACATTTTCATATTTTTTAATAAAGAACCGAGTATATTTTCACATATTTTATTTCTGTTTTTACCTTACTTCTATTAGTATCTTCTAAAGAACATTTAAGTACAAAAATGCATAACATATAATAGATAACTAAAGTGGCCATGCCTATTATATGAATACTTTTCGAGATTCGGATTTAATTATTTTCAATTTATAAATCTTAATATAGGTCAGATAATGTATTGTCGTGAAATTAAAGAGAAAATAGTCTAATAATATAATACTATATGCCTATAAATGCTATTTTGAGAGATGTCACACATATAGAAACTTGCATAAAGCCAAACTTGCATATTGTTTTAAAAAGCGATAATGAAATATAAATCAGGAATCTTACCTAAAAGCCCTGGTATAAGAAAACTAAAAATTTGGTAAGCGCAAGACCATTCCAAAGTATAAAAATGGCCACAATTATTATACCTAACTGGGCATAATCCAAAAAATCTAGAACATACTAAAACTGGTTGCAATATATGAAAATTTGCTTTGGATATTCTAACTGACTTTCTCGGAAACATTTTAATGTAACGCTCAAATACGACTGGATTTTCTAGATAAACAAATTAATAGAAAAGGGAAAATTTTATAATACAAACAAGTTAAAAGGTATATGGATAATGACAACAAAACATGCGTTTATCAGGGAGGTTTTAAAATTTATGTATTTGAAATTGGATTTATTAGCACGAAGAACTACATCAAAACAATTTAATATTCTATTTTTTTGTTTCGGTAAGATTAATTAGATTATTATAAATACTTCATTCGATTACTCGGTTCTTTCCTCTATTTAGAAATGGAGGTCCCAGCCAGCTAGCTTTTCACGAACAATGAATTACACATGTATATCAACATTATCGATTTTTTCTTAAGGATTTTCATTTCATTGTTCCCGATACTGAAGAATTGTGCTTTGGGTTCTACTAGGTTTAATCATTAAAACTTCACCAATCGATAATGTTGATATAAGCTTAACATAAGCTTCGTCTTTTTAACGTGTTTAACCTTCCTTTGAATCTAGGAAAAGCTAGAGATCGTTGAAACAGCTAGTGTGGCTTCCATCCGAGGATACATGCCCGAGAATCTATTTTTTAGTTACTATATTGTACATTTATTAGATGCCTGAGGCCATTATTTTTTGGGCTGCATTCTTTCTTCGAACTTAGCGAGGAAGACTGATTCTTCTAAAGCCGGGACTTTGCGTATACAGATGTGAGTCATTTGATACTTGTTCTAAGAGTAGTTATCACCCTTTTCAGAGTCTTATTTATCCGGGAAGAATGTTTTACAAGTACGTGTCATTTGGTACCTCCAAAGTGTTATCTGGCTATTTTAAAACCCATTTTTATATGGTGAAGTCGGTCTGCAGCGGCAGTTTTCAAAATGTAGATAAAGAAGCCTGTATTCTATTAAAACTAAACGACAGAAGGGGGGGGGGGGAGACATGGAAATAGCTTTTTATGTTGTTTTCATTGAAACTCCTAAAAGTTTATTTATCTTTGATAAGTGCACCCAATACAGAACAGAAGTACACCACCTTTCATATAATATGCTTATTATTATTAATTCACATATTTGTATTGTATTTATTTTCAGTTGGCTATTAAAATATGTTTCATTTTAAAGCAATTTAAAAATGATAATTTGTTCCAATGATAAATTATTTACATAAGCAGATGAAGGAAAGTATATAGTGTTCCAATACTTTTAAAAATGAATGAATCCTATTCTGAGGATGTTTCTACAGAAAAGTTGGTGCAAGTACTTATTTGGTGCAAAATTTACAAATTGGCTAAATGTATTGCATAGGATACTTACTTTATTTAATCTTTTAAATGGAGAAAGGAGTGTTTTACAACAAATATAACAAGACAGAACTGTTTGAAATGCCAATCCACTTATAGAATTTTAAGGAGTCAAGGGAGAAAAAATTATGTAACTGAAGGTTCAAAAAGCCATAATTGAGTGCGACTTTAGCCCAAATCGGCAGATCTGGGTCTTCTTCTCGATCACGGCTTTATTCGAGAAATATTTTATCATCTACAGAGTTGTTAAGGGCTATTAAGAAGGACTAAAGTCGGTCACACATTTTAAAGGGACCTATGATAAAGAGGAAAGGCTGTTATTAACTATAGCAGAAGATTGCAAGTAAAATAAACTCTCATCAAATAGTGTATGTTATTTCATTATGCAATTCATTAAATGATAGGTACTTATAAAGTTTTCCTGAAAATGTAGTTTGTTAAACTCACACGAGTGTTAGAATATGTTACCCATATACAGTTTGAACCTTCTACAATAACATTAATATAATTTTTTTTTTTTTTTTATTTTATTTATTTAACGTCGGCCTATTTCTGCTACCGAGGCTAAACACCGACGCCGGGAGCACGCTACCCCTAACCGGAAATTTTGCCGAATCCTCAGGTATTCCAACCCGAGGTAGGGATCTTTAACCAGCCCAACATCCATGGACTCGGGACCGACAGCTTAACGTCTCCTCCGAAAGACGGCATATCTCCACTATACCTCGTGCTCATTGGCTACTAGTCGCTGCAGGCTGTACGGGCATACGGTGTTCGCTGGTGGTCACCCATCCAACTACTAACCGCGCTGGACACTGCTTAACTATAGTTATCGCATCACAGGCGTATCCACTATAGAGCTGGGCCCTTGCCCTATTAATATAATTAAAAAGTATTTACTCCTTAAAGGTGGGCAATAATTTTTTTAGCATTTTCAATTTTGACCTCTGAGACAACCCTGATCAACTTTTTTTTCTAACTTTTTTTTTCAGAACAATATATACATAAGTTTTGGACATAGACTCATTATTCAAAGACTGAGCCTCTTTATAGTCGCATTGAAGACTACATTGAAGGATAAAGATATGGCAAAAGTGGGGTCTTTTCTCTCGCTTTGTGGTAAGAGAAAGAGGCAAGCAAGAAGGAGAATTATTTACTCACTAACGCGCCTATTATACATAGACAAACTCACTTTCACAATTGTACTCTAGTTTTAATATAGTTTTCAGCGCTTCTCATGGGTCGCTCGGTGTATGAGTAGAAGTCTATGGTTTTGGTCAACTTTACAGTTCTTTCAAGTCAGTCATTGAACGTGCGTCATAAATAAAAGCATATGAAATAAGTCGAAAACAGTGACGTCAATGACCGAAAAAAAATGACATTGCTACTGCCTCGATCATCATATAGTTGGTGACTGTAAAACTAATATTTTTGACAGTTAAAATGGAATTAATAGCAATCCACAAAAAATAAATGTTCTTTTTAATAGTCGTGTGAATAACGGTTACTGTTATTAAAAAGTTTTAATTCAAACATTCAAATTAGATTTTTGTTGAAACGTGAGAATTAAGTATTGTAATAAAATAGTAATTTTATTTTCACAAATGTCACTAAAGAGACAGTGCCCTGGAAAAACATTTATTTTAATATAAAATAATTAAATTTACATATAATGCAACTATATTTAAAATTATATTTCATCACTTCTAAATCGGAGCTCTCACCTATATTGATGATATCGATATTATATAGAGACTCTTCTCGGCCAAACCATTTTTTAATTATTACATCAGTGTGTTCCACCTACAGATTTCAGCATTTCACTTCTCTAAAGCTTCATTCATTATACTTAATACATTCTCATCAGTATATCCATCTCTGCCAATATATTTGTTGTAATTTTTTACAGTTAACTCAAATAAACTTAATCGCATTAAAATTCTGGTGATAAAGTAAACCTAATATCACGTGACCATCTTCTCTTACCGATTCATTTATGACATATATATTGTCTTTTCTGTTCCTCTTGGACAATGGATATAATTTACCTCTTCAACAGATGATAATACTTCCAAAGGGCACTCCCATTCCTTTTCTCCACTTCAAAATATTTGCGCAAATTTAAAACTAATTGTTGTGCCAGCGATTTTAAAGTATTTCCAGGCATAATCTAAAAATAAGTAACACGTGTTTTAAATATTATTTTTCAGCTTTGTATTTGTTTAATGTGTTTCATTTATTTCTTGTTTTCTTCATAAGCAACGTTTTTAAAGACAAATTATTGTTGTCTAAATGTCCCGGTTACAAAGATTCTTAGACACAGCACTTTATACACTAATTAAAATGACAATCAGAGGTCATGAATACTTTATACTAAAATACAAATAAAATATGCACATACTATGAAATGAAACTAAAAGATAACAAGGTTGTATATTGCAAAAAGAAACTGGCTTGAAAACATATACGAATGTAAAACGCGGAAAAAATACTTCTGAATACTACAAAACTATAAAAAAGCCAACATAAAAATAGTAATGATGACATCTCAAATACTACACTGTCTAGAATGTCGAACAAATTAAAAAGTATGCGTCAACAAGACTAGTACCGCTTGTAATGCTATGTCTTTTTGTTGTACTGGGTGTATAAATGATCATCAATCATTAAATGACAAATTTGAAATATTAGTTATGCATTTTTTAAAGTTGATAGGAAGACATGCTACATAAATGGGTTGCCTTTGATAATATCATTTATAAATGACGCACGTTCAATGATTTACTGGAAGAACTGTATACTGCTACGCACCAAGTTTTCCAAATAGCAGTAGTTCAAATATCTCATCTACCTCACGACCTTTTCCCCCCGTCCAACTGAGTCGATCTAAGTATCGAATTTTTTTTTAGGAAATGTAACCGGAATTTAAACACCCATCATGACTTTTTTACTTTCAATTTCCTGGAGTCTCTAATGGCTGCCATGTAGATCTTCCAGCGGAGGCAAATGAATTATGACCTTTAATCTGTTAGGTTATTTTGACGTTAAAATTATAAGCCCAAGTTAATTCCACAGGCATATTCGACGCCGGATAATTTATTTTCATAGTACAACTAATAAATTTACAATACATAGAAATAGTTAGCTTTTTCATTTTCATTGTTTTAAATATTGAATTTAAGGTAGGTATGTTAATTTAAAAAAAACATCAATGGATATAAATAATATATAACTGTGAAATATTTTATATTTAACAATTAAAACAATTATAATAAAATAATATTGTTTTAATAATAAAGAATGTACTTACAAGTGTACATATTTTAAAAACTAGGTAAATTTTGGGGCTTTGGCGAAAATTTAGAATTTTTCCAAAAGTTCGTTTTATGGTTTATCTGATCAAAAACAAAACAGTCTTCAACTTATTTAAGCCTTTAAGTAGTCAAACCATGTTTAAGTCACTTACTTACCAACTTCCGTAGCGTTTTTGTAATCGTCGCTTAAACCAAGCGATTGAATTTTTCTATATAAAGTTCGGTCCACGTGAAATCGGTAACCACTAATTTTTATTTTAGGCCAAATATAAAGAAGTCTAATATGAATTTCCACACTTCGTTGGGTTAAAAAAATTATTAAATAATTCAATTTTTTTTTATTTTAGTAAAGAAAATAGATTAATGTATGTGTTAGAAGATTTATTTAGTACCAAAGGATTAACAGTGGCACATAATGTTCATTTTTTAAGCTATGAATTATAAATGATTGCTAGACATATTTTACACAATAGGGAAATGTTCCATCCATTTACGAAACATACATTTTACTGCGAACATTGATTTCATATGTAAATACAATAATATTGTGCTCTAAACTGTTTATCAACATAAAAAATATTCTCCTTTACTGGTTTGAATATTATGAAAGTACATTTCAACTGTTTTATGTACCTCTTGTATATTGATAGGCATTGAAAACAGTAGAATTTTTCTACGATAGTAGTAGATATTTTTTCTTATTTTACTTATATCATTACTTGTAATAGTTTCAATCATATCTCTATGGTGACATGCAAGCAATGATTTATAATTTATGAAAAAAATACGTGTTTATTGAATATATTTTCAAACATACTTGTTTGTGTATAATTTAATAATTAAATAAAACATTTATAATTTGTAATAATTATTCAAAGAATCGTTTAACTAAAATATGTTCATGTAATTTTATAATTCTTTTCAGAAACTGCAAAAGGAAAGTTGCAGTAGCAGTGTCACATTCACAAATACTTTTTACCTACGCACGAACAAATAGAAGAATGGACAATAAACGTAAAAACTGAATTAAAAGTAATATATTTAACAAAATACTGTTAATTGTGTAGTTAAGAAGAATTTAGCAAATAAATAATTAAAAACAGACCAAAGTACAAACAAACAACTTTTAAAATGTAACCTAGACTTGTTCTAATATTTTATAATTGAGAGGCTGTATGATTTTTAATCACTCTTTGAAAATCTCCGGTTCGTTTTTTGGAAAATGATACACTTTACGAGACAATTCCTTACACAGCACCTTTTGAATCTTTTGGCTGGCACATTTTTACAAACACAAAAAAATATTCACCTTATCCAAAAAGAGTGCTCTACGTGAAAAAATTAATAATAGGGATTCCATCATTTTACATCTTTCAATTTTTTATGCAATTCTGAATAATTCCTATGGTTTTAATAAAAGTTGCATGAATCGACTTTAAAAATTAGAAACAATTGTAATTGTAAGTACCTACTTAAAATAAAAGTTGAGTGACAAATTGCGGAGCCGCAGGACACTCAAAACAGACAGTAAGCTATTATTTTATTTACTCAATGAAGGTCAGCTTTAATTATTGGGCTTGTTTTGAATTATTATTGTTTGTGAAATCATTGGAATTCTTAGAAAATTGATAAACTAACAAATGATTGGATTTACAAATTCTATTCAGATTTTAACTAGCTATTGTTTATCCGGACAGCAGTAAGTTGGGCCACGATACCTGCGATAATCCTTATTGCTTTCGAAAAGAGATTAAGAAAGATTCTCGGAACGATTAATTAATAATTGTTTTTATAATTCAGTTGTTTATTTTCACTTGACGTGTTAACTTTTCTAATTTGAAATTTTTTTGATAAAATCGCAATTTATTTGTTTCCATGGAGGCTCATCGAATTTTAAGTGAAAAGGGGTTTCCACTTTTAGTGTACGAAAATTATAAATTTTCAAAAGCTCATGTTTCAAAAGATAATAAAATTCGTTGGAAGTGCACTAAAAGAACATGTAGTGCTAAAATTTATACTCAGACAAATAACGAAAATGTTATTGTAGAAAGTTTTCTTAACCATAATCATGTTCCTGATGAAACTATTAGCCGGCAAGCTGTGAATAATTCTGCCAAAAGAAAAGCAGTTGAATCACTAATGGAAAAGCCATCAAAAATAATTAGAAGAGAAATCGCCAACAACCAGATTTGGGGAGAAAATTTTACCTCGGAGGATATCCAGTGTATTCGGCAAACGATATACAAAGCCAGACGTAAGTCCATTCCTGCTCTTCCTAAAAATCAACAAGAAGTTTTTGAAGTGATTAATAATTTGAATTTGGAAACTAGCAAAAAAGAACATTTTCTGCTTACAGCTAGCTTAGCTGATAAAATTATCTTATTTGGTTGTTACACAAATTTACATTTCTTATGTTCACTTGATGTAATATTTATGGATGGAACATTTCAGTATTCGTCCAATTTTTTTTATCAGTTTTTTACAATACATGGATATAAAAATGGTTATTATATTCCACTAGTTTTTGGTCTTTTACCTAATAAACAATCTTGTACATATTTAAAAATGTTCGAATTAGTTTGTGAAAAATGTTTAGAATTAAATCTTAAATTTGATCCTAAAGAAATTGTAATAGATTTCGAAATTGGCATTCATAACGCTTGTAACTTAAGGTGGCCCGAAAGTAAAATAATCGGTTGCAAGTTTCATTTGACGCAAGCTTGGTACCGCAAAATTAAAACATTAGGTTTAGCATCAGAGTATCAAAACAAAGATAGTGTAATTGGTCAATATTTAAAAGTATTATTTGGTATGCCTTTATTATGTCCAGAACAAGTAGAAGATTTTTTCAACAACGAAATGTACTATCTATTTTTAGGGTTGCCAAAGAACCCGCAAATAATACAGTTTCGAAAATATTTACATCAAACTTACATATCAAAGGAATCATTGTTTCCTCCCAAAATGTGGGCAAGTTTAAGTAACTCTTTAAGTAGAACCACAAACGCTTGCGAATCGTTTCATTCGCGGTTTAATAAAGAATTTTATAACAGTCACCCAAATATTATACAATTTGTTAGTGTTTTGTTAGAAAATCAAATAAATGTGTATGCGCTAATAAATAGTTCACAAAAAAATGTAAAACGTAAAACTAAAATCATGCAACAAAAACAAGATTACATTCAAGGGAAAATTGATGAATTTTTAAACAATAGTATAACAAGATATTATTATGTAAAATGTGTATCTTTTAAAAATATAACGTCTTAGATTAAATACTTTTGTATTAGGTGACTACTAAGCAAAATAAAGTATTATTTCTATTCTTTTTGTTTTATTTACATATTTTTTACAGTGAAAACATTGGGCAAAATAAAGTTTAGCTAAACAAAAAAATAAAAAAATAGGATGTTCTATTTAAAAAAAATCGTCGGTAACATTACTTGTAGATGGTTCACCCTGTATATTCAAAGGTTACTTGCGAATAAAACAAATTACACTCTGGAATTTTCATCAAAATTGTTCATTTAGCTAACAATGAATTTAGTACGAGTTAAGAAATCCCAGCTTAGCGCAGGTAACAGGATTAGTATACGTGGCCCAACTTATGTATAGATAACGTGGACATTTTACTCGTGGACCAACTTATCACCAGCCGTTTATCCAATTTATTTGCAATGCTTTTAAATCTGAGAATATATGATTTTGTCAACAAATAGGGGACATAGGATTAACACAAAGATAATATACAATGGTAGAAGGTTTTCAACTAACTTTTATTAAGCAAAATATAAGAATAGATTAACTTAAATTAAATCAGTTTTTGGATTAATACATATTTTTTTGTATAATCAAAAATTTAAATTATTCTAGATATTACACAAAATATTTCTACCAACTTTCAAAAAAGTCAATGTAAACTATAATTAAAAAAAATCTTTGTTTGGATTGTTCATGTTTTACATATATACAGGGTGTTACTATATTCGACCGACAACGCTTTACCCCAGAGAGCTCTCGTTAATTGATGAATTTTGATATAGGAACATAAACCCTTAAAGGGCTTAGTTTCCGAGATACAGGGTGTTAAAAGTTTGAAATCAAAATTAAAAATTTGTCATAAATCAGAAACGCCTCCAAATATTTTTTTCAAATTTGGTGACCAATATGCTCTTTAAGAAAGTAATATTTTGACATAAACTGACTTTTGAAAAATTTAACCAGTGGCGCGCTATCAGGGTTTGTGGCAACTTTTATCCCCCCTATCTTTTACGCCACTGGAACAAATATTTTCTTTTTAATTTTTTTAAATTCTCTGTTCATTTTTAGGTAAAAAAGTAATAACCTTTTATGGAGCTAAAATGAACGGTGTTGTAGATATTTGATTCTGAACAAAAGTCTGCAAGTACTTAGATAATTCACAAATTATGATTTGTTGTGTAATTTTCCCGTCGGCGTTTTGCTAAACAAGTAAGTATTTGCTTTTAATCCATACTATTAATTCGATTTCGAATAATAACTAAGCGTTAGGCGTTAGTTGAAAAAAGAATACATGCTATTTCTGAGATTTTCTGAGAACTTGATAAAAGTAAAAATCACAATAACGCAAAAGCTATCAAAATTAAATTCAAACAAATGTATTAGATACAACAATAACAAAATTGACAAAATTACAATAGTTGTTCAAACTGTCGGCCGTTTACTTGTAAGCACGTTCTACACCGTTTTCTCATTGAAAAACGTGTTTTTGAGAATAACTCCGGATTGGACTGAATGAGTTCTGTCGCAGCTTGAATTCTCGCTATTAGATCTTCTTCAGTTTCAACGATGGTTTCGTACACTAAGGACTTCATGTAGCCCCAGATAAAAAAATCGATAGGGTTTAAGTCGGGTGACCTTGGAGGCCAACATTGGGGTCCACCCCGACCAATTCATTTTTCTCTAAATCGTCTGTTTAGGAAATTTCTAGCACTTGCAGCAAAATGAACAGATGCCCCATCGTGCTGAAACCACATGTGTTGTAGCTTTTGCGTTATTGTGATTTGTACTTTTATCAAGTTCTCAGAAAATCTCAGAAATAGCATGTATTCTTTTTTCAACTAACGCCTAACGGTTAGTTATTATTCGAAATCGAATTAATAGTATGGATTAAAAGCAAATACTTACTTGTTTAGCAAAACGCCGACGGGAAAATTACACAACAAATCATAATTTGTGAATTATCTAAGTACTTGCAGACTTTTGTTCAGAATCAAATATCTACAACACCGTTCATTTTAGCTCCATAAAAGGTTATTACTTTTTTACCTAAAAATGAACAGAGAATTTAAAAAAATTAAAAAAAAATATTTGTTCCAGTGGCGTAAAAGATAGGGGGATAAAAGTTGCCACAAACCCTGATAGCGCGCCACTGGTTAAATTTTTCAAAAGTCAGTTTATGTCAAAATATTACTTTCTTAAAGAGCATATTGGTCACCAAATTTGAAAAAAATATTGGAGGCGTTTCTGATTTATGACAAATTTTTAATTTTGATTTAAAACTTTTAACACCCTGTATCTCGGAAACTAAGCCCTTTAAGGGTTTATGTTTCTATATCAAAATTCATCAATTAACGAGAGCTCTCTGGGGTAAAGCGTTGTCGGTCGAATATAGTAACACCCTGTATTAATATACAGAATACGTAAACTAAAAACTAATTGCTTCTTTTTAAAACTTTCATGTACATTAAGCTTATAGAAATATTATTATAACTGCTTATCTCAGTTGTAATTTTAAAAAAATAGCACATTTGTGCAAATTTATTCAAAAATCTTCTTCGAGTAGGATTAAGCATAGTAAGAATTTGGCAACCCTTCACTATAAAACATTACATAAACTCCGAAATACTCATAAATACATTTTACATTCTTTTTAGCTTTCGTATTTGTTTCCTTCTGCATATGTTCCTCTATATTTTTTCACTCTTAATATTTATATATTTAATTTTCAGTATTTGTAGACAGACTATAAAACCTGTAAAAAAACCATTCCGTAACTTAAAAATGGGATATAAATGACAAAAATTTAAAAATAATTCCCATAATGATTTTGTCCTTATGCAAATACCCCCTATTTATACCATCCAATAAATACTTTCTAATTATTTGTTGATTTATTCCACAGAGAGGATGGATAAGAGACCTCAATTAAGATAATAATTCTAAAAGTCTATGAACTTTGACATGGGCTTCTCGTGAAACTGATTCAATTGATTGCGTTTTCGAACGCAATCACAATTATTTTTGTTAAGTGTTAGTGACAATGAGGTTAACTGTGTGGTTTTTGTTAGTAGTGTTTTGTGTAATAAATGCCGAAGAAGGTGAGACGTTTTTATAAAATTGTTAGGCATATAACTCATTTCTTAAGAAGACAGATCCGAGTGGATCTTTTTAAATAAAACCTTTGTGCTATTTGTCGACATCTGTCTTTGTTCAACTGTCAAAATTTAGTGGCATACCTAACTTATATGAAAAAAATAAAAATAAAATAAGGTTAGCTGATGTAGGAGTACGCACTTAAGCTTCAAGACGTTTAAAAAACAAACAAATACATTTTGTAAATCAGTTTTTATTTATATTAAAAGAATGTCTAATAGTTCAATTAAAGCAGGAGAGACAATTACGAATTTCAGTATATTTCTGTTAAACTCACAACTAAAAAAAGGGATTTGTGAAGTCTTACTTACGGGTATAAGAATACACATGGGTATTGATGAGGGTACGCAAACATTAATCAATACATAAAGCGCAAATAAAGTTTTCGACATTTGTAAAATTCATGCACATTTCATGACACCAAGCTTTACATTTTAAGTACTCGATCCAGTTCTCACATATTGGTTCTTCGTTTACTTTTTCGCGCCGTCCACATTTCCAAATTTTTTTCTTTGGTCTACTTTTTGTCATCTTCTTTGGTTTGGTATTTATCTTCTTTTTTGATTTATTTATCGTCACAATCTTTGGATTATTCTTAGCAACAATTTATTTTTCTGGTAATTTCGGCTCCAGGTTACGACGCTATTCTAATACCGATGTATGTGAATGGTTTTCTGCATAGGTCGTTGGAGTTTCCCTCGATGTTAGCAAGATTAAAAAGTCTTTATTATTTTCGGTTGGTACATCGACATCGTCTATTCTTACATCTTTTAAATTTAAATTTAGAGGTTCTAGTCAATCTGCCACCTCATTATATATCAAGATTGTACCGCTATAGTTGTGTTACTTTAGAGCCCTCCATAGCATTGGGGTTAAAGTATCAGCTTCTAAATAGGCGGGTGTAATTATGCAAGCTACTTGATAAGGTATTATTACGTAAATTGGGATATTTATCAGCCATGTTTGAGATTTTGTTGAATCAAATTTTTTTTAAGCTGTTGAAAAAGCACCGAGCAAGTGGTTGTGTTCTGTGGCTACTATGAGGAAGTAATGTTAATGCATAGCGCTTTTAGAAAACAATGAGATGTGTGATTGTCTAGGATAAGTAGAATCTGATTTTGTATGCTCCTTAAAATGAGAGAGCCAGTCCAAAAAGAATCACAATGTATAAAACTGGAGTCAGAGACCATTTCTATTAAATACGGGGAAGCACTATTCAAAAGTTCAGTTTTCATTCGTTTTCGTGTGAATATGAATCTAGGAGGAAGAAAGTATCCACTAGCGTTCATAATACACTCGATAATCACATCTGTACCTCTTTCACTGCTTGAAATTTTATTTACACATAGTTTTTCATTAGTGTATTAAGAACGATATATGCTTCAGTGACGTCAAAATTAAATATAGAGTGCGGTAATCTAACAAATTTTAAAAGAAACGATCGTACTGCGTCTAGTTGAAACCTATGACTCCGTCAATATTAGTCGATGTACGTTGTCTTAAATATCGAAGCAATTTTTTGCAAACTATTTTCGTCTGCACATTAAAATGATGTGGTATGTTCTTTTTTAGGCAAATTGTTAAGCCAATTTTCTAAGTCTTCTTCAATTTAATCCATGAATCAAGCCGTCTATTTTTAATATATTCGCATAATTCTAGCTCCTTATCAGGTGTAAAAGTAGTATCATATCTATCCAAAGATGTAGCTGGAATGAATCTTTTTAACCTCTTACAAACAGTGGCTCTACTTATTTCCAATGAACGTGATACCTGCCTTATATATTCATCATTATAAACTTGTTTTCTTCTATTTTAAAGGTGAGTATTCGACCATAGACTGCGTTGAGTAGTCTGGTTTCTTCGAGATATATCGAAACTAAAAACATCTTAATGCTTCGTAATCTTAGACGACAAACATATTTCAAAACTAATATGTTTATCAAAAATAAATAAATAAAATTAAAACTATAGTTTCTCCGTTTTATTGCACTTTAAAAATTTTTGTCACAAACACTTGATGTTAGCTGGTCTAAATATGACTGAAGTTAGGCTCGACTAGCAAACTGTCGGTTTACGGCGTTCTCCTACACCATTTTATCCTAATGCTTTAATTTATTTTCTCCCGAAAGTGTAAAGAAAGGATAAAGGATAAAGGATTTTTTTGTTAAGAAATACTTCTCACGGTGTATTTAACTATAATCACAATCTGGTCAATGCTGACCAATAAGCAATTTCATTCTAACTTTAACTAACCAGGGTTTCAACTTAATCTAAGGTATATTCATTAATGTTCTTCATTTTGTTTTGATACTTAAATACAATAATCTTGGCGTGTACCCTTCACCAGCTTTGCTTTTAACGTGTCACTAAATTAACTTAAAATGCTTCTTCCTCTTAAGCCTTTTTTATAATCCAGTGTTGTCAAGGAGCTGGAGTTTCCATTTCCAAGACCCGATAGAAGTCTCTGTTTCTGGTATACCAAGGGGCATCTGAGATGTTCATTAGCACTTTTTTCTGGAATCTCGGAATGGTGTGTAGATTGCATTTTTTGTAAATCCCCAATGTTGGATTACATAGAATCATACAGGCTTAAGTATTTGCTTCTAGAGCATACATTTTTCTTATGTAAAAGAGGAAAAGTTTCTTTCAGCAAGCCAATACATTTTACAATATTTGAGTTCTTCCCTTTCCTTTTTGGCATTCCCTTTCCAGTGAAGCTTCGTTTCCAAGGTAATACCTAAGTATTTAGTTGTATTTGAAATGGTATGATATTTGTTATTTAGTCTGTCTGATATAGGGCCTATTCTTTTATTCGTAAAGTTAACATTTTGTAGATTATTGGCAACTCTTTCATATTTGCTTGTTACTTTTAAGATAGCACTAAGGTCAGGTGGCAATAGTATTATTATCTAATTGAAGAATATCAGATGTGTACAGTAGGTATAGCACTAGTCCTAGCACACTTCGTTGTGGTACTTCAGCTTTAATTTCTTTCAGATCAGAGTAAAATTCTTCTTATTTGATCCGAATGTATCTGTTTGAAAAATAGGATTGAATCATGCCTGAATATTATCTGGGAAAGAATAGTTTCATCTTGAGGGTTAGGCCTTCATACTAGACCTTTTTAAAGGCTTGTGCAACATCATGGAAAATGGTAGCACAGATGTTCTTTTGTTTTAGGAATTTTTCAATTCTGTTGATAATTCTACGTTCTTGATCTTTGGTTGAATGTTTATTTCTAAACACAAACTGGTGATTTGGTGTTAACTCTCTTTCTTCTATTATTGGTTTCATCCTTTTTACTAAAAGTTTTTCAAAAAGCTACGACATGAGAGGCAAAAAGGAGATTAAGATTAAAGGAGTTAATTGCACTACTTCAATTAAAATTAAAAGTTGAATATTTTAAAAATCTGAAACGTATAAACTATTTTTTTATATAAAAATATTGTATTTTTAAAAAATATACATTTTAAAGTCTTTGTTGGCAGAGCAATTCAGCAACGTTTTTAAAAATAATCAAATGATATCTTTAGAAAATTTCTTTTTGAATTCAAATTGTAGGAATTATCCCGTCCACCGAATTTCCACCAGCTCCTCCCGAAGAAGATGAGTTGACAACGAATGTTGAAAAGAAGTCGGAAAAAAAATTAAGTGAAACTATCATGACCATTTTGGAACATTACAAGCAACCTGATCCATTAGGCATACCAGGTGCACCAATACCCGATCCCATGTCTATTCCAGATATGAAGAAATCCTTCTCTGTAGGCAGAATGAATATGAAAGTAGGTATAGTTCTCGCCGTTTACTTAGATGTACCAAATCGAATCTAGTGTTATTTTAACTCCGCCCGAGCGACAACCATTGGTCAAACAAATAAGGTTCCATTGGCAGTGGCGTCGGTACTTATCGTACATTTATTTATTAAGTAAATGTGCAAAATAAGATAAGTTTTGCTAACGTTTTTCTCTACTACAATAATTACTTGTCAAATGGTAGTTGTAAACAATTGCATTATTTAGCTATTAATAATTCTTATGAATTGACCGAAATTAAATAGTGCTTAATATCCACTTTTATTTCATTACGTATGATGCATTTCGAAATACTAAAGCTTTTTCAAATACAATAAATAAGAAAATGTGTTGATAACCATATATTTATAGTTGTTAAACGCTACGTAAACAAAGAATTAAAACTTAGAAAGCAGGTAAAATTAAAAAATTACATACAAATTAAGTGAACATAATTTTTTTAAAAAACTTTATTTTATACCACATTATACCTATTTACTTCGTCGAAACGTCGTATTTCAAATAAAAAATATGTGGTTTTTGATTCCAAATAATTATGCAAAAAGTAAAAATGTGATGTTAATAAAATCTAAATTTTATCTTACCTATCACTTCTGATGTTTTTATCTTTACATCTGTTAGAGTGTCTTGTTCACTTTTAACCGTTTTAAAATAATTGTACACTTTAAATATAACTTCACGAGTTTGTCCGTGTAGACGAAGCTTACGCTTGTTTTCACTTTGATGAGACATTATCAAAAGACTAAACCTAGCCCGCTACTGAGTACTTCTTGTGATTGGGTGTTCGTTCGAGCGCACTTAACCAACTGCTGTCTTACGTGAAATAATAGATATTGCTGTCTCGCTTGTCTAGTACATCTAAGTAAACGGCGACAACTATAGTAACATTTAATTAGGCAAATACCCAAAATTGGGGAATAGAAACAATCAAAAAACTTCTAAATCTCTGAAGTTTTTTGATTGTTTTTAAAAATCATATTAATGCCGTATTTTATTATGGAAAGAAGTATGAATTATAATCGTATTTATTTTTTTAATAGTACTCCTTAAAAGTAATTTTTTTACTGAAATTTTAGGATGTAAAACTTTTTGGATTAAAACAGTTCAGAATTGAACATGTTTTAGCTGATATTACTGAAATGAAGGTCGAAGCTACTTTATCAATTGATGTCTTAAATGTAAGGGGAAATTACACATTAAGTACATGGGTATCTAAGGCACATGGACCATTTCTGGTAAAAATGAAGAAAGTGAGTTCTTAGAAGTCTTGATTAAAAAACAGTGTTTAAGTTTTTTTCTTAATTATTTGTGTAATGTATGTATTTTATTAACATTTAGGTCAAGGTTACTGCAATTGCATCAATGGAAGTAGAGCAAAATGGGTATCTGGAGGCACAGGATATGGATATGGATATAAAATTCGAAAGTATCGACTTGGACTTCCAGGGATTAGGATTTTTTGCCAATATGTTCCAAAGTAAGCAATAATTAAAGGTATAATAAACTATTTATCGCCAACTTATTATGGTTTACCATTTATTTTATACATTTTAATTATTCTGTTTTATAAAATTAAAAATTATCTTTTGTTTTAACAATCTATAGTCAATTAATTGGAAATTATTTTCAACCGGTCCACTTTCTCCTCTGACTTTTTTCTGTTCATTTGTTCCTACTGCCATCATATTTTTATATCATATTAGGTAATTTATATTGAGTTTCTAAAAGTAAAAAAATATTGTTCTTAATTATTTAGTTATTTAAACAAATAATTACTTTCTTATGTTGTATTATGTTTTTCGTAATAAATTTGTTAACTTTTTTTTTCTAGTTATGAAGAAATATAATTTTTATCAAAACAATTTAAACTTCGTCTGTCTTTTGGAGCAAATTATTCCTATATTGCGAAAAACATACATACAATATTAATTATCCGCTGTTTAAATAATTTTTAAAGGCTAAATGACTTTTTTCAGAAACTCATAATAAAAATATATTATAACTGTATTAACTTTCAGATATAAAAAGTTGATTGCTCTGGATTAATATGTAACCAAAAAAAGAGAAGTATGTTATAGTCCATTTACTTTATTCAAATTATGCTGAAATGAACTAAAGAACAGAACCTAACCGAAATCTACACTAACGATCACGAGCATTCGTGCCCGTGCAGGAATTATAATGACTATTTCAATAATATTGATGAAAATATTGCTATTAACTAATCAATCCCTTTATATTAAACAACTCTGAACATATGTACGCTCCTGAAACCTATATTAAACTACAATTGTACTGTTAGATAAACCAATTACAATGCTGCCAAATATCGAAATTTATATCGTTATTAATTTAGTTATATTAGACATATTTCAACTGTCAATGCTATTTGAAAAGCAGAAAAAATGATAAAATTTTAAAATCACTTCCAAAAACCGGTTATACAAATAGACAATTACTTAAATACTGGATATCATTACAATTTGAAATGTGATTTATACTATGTAAAAAAAATAAGTACATTTACAAATTAATTTAATCAACGTTATTTTATTTATGTACCTATTAATGTACATAAATATTTACTTCTAGGGCAGCTTGTTACTTTGGCATCTTTACGGCAAACATTATTTAATGTCTGTAGTACTTTATTGTGAAAATTATTAAGAAATATAGGTTTCCAATGAAACAGACCAAGAAAGGCATTCAAAATTTAAATAAACACTGCTTTTTTTTTAAAATTCAGACTATGACAATGGAACATAACCTTACATTTTTCTACTATTCTCTCAATTTTCTTTACTTTACAAGAGATGAATTGTAGAATTCGATGCTCGTTAAAAAGTCATTATTGATATAAAAATCGTTGTCATTTTTTATTTTTATTTAAATGATGATAACCAACTCATTTAAAAATTGTTTTTATGAGTTCCGTCACTATACAAATTTAGAAATAATATATTATAAGGTTACGAATCCATGCAAGTATAAAATAATAATGAAGTAGGGAGAATGCATTACAATTTTACTTCTAATATCTTGAAGTGGAGATATCGAGGTGGGAAGATGACTCAGTTTGATAGAAACGTACCTGCATAACAAATTTTAATTTAAATAAAATAATGAGTGAAAAATCGAATGAATTTTTGGTCGTGGAGAAAACACAGTCTGTTACTCGGTTATAATAACATGCTCGCTAGCACACGCCTTCGGAACGTTCTACTCCTATCGATTTTTTTTCATTTTAACCTTCTTACAGAATCTACTATTATATACCTTAAGCAGAAATTTAAAGGAGTAAAGAGAATACGACTAATACTTATGACCAGTTAACCAAGAGAGAGCGCAATAATTTGTCCTCTTCGTTAATCTACTCTCTCGAACTTCGCTGTGTTAGAGGTACGATCATGAGTGCCGATACGTTGAGTGGAACCATGATCCAACCACCGATATTCTATTATGATTGCATGGATTCTTATATGTATACAAATAATATTTATGAACCTTTATGTGTTATCGCCTGTTATTTTAAATATATTATGAGTGCTATCATATATTTATATTTATTATTGGATAGATTTTTACCTACAGGTGAGAAAAGAAAATGGTTTGTTACACCAATTCCAAAAACATTTTGTGACACCTCTAGTTGAACCAAAGCCGAATAGTTTTCTGGTAGTATTGTTAGTATAAATTGCTAGTCAAATTCTTCTCCCCACCATTTTCTAATTTGACATTATAGTCCACTAATTTAATTAGTTTATTTTTTATAACCGAAAAATTTGCCAATCTACATAATATCTAGGAAAACAGGTTTTAATTTTAGCTAAAGAGATTTGTTAATATTTTACGAGTTTATGATAGATGGTTGGATAATTGTTAGTTAAATAACTCTTTCAAACTTTTAAAAATTATTATCACATATCATCATATTATCTCTCGTAAAATAACTTTGTAAATATCTGAATCTACGGACAACTAGACCGTAATAATATAGATTGGTTCTATGGTATTTACTCTAATAAAAACATTTATTTAGATTTGACAACGGCATTGAATAAAAAAATGAAAAATGACTTTTAAACTATGACTTAACTGACAATTTGGTTTTGTTAGTTCTGTATTACATTCGACAAAATGTCAACATAAATTTGTAACTTCTGAAAAAACAGTTTAAACAATGTTTGATATGTTAATATGTTCACAGGAATCAACGTGTGAAAAGTTTGTTATATACTTTACACCTTTATCTAAAATCAATATGTAAAAAATATTTTTACAAGTTGATGGCATTATAATTTGGAAAATATAATAGGTGACTTAAATCACATTAAACGCATTGTTGTTAATGTCAATTTTTGCTGCTTTGAATATTTTTTACTATCCAAATGTAAAATTATTGAAAACATAATTTCATTCTCTTGTTAGGTATTATGAATTCTGTGGGTTCTTTCGTATTCGATTCCATTAAACCATTTGTTTTGGCTGAAGCCAACACTAACATGCGACGAGATGTCAACAAAGAAATGAGAAAGTTTCCGAAAAAGTTTCCAAATTCAATATCGCCTTTCGATCAGCTCGTTTGTGAAGTAAGGAATCAAGTGAGGGAAAGAGGTTTCGATCCATACTTAGTACCAGATTATAATAACAGTGTCGGTATTTTTGACGTATCTCTCACACACACGTGGTTATACGGATTGTCTTCCTTCCACAGAACGAAGGATATTAAGTTTGAATTGAAGAATAAAACTATACATACTTTTTTGGAAGTTGGTACTGGTAGGCTCCAAGGTACAAGTAATTGGGAAATATCTTTGGTAGCTGGAATGATTGCCAAAGATGGAACAGTTTCGTTTACGGTAGATTACATCAGAGTAAGTATATTCTTCTAATAAATAAATTTTTGCCCTTTACTCCCCTTCACTTATTTTTATTTTTTTGTATAAGTGATGTCAACACTATCATAAATCATGATAAACATGTTCTCTTACTAGATCCGACAACTTTACAAGAATTCCACATTTCAATAATTCCCATTGATTCATTAAAAAAAAATTGATATACATATATTCGGTAAATAAAGCTAATAGGCGACTTAAAATTAATTTGTGGAAATGAAAGTTGTAGAGTTAATTAATTCCTAATTATAGATCCAAATCAATGCCAGTCAGAGCATGGACACCTCTTATCCTCCATCACTGGATGACATCCAGATCGAATTAGGCAATATCCAGATTAGATTCGATGGCTTGGGAACTGTTGATTATCTCATTGAGCTCGGAGTGAATGTCATTCCGAATTTGTTGAGGTACCAAATTATGGACGCCCTTGAGAAGCCTATTAAAATGAAAATTCAGGAAGCACTTGACCAAGTCAACGTCGAGAGAATCATTCTGGAAAACGCCGATAATTTGGATAGTGGAAAGGGATTTGAAGGATTAGATTTATTGGGATAAACATACAGTGTGTACCAAATTAAATCCTCACCATTGGCGTATCAAATAAATAAATTTTGAATATATCGTTTCCATTTTAGATTTTTTAAATTCTAGGACATTTTAAAAAAACGTAAATTATTTGTACCTGTGTAAATTTAATTAAATTTAAAATTTAGTTAATAGATTCGAAAACACACCCAAATTCTTTGCGAATATATTTTTTAATTTTAAGTTTTTTTCTCTTAAAATAATTGAATAATAAAAGTGAAATTTGGTATATGTCTACCTAAGACGTAAGAAACTAAAATAAAAATCTTCCGAAACTAACTAAATTGTCAATATAATTAAGAAGTGTTACGTACCGTTGACTAAAAAGGTAAGGGGCAAAATTGTATCAATTAACTTTATAAGGAAAGCATGCTCATGTGCGTTTTTCCTCGATAGTTTTAGAGTTGGTTAAAACTCTCATGCAGGTATGGCTTGATTGATACATACGAATGTTGTTCTCCTTTCCACTCAAAGTATGAATATGATGTGGATGCTTGATTTTGATTAAATTTGTGGATGCATCCACATTCAAATGGATCGATGTAGTAGATGTAGTTTGTAGTTAGTATCCGAATGTTTTCCTGAATGCGCATACTGGATTAATGTCGATAAATGCAAAAACAGTCAAATAGAACTTCAGGCATCTCTTGTACTTTATATATACACAGATATTAAATAAAATGATAAAATCTAAAAAAGAACTAAATCTAAATGTGTGAGTAAATACGAGTATAACTACCACCGTCATATAAAATATTCATTAGGGAAGTATTTTCTCAAGTTAATGATATTCATTAATCACTAGTGATTAATGCAATCATTTTTCACTAATCTTTATTCCAAATTCCAAAGAAATGATCACGTTACTTACATTTTGATTTATTTTGAATGTACATAAAATACTAAGTGGGAAAGGAAGGTAATTTCAGTTTTGCGTACACCTTTATTTACTCCTAAGTTAGCAAATTGTAGTGTTTTCTCAGGTCGTGCAAATAAAATTTTATCGTAAAAAAAAAAAATTTACTTTTGAATAAATAAAAATCTCTATTTTTACTTATTTTGTGAGCAACGGCAATTTTTTTTTAGGAAAAGAAGAATGTTACTGTGCAATTTGCTTGATAATGAATGGTTGAATATTTTTATATATATGTATAAAGTTACTTACTCTTATAAGAAATCTGTGAAATCTTATGTCACTCTTTGATAATACTATTTAAGCGAAACCTTGGCCAAAGAAATGATATTTTAAAAAGATTTGTAATACTATAGAAATTCATATAAGTATAATTTATCTTTTTATATTTACTCATCATTTACTAGCACCTGAAGAAAAGGAAGGTATATGTCGTTGGTGTATTCATTTCTTCTCATAATAACAGGAAAACTTAAATTGCAGTAGCAGACCAATCCATTTTTATTTCACAGAAACTGTAAACGCAAATTCCATTTTTTATTTTAATTTGGATTGAATTATGCGATAGATATTTCTGCATCATTATGCGTATCGCATAACATTCATCCCTCAGGCTATAATCCTGTGGTTGGACTACGTCGATCTCGCCAAAATCAGCTTGAACAAAATTCAATCAGTAACGTTTAGACTATGGGACCTAAATCAGCAAAAGTATTTTTGCACTTAAAATTTAGGATTTGAAGGGTAAAATATTCACGTTTTAAAGGAAAAAATACCTCCGTTTTTTAAATTAAATATCCTATATCTTGAAAAGTAAACATTTAAGTGGCTTATGTTTTATCTTATTTTTCAACAATTTTCGTAGGCTAAAATCTACGAAGTATTGGAGGGTGCCTTCACTAGGATGTATATGTAATATCTCCCCTTCCGAGTCAGACATTTTTAAAACTAAAAAATAAGTTTAAACATTCCACGATTTTGCGTAATGTTAGCTGCGTGTCTATTATTTTTAAAAACAATATCAACTCATCAACATCATTTTCAGTTCTTTCATGCTGTTTTTCGCTCGAAATGTTAGCGTTATCTAAATCCGAAATTGAAGCACATACAAAATCGGCATACTCAGCAATGGTAGTAGTGGGACAGAGCAATAACTTTTTTGTTAATCGCTAACGTCCAGTTTAGAATGCGAAAAGATAACAGAAAGTTGAAATTTCAAGATTTTTTAACTAGTCTTGAATTTAAGACGAAATTGTCGAGAAATCGTTGAAATAAAATATATTACAAGGTCTTGGTCTTAAAGTTTTATCAAAATGAAGTAAAAGTCACTTTTTGAAAAAGTCCTGTCTTGAGCAATGCTAATATTAAATAAATATGGACAGATAAATAATGTTTATCTTGAATTTCCACAGTCTTCCAAAGCGTTTTAATATATATTCAAGTATTTTAGATAAAGGATCTAGTTATTGAGAAACTTTAGATATGTTCAGAATATATATAAATGTGATCATGTTTTATGGAGCCACCAAAGTATTTGAAAATATTTAAAATATTGGTAGTTCTAATCTATATTCCTCATTTTTAAAAATTTGAGTCTGATTATGTTTCTATTTACAAATTGGATACTTTTATGTTTTCACACTTATCGGCAATAACCAGCACATTTCCTTTCTTGGGGTTATTGGGAAAATACGCCAACAATTTACTATTGGTTTTTTGCAAGCTATATACGGAATGGTTTCCTCCGATAAATAAAACAAGGAACATTCCACAAATATTTTTCTCTGATTTTTCCTACGACGAAAAGCTCGAATTATTGGGAATTTGGGGATATCTCCGATTAGAGAAGGTATAAAAACGAACCTTAATCCCGTTTTTTTTTTCAGGAAACAAAGGAATTTAAATTATAAATCGGACTCAAAGGATAAGAGTGAATTGTTGTGTTTTAAATACATTTATTGAAAATGAATTTTCTGAACGTTTAATCAATGAATTAAGTCAATATTTTCTTAGAATTTCAAATTGTAATTAGCTTAAAATGAATAGCAGCTGAAAATCTCTCAGTATTTGAAAAGTTCAACAACGGCAACTAACATTTTTGAAATTCTGTAGAATAAGCTTCTGGGGGAGGGTAACATTCTGTTGGAATCAATGTAAAAATCGGTGAAACATTATTGATCCGATGAAAACCCATATTGAATGTAATTGCCTCTTAAGGTGAGTTATACTATATAGATTGGACTTATGTAATTTAAAAAGAAACAGTAATTGATGTTGGTATATACAGGGAATGTCAACATTATTTATGTTGTACTGGGTGTGCCAATAAGAATATCTTTGAAACCGTGTATAGTACAGCTTCGGGAAAACATTTTTTATGATAAAAGTGGCCTTGAGAAAAACCTGGAAATTATTTTCAAGTTTATATGTCCACCCCTAAAGGGCGTAGTTCAATACCAAAAATTAAAAAATAGATTATAGAAAAATATAATAATTAATGCGTATCTGAAATTATACTATATATTCTCTATAGAGGGTTTACTTAAACTACGCCGTTACGTATATGTGGATTTTCTATAGGTTAAAAATTGTGTAAATAGGTTTTTGTAGGATCTCTATTAAAAGGGTTATTTTCTTTATGGCTTAAACTCAAATTACTACTATTCTTAGGGTGTGGAAAAAATATTTATTCCACATAGGACATTTCATTGGGAATTTCATTCGGAATTATAATAAATTGCGGTCATTTATAGGTAATTGTTTAACAGTAAAATACTAGCGAAATTTAAATAATTTAAAAATAATATAATATAATATAAAAAATGAATAACTTTTATTCAACAAATTCGTAAATTTATACAGGATGTCAATTTCTAAACTTTGGATTGGCTATAGCTCTGAAGATTAAATTTTGTTTTAGAATAAAAAAAAACCGTTTCGGTAGAATGAAGTGAAAGCCTTTTAGTAATGACAGCAGTTTTCTTAATTTTCTCTTAAGCGGCGTAGCGACACCAAATCCAAAATATCAAATTGCAATCCCTATCATGTGGAACCTCAATTTATAGGTCTGCGAATAAAAAAATATTTGTGATAAAACATTTTTATTTTTCGAAAAGAAGTTACAGAATCTTTTATCTCCTAGAATACCAGCCTAAGCATTTATTTTTCTAAAAGCGTTTAATAATACGGTACATTATATCATCTAACACGTTTTGTAGAAATAGCCTATTATTGTACTAGTACAAAAAAGTATTCATTTTATTACTAGTACAACAAAGTAACCATAGCACCGCATTAAATAAAAGAGATATATGTAGTCTTAATTTATCAGAACTGTCATTTTGATATTTAGTGTTGAGTATTTTTTCACATTACAAAATTGCCCATTTAATAAATATAATACAATAATTTTTTTATTTATTTAAAACTTATTTTATTTTCAAATCGTTAATGCAATTCTTAGTGGAATGATTCTGACCTCAAATCTCGGATCTCTCCTTCTTTTTTTATATAACACAGAACACTAACAATATAAAACATTTCATAGAACACAAAACATTATTTGTCATTCCTCATCTGACAATTAAATTAAGAGCCTACTTATATTAAAATAAAGCAAAACACTACTGGTATATTTTAACATAAATAATTTTTACATTTATATAAACCCTACATTACAATATATATATATATATATATATATATATATATATACTGGGCTCAACAAATCATATTAACCTTCTACTTCTAGTAACATAATATACTCGTATAATTTTTGATGATATTGGGTATGACCCTTTCGTACAATATAAGGATTTTCATTATCCCAATAACCACAATAAGGAGAAAACTTATTTGATTTCAATACTTTCCGAACCGATACATGTAACATTCTTTTTAATTTTGAAACTTTGTGAAGCAACGCTGTTGGACAAACAGCGGCTCGACCTAAAATTTCCATTTTATCCAAAACATTGAACTGACTTGTTATTTTTCGCAGTTCAATAGCTCCACATTTCTGCAAAAAAGTCGCATGTAGTTTTTGGAAAGAAAAGCAGATAAAACCTTTTTGTAATTTTGTTTTATCAAAGGTAGTTTTTTGTAACTTTGACTTATCTATTATGTTCAGGTAATCCTTTAATACATTTTTATATTTATTGTTAGTTTGAAATTTGTTATTGACAAATTTTGATCAAATATGTACTGATTTTTTGAAAATAATTTGCAAAAATGGTGTACACAATTGCTAAACGGGTTAAAATAATTTTTTTATATGGAAGTAAAAAAGTGAAAGTCGCTGTGATTTACGGGTGGGTACTGCGTTCACAGCAAGGTAGCCCAGGATTCTGGGTAGAGGGGCTCAAATTGACATTTTGGGTCAAGTAACAATGCATCCAATAATGTATATTCGCAAAGATTCAAAATCAACAAAAGTGTTACATGAATCGGTTAAAAAGTATTTTTCTTTACAAAAAGCATATTGTTCAAGATGTAGGTGACGATAATACCGATAGGCGAATTCAGTTTTGTGAAACTATGATTGAAAAACTTGAACGATATCCTGCCATTTTAAAAAACGCTGTTTTACTGATGAATGCATATTCTTTTTAACAGGATATATCAACAAACAAAATTGTCCTTATAATGAAAATCTGTGTAGTGTGCGAAAAGATCATACCATAGCCTCAAAAAAGAAATAAAGCGGTTAATTACTTTGGATAATAAAATAGATGCGAGCCAAGATTAAATAAAAATCTTCTACATCTTCAATTGGATGGTGCTCCATCGCATTAAGCCCTACAAACAAGGGCAAGATTTACCAGAAAAATGAATTGGTCGCAGAGGAGCAATCGAGCAATTCCTTTTATGGGGCCACATTAAATCAGACGTTTATATCACGAAACCAGCAGATGTAGAAAACTTACAGCAACGAATTACCGACGTTTGTCATTCCATGATTCGTGAGATATTCGAAATTGTGAGCTATTCGAAAAAGTGAGACACAATTAAAATTCGATTCTTTTCTGTTTAGAAAAAAAAAACGGTGAATATTTCGAACAATTTCTCTAACTATTTGATTTACAACATGCTATGACTTTTCAAAAAATAAATATGTTTCATCATAATTAATATTTTTTGTATGCAATGCATAAAAAGCTTTAAATTGGGGTATTACATGATAGGAGCAATTTGTAATTTTGGATTTGGGTAGCTACCCCGCTTTGGAGACAATTTAGAAATCTACTGTCACTAATACATTGATTCTCCCCCCGTTCTGCCAAAACGGTTTTCTAAAACAAAATTCAATCTTCAGTATTATAGCCAATCCAAAGTTTTGAAATTGACACCCTGTATGTAAGATATCCATAAATTACAGAATATGTTTTAACGGTTTTGTTTAGTTTATTCCCTTAAAATTCCAGAAAACATTTTTCCAGCTATCTTGATTTGCGATATTTGCCCATTCCAACACGTATCACAAATTTTTGTGACCAGAAAATGGCCAGTTTTCGCACTTGCAGCCACAACTATTATTAGGGTATATCCGGCGTTATAAAATTATATTGATACCTCGTTCTTAAAACACAGTCAAATTATGCTTTTTATTAATACTGCATTTCTCTGCCTATTTTATGCGAAATTTCGTATGAACTTTTTTATAAAATTTTGAAAATGATTTAAATGACACTGGAATTAAAATAGCAAGCGTTCAAAACTTAAATGATACAATTGTCTGTGCCGTCTACATTCATTATCTTAGATTTCAAGTTTGGCCTTACTCTTAATATTTAATGAACTATGTAGATCTAAAGAGTTGACAGTGAGAGAGGACAGAAAGCTACCTGAAAATATAATAATTAGTTAAAAATCTTAATCCTATGTAGCCCTTCTGGATGTGAGACACGATGACGTATTTCAAAATCCTCCCTCTTTTTTTTAGGTCCTTTGTTTCTAATAACATAACAGGTCTTGTGTTTTCTTTTCTCTTTTTTCAATTACTTTGTTAGTTTCGTCTAATTATGTTTTTCTTGGTTCTTATATATATATTGTTTACTCTATTTAAGGTATTTTATTGAAATTCTTTCCATGATATTTAAAAGAGATAATAATAACTTTTTTATCACCCTCATGAAATATACTTACTTCATCGAACATCACTTAAAAATTCAAATAAAGAGGAACTTCTTTTGAATCTTGACTTTTGGCAGAGTAGTCGCATAAAATTCCAACATCTCCGATTCACAGTTTTACACTTTTCACTTTTTAAACTTTAAACTTTTTACCTTAAACCTAAAATATATATAATAAGAAAATTTTCTTAATTTTTATATTCATGTAGGCATGTATAGTAGAAGAAAAAAAAAGCAAAAAGTATTATAGACTATATAGTTTATACTAAAAATCTGCATACCAAATCGAAACAAACAAAAGTAATAAAAGAAGCAGAAATATCAACACAATATAGATTATTAGTAACATCATTTAATGACGAACAAAATATAGAAGAAGTAAGAATAATCAAGTACGAGAAAAGGAAAATATAACAATTAAAGAAAGAGTATGACAAGGAGAAATATCAAGAATGTATTTATTAAAATAAGGGAAAATGAGATATTGGAGGAATGGGCAAAGTTTTATGAAAATATATATAAAGCATCTAATGAAGTAGATTTAATCGAAAATAAACAAAATAGAGGGGCACACATACAACAGAAATAGATATGGATGAAATAAAAAAGCCACAATCAGAGGTGAAAATAAGAAAATCACCAGTGATAGTTAAAATCGAACCGGAAATGCTAAAACTTTTAGAAGTAACGGGAAGACAGGGGTTATTAGAAATATATAGGAAAGCATGGAAAGAAGAAACAATACCAGATCACTGCTAAAATAACTCTTTTATAACAATATATAAAAAAGGAGATTATACGACTCTAATAATTATATATACTTCTCATCACTAGTATATAGGTTTGATAAAAGTATAATAGACAATAGGCTAAACTTTAAGGAATAAAAGAATACGAAATATATGTTTATAACCAAATAATCAAGAGAGAGAGAGAGAGAGAGAGAGAGAGAGAGAGAGAGAGAGAGAGCACAATAATGTGTCCCCTTTCGACTGAATTAGAGATACGACCATGTCTGCCGGTGCGTTACTATCGAAATGACTGGAACGATGTTCCCACATCGAAGTTTCCCTACTTCAACATATTAGTAATGGGTTCTCTCTCTTTCAGAACGCTTTCTCTCTTTTTCATAATGCGTTCTCTATCACTTGCATGGATTCAGTACGGACTAAAATATTTCCGTCGAATCTGTATAAAGTATATATAGAACTTGAAAAAAGATTTGAAATTTGGTAGAACACACAATAAAAGAAGAACAAATAGCCCAGAAATACAGATAACGACATTTATATATTAGAAATTTAATAGAAAGACAAATAGAATAAAATAAAAAAGAATTTTTAACAGTCATTGATTTAAGAGTAGCATTAGATACAGTCAGCAAAATAACAATAAGAAAATCACTATTACAACTAAATATAGAACTAAAGATTAGAAGAATTATTGAAAGTGTATATAAGAAAGTAAGAGGAAAAGTACAATTGCACTGAAAAACATCGGAAAAATTCAACATGGAAAAATGTTATAAAGAAGGAAATAGCTTAAGTCTACTACAATTCAAAATCCTAATGGATAGAATATTAAAAGACAAAAACAAAAAGACTACAAACACTGCTTGGTTGGAGAAACTTAATACCCGTACTAATTGATAGCTTATTTTACGCAGATGATATAGTACTTATAACGAATACTTATATAAAAATGCAAGAATTGGAAAAATATGAGTGGAAGAAATAGAAGCTAAAGAAATGGAAGTCAACATAAATACGAGTAAGTTAATGATGATTAACAATAGAAGAGGAAATAACGATAACAAGAAAAAACTGGAGAAAGGAAAAATTATAAAGAATAACAGAATATGAATATGATCACACAAGATGGAACAATAGACTCAGAAATAACGAACAGAATAAAAAAAGCAAATAGCTTCTATTAAACATTAAGTAATACAATTATGAGAAAGAAAGAACTAAGAACAGTATAATATGTTACTAGGAGGCTAACATTATTTGTTGAGCGTCTCGGCCGTGCAAGCTGGGCGAAACATATATTATAATGAGCCTTCTACTCCGAGTAACATAACATTTCAGAAATCGGAAAAAGTAAAGGTAAAGACATCATGGAACTAAAACGAATGGCAATAATCCGAAAGGAATGGAAACGACGAAGTAAACCTATTGCAGAAACAGTTTTTTTTAAACTATTTGTACTCTAGAATATAATTTTAAGAGAAAATGCATGTTTAAATAACTTTTTGTCATTAAAAATTGTTAATCTATTTACCTAAAGTAATTAGGGAATTTATGTAAAAGTTGGCCAGGATGAATAGCAAAGAACATATTTATATCATAGATGAACTTGTACAGGAACATGGACATGAAGTATCACGATTACCACAATAAGTAATATTACAATAAATAATATACTAACACAGACAGATAAAGCGATGAAAAAGTCATAAGAATGTGGACTGAAGAAATAATAGCTAGGTCTGTTAGACATAGTGAATCTCTAATAAAAAAAGTTATGTGATCATGGCAAATGTATTTCTGACATAGGAATTTAACAGGTAAGCAGTAATCACAAATGTTGGAAATAGTTCTGAATCAGAAAGTGGAAAAACTATGAATTATTTCATTAGCAAGCGATTTTGAATTTCAATATAAAAATTCTATTGGACCGATGATTTAACGAACTTATTTCGTATGAACACAATCAGTGACTTATGAGTAAAGTTGTAAAAACTCAACTGAAGCAAATAAGTTTTGGAATCTAAAAATGTATTAGTATATAATAATTTTACACATATTTCTAGATAATTTTATAAAAATATAAAAAAAAATGAGCTCGTCTTTTTCTACAAAAAAAATATCCACAGGATCAAACTTCAAATAATAAAATACCTCAGTAGGATTCGTAGCCAACGCACCCTGGTATAAAGGGAACGAAATATTCAGGGAATTAGAAGCTACTCTAATACTGGAAATATTGAACAACAAAATCAGGAAGCTATCAGAAGAATTACGGAATTATGCTAACTAATGAACTACACAAGAGAAGAGGAGAGCCGTCAGACCGGGGAAACTAATAGAAGAAGAAATAGACCAGGACAGGGATCAGGTCGTCGCTCGGGATATAGATCAATACGGACGAAAAAGCTAAATATTTGGAGCAACACATGATGGGCAACATACACATGTGAAATGAACACCACAACAAAAAGATCAGGCAGGAGGAAAGAAGACCAGATGGGGAAGCTGTCAAGTCGCTAGCTTGAAAACAAAAAGGTAGATGACAGGTAAACTCCTATTCTCCACCCAATGAGTAGGATGAATAAACAAGGACTGATCGAAAGTGAAACAACTGGATTGACGGACCATTAAATGGCACCCAAGGTTACCTGACCTTATGCCATTCGGTGTTGTTTTGTCATCTAAAAAATGTAGTGTCTAGAAGTAAATATGGAAAACTTATTGAATTAAGTGATGAATGTGACAAGAAATAAATATCATTTCTCAGAAAACCACCCATAGATTCAGAAAGCGTTTATTGATTGCCTTTGTATTTTCCAAAGTGTCAATTACAAATCTTAAGTATAACAATATATGTGAACCGTCTATAAATGCATAACTCAAAAAAGAAGAACCAAATATAGTTTTTTTATGATGTACATTCTTTGACCTCTCCTAGTATATTTTAAGATGAAAGAAAAAAAACTAATTTTGGTAATAGGTCAGTCAAGTGAGAAGATGAATTTTTACTTCAAATGCCAAATGGCACTGATGTCAGATTTCACGTATTGGTGTTGCAATTGCTCAAATCTTATCTAGCACCCTAAGTGATAATAACACATTTTATCCACGACAATTAGTAGAATGGGTAATTTCCAAAATCATTCTTAATAATAGAATGTTTATGTGAAAAATCCGGAAGGTGTCTAAATTGTTATTAAATTTTCATTAGAATCTAAAATTGTTTGTCTCGCCAAATGTCATATAATTAATTTTTTGTACCCTTAATTTGTGTAATCTATACATTATAAATGTAAAAGATAAATTATTAAATTACCTTGGTTTTTTAAAGCTTTTCTTTCTTATGAAAATTGTTTCGAATTTAGATGAACTAAACTTATCTTTTGCAAGTAATTTCTTGATTTATCCGTGACAAATGGAAGTTCGAAATAATTCAACTTAACTTTTAGTAAACATTAAATCCTTATATGTTAAAATGAAATTTTATTTAAAAATTGTAATATCGTTGTGGTCAACCTAAGTATAAACATTACTAATTAACCCCTCAGATTGAAAGAAATATCAAAATTATATAATTATTAAATATTAGTTATTTTTTTTTTAAATTAAAACCCTGTGTTAATAATTAAACTACTTAAGACGTAATAGTCTTTAATTCTTCAAAAAAAAATTTCTTACTGTTTTACTTTACACACAATAGTGTTCCTACCATGAGCACGGTAATAAAAAACATTATTTCTAACAATATTCATATAATTTTAAGTAACTTTTTTCTGGCGCAGTTTATTAAAACTAGATTATAATTTTAATATATACAATTTTGATTAGAGTTAATATTAATGCATATACATATAATTCACTTATAATTTAATTAACTACGCTACATTAAGCCTACATTGTAGACTTTAATTGATTATAATGAAACCGATATTAGTAAATTATTCGATATATTATCTTTTAAGCTATTTAAGCATTAAGGCTTTTCCCGGTGGAATAGAAATTAACTGTCCTTAGTTTTGACTACATTTTAATTCAAAATTCATTAATATTGCACCTTAATTAAATATTTATTAAATTCTATCACAAGACAGAATGTCTTAGTGAAATAACTGAAGTTTTGCAATGGCTACAGCGCGCACGCTTTCCACTGATGGACTGGAAAACTCTTCACAAACTTCAGTATTTCGCGCGTTGTCATGCCGAACAGTTTTGGTTCCAACTTTAGACAAACTTTCAGTTATAACTCGTTAGTTTACGAATTAACAGATATTTTCTGTAAGTACTCAAATAGAAGGTAAATGCAAATTTTATGTTTCCAACACAAAGTACGATGTAAAATATTGAAAGGAAAATTCAAATAAATTAAAAAAAATACTTTTGTGTCATTTTCCGTTTACTAGTTAAAGTAAATTCATAAAATAAAATAAAATTTCTGGTTAGATTTAATTTATCAAATTAAATATTATTCTCTGATATTTTTAATAATCAAAAAGTTAAATTAAAATAAAGCTTAATGGTAATATGGTTGATTGTATTTATATTGAAATAATTGGAATATGTATGCATTTTATACATTAATTAGATTTAAAAAATCTTTATATCAATTCTAAAACTATTGACTCATTTAAACTACATTAAAAATAAATATAAACAAATAAATAAATAAATAAATAAATAAAAATGATGAGTAACAAAGGTTACGTGTTGGTGCGTACACACTTTGTGATGAAAGAAAAGGCCAAATTTTGTACTTTAAGTGTGTAAAAATTCTTTAATAGGAAGATTAGTGTTAAAGAAATATATATATATATTTCTCAAGTCAGACAGGTCGAGCGCTTTCGGCAATACAATGCCATCATCAGGACAACTAAAATAATTGTTAAAACATAAATAAATAGTACATAATGAGACTTAAGATAATTACAAAATTATACAAACTTGAGGGCAAAAGGTTAATTATAAAATTCTTTTTAAAACATTTTTAGCAGGAACAAAACCATATTAGGTATCTTAAACGACATCAATGAAATGTATGAGTGTAACATTTTAATAGTTTTTAGAGGCCCAGCCTGAATGTTGTCTTTATCAAAGAAGCACCGGTTGTCTTGTTTGTATAATTTTGTAAGTATTTTAAGTCTCATTATGTACTATTTATTTATGTTTTAACAATTATTTTAGTTGTCCTGATGATGGCATTGTATTGCCGAAAGCGCTCGACCTGTCTGACTTGAGAAATATATATATATTTCTTTAACACTAATCTTCCTATTAAAGAATTTTTACACACTTAAAGTACAAAATTTGGCCTTTTCTTTCAAATAAATAAATGTATATCTGAAGAAATAAAAAATATCACAGACATAATTTTGTTGTAGAAATAATATAAGTCAAATTTCAAGTGACAATGATACAAATATTTTTCAGAAGTCTAGGGTTGGTACGTAATTCCGTTTATAGATTTTCATAATCGTTATTTTGAAGATTATTTATGAAACCATACTGCATATTTCCTATAATGTCCATTATTTTAAAACAAATAACAATGAGAGAAGAGAATTGGAAGAATAGTGTCGGAGATAGGTTAACTCCTGGCATGAAAGTGTTCCTAAAATTATTAAGAAATTATGCAAACTTTAAGCTTTTATATTAAAATATTAAAAATGTGCGTATTTACACTTACATACTGTATTTAATAAACAAATGAGTTATTTAATTAAATCTGGTACATAGCTTCATAGAAATAGAATAAATACTTTGTTTATCTAAAGTTTTTATCCACTCTATTATATTAAATCTTTAGTCCTCTTTCAACTGTGACTTTTAAATATAAGTAAAACTATTCGTTATGTATTTAAATATCCTATACTACTTTATTTTATTTTTTATTAAATGTAGAAGGCTAATATTATTTGTTGAGCCCAGTATATTGAAAACTGGGCGAAATATAAAATGAGCCTTCCACTCCCAGTGACATATGCTATTTTTTCTTCAAGCGTTGAAATAAAATATGAAGATTACTTAAATTCTTATAGAAATATTAACTGAAAATAAAATTAAAATATTTACCAAATTCTTTAAAATCTAAATTACGGAAAATAGATTAGAATATTTATTGTAATCCAAAGTTTGTATAAATGTCAAAATTAATGTTAAAATTTAGTTTGTTTTATTTTATTTTATTAGTAATAGTTAGATGAGACATGACAAGTAATGTTTTGTGTTCTATGAAATTTGAAGAGTTGCATTAACGAATTGGAAATAAAATAAGTTTTAAATAAATAAAAACAATATTACGTTATATTTATTAAATGTGAAATTTTGTAAAATGGAAAAATACTAAACACTGAATATCAAAATGACAGTTCTGATAAATCAAGGCTACATGTATCTCTTTTGTTTAATCCGTTGCTATGGTTACTTTTTTGTACTAGTAATGAAATGAATACTTTTTTGTACTAGTAAAATAATAGACTATTTCAACTAAACGTCTTACATGATATAATGTACCATATTATTATACGCTTGAAGAAAAATTGATTTTCAGTTAGGTACAAAATAATTCCTGTAAAATAATTAAGGTTTACTGGTGTCAATAGAAATAGCTGAAAATCATTCTATTCTCTTAGTAGATTTTTATAAGTTACTTTGGTACATTTATAATTGCAACCGTTTTTCTATATAGAAAATAACAAATTTTTTCGTGGTTGTTATATGCAATAGTTTTACAAATTACTAAGCATATGGCAATAGTCAAAGAATAACTCGATGCGGTATTTTCTTTTACCATTAATATAATATATTTTACTGACTAAAATGAGCATATTTATTTGAAAGTCCTAGAAAAATAACTAGATAGTCTTCATTTTTTGTTATAGTGCCTTATTCGAGAGCATACGATGTGACAAGTTTTATCTTGCTGAACTTAAATTAGGAAATTACCCATCAAGACAGTCGTTTATTTTTTAAAGAAAATAAAATGTTGGAGATAAAACTTGTAAAGGTGTGCTTGGTACATAAATTTTATAAAACGGTTGGGAAGTAAAAATTTTATTGGTTTAATAAATTATTATGGTATTCAAGTTGTTTATGACAATTTCTTAAAGAGGTCACCTGTAGAACACAGGAAAATATTGGTCGTGGGATGAAACGTTGACATGTTATTTTTGTAGTTATACAGGATATTTCACTATTATTATTATTATATTATAAGGCAAATTATTTTTTTAAATTTAAAAATAACTTTATTTTTTAGGATGCTTAATTAATACCTTTTGTTTCGTCTTGTTTTGAATTTCATTTATTATTCAGCTTTACAAAAAAATATTTGACTCATTTCATAGACTGCTTTTATTTCTTGTACCGAGTCCCAAGAAACTGTTTTCAAACTATATACTAAAGGGGATGTTTATACCTTATCGTTTTAGCCTGAAGAACATCAAGTAAATATATATATATATATATATAACGTTGCTAGTCAATTTAAAATGTCCTAATTCCCGAAAATTTCCCTATTCATCGCTAATATCTGTTGTGAAGACAGAAAGATGCAAGGGAAATCATCTACTAGATATATATTACTATATCATTACCTTCTCGTTACATCTATAAACTAATCTCCGCTTTACTTTTATTTAAGACTTGGACCTCACTTTTTTTCGCCTACTTGCATGTATAGTAGACATTTCTCCACTGAAATCAGCCCTGACTTGACGCCATTTTCAAACATAAACCGTTTAATAGACATTCACATTTGTGTTATTTTCTATATTTTCTACACATTTTTAGTGTGAAATATTTTAAAATTTTCTCAGCATTATTAAAAACTAAATCTCAACCAATTGAATAAAATAATTTTCTTCTCTTAACAAAAAAATAATTGGTTTTAGTAATATTTTCTCAAAATACCTTCAAAGTTTTCAATCTAAACAGTGTACAGTAGACGCAGCTTAATTTCACTAGGGCAGGTTAAAAGGTGCGCACTTATTAGCACAGCTTCAAACGATCTTACTGGTTGCTATTATGGTATGTATCATAAGTTTACAAAAGGAAAGGAACACATTAAAAATAATTAACGCGATAAGTATCTAGAAATCATAAATGTAAATACATTATATGCTGTTTATTAATCGGCAAGAAAATATCGTTCTTAAGTAACTTTTAAACGTTGACAAATAAGGCTGTCATTACGTCGAAATAAATTATTTTGTGTAGATAGTTTTATATATTGTTTTGTATTCTATAATAAGTAGAGAAAAACAGTATTACAGTTTTTAAATACATTAACATTAGATGTTTACAAAGTAATGTATACTAAAAAAAATACTATCTTAACAGGGTTATATAACAAGCAAATCGTAAGACGGCAAATGTTATTTAAATAAAAATATTTCAAAAAATCATTGGATAAGTTAGTTTTTCTTTTCAATTGTATATTACTACTAATGACTAAATCTATATATAAATAAATTATTATATTTTGAAATCATCAACAAAGTAATCATTATCACAGGAACTATCACTGCTGTCTCCATTAACAATAACAATAATATTAGGAATTACTACGTCATCAAGCTGTGACATGTGTACACTATTTTTGCCAGTTTTCTTTATTTATGGATTTAAATTCATTTTTACCTGTACTAATTTAAAATTAAAATTTTTTGCAGCCATATTATTTTTCACTTCAGTCCAAATCATTTTAACAAGACTTAAGTCGAGATGGTATGGCAATCTTAAATTGTATGAGAATAAATTTTATATTTCTTAATATTACTTTTATGTTGTTTAAATTATATATACAGTTATGAAAATAGTGAAAAGAAGGTTCAAATGCAATATTGTTAATCATATAAGCAGAACATAGAAATTTGTAAATTTGGTATCAAGATTTCCCTAATCTACTTTTCATAATTGTATTGGTTTATTATTATTTTGGTAATGCCCTGATTTGGCCCTAGTCATAAATATAAATAGACTATTAGAAATGAAGATCATATTACCACCAGCAGATACAACACTGTAGAACTGGTGGCAAATAAACCTATTGTCCTATCAACTCCCAATTATGTGATGTATGACTACTATGTATACAAGTTACATCAAAAGATACAATTGGACTATTTTTAGAACGAAAATGTCATTGTAATAATAATCTATTCGTTTTTCCATGATGTCAGGCCTTTTTGTTAAAACCGTCCTGTTATTTTGCATTTTTAGGCATTAAAACCTATTTTTTTCAATAGTTCCTAATGATTTATTCCTCCAATTCTACTCAATTTTTCACTTAGAGTTTTGATTGTCCTCACATAACTTTCATGCTATAACAACTATAAAATGTGTCCCTGCTTATTCCAATTTTGTTGCCTGAAATAATCTGTTACATTTGATGTTCTGTTGGGCTTTATTTGACTTTTAAATAATCTACATGGCCGATGTAGATCCTTCACCCTCTGAGTTCTGGTTATCTTAGAATTATATCCTTTGTCTTTTTTACCAAGTATCCAGTAGATTTAGCAACTAGTGGTTTAATGTTAGTAATAGTTTTTCATTCTCACTCTATAATCGTTTTTTTGTAAAAGTACAAGGACGGTTTGACGGAATAGTGATTTTTCAAAAATTGGCAATAATTGAGCTGCTGGCTTTTGCCATAAATCTTTTATCCACAAATCTGACAGACAGATTATATTTTATGCTCATTTGAAGAAAACTGTTTTGGGTGTTGTGTGAAAATGGAGAAAAAAAATTCGAGTGTTATAAATCATTATTTTCTTACGAGGAAAAACAATTAAGGAAATCTTAAGAAGAAACAACCACATTTGTTCAAAAAACGTGTGTTGTTCCATAACGATAATGCATCATCCCATTCGTCTTCTTTTGCTACTGCAAAATGAATCGAATTGCGTTACAATTTGCTTCCTCATCCACCATATTCGCCAGATCTGTATCCTAGTGATTTCTTTGTTTCCAAATTTTAAAAAATGGCTCGGTGTAAAGAGATTTTAATCAAATGAACGGGTGATAGTAGCGACAAATGCCTATTTTGAAGCTTTTTTGAAAGATTACTTTTTGGATGGTTTAAAAGTGTATAGAATTAAAAGAAAATTATGTTGAAATATAAAATATATTCATACAGCGAAATAGCTATTTTATTGAAAAGTCACTCTTCCGTCACACCGCCCTCGTATATAACGCAGAGGAGTATTTTTCTTAAATTATTAGGATACGAGAAATATTATTTCTTTTGCTTAGGGTTACGAAAATGTTTCGATATTTTCTTTCTATATTAATTGTATAAATAAAAGTAAATATATCGATCGATGGCTATTATTTTCATCTCTTTTCGACAGTTAATGTTAATTAGAGCTCACTCCCACGCGAGGCAAATTAAACTGTGCCACCTTGTCCGATTTTCTACTACGGCTGTGAGTATGTTTATAGTAGAACCATGACGAACCTTTTGAAGTCGACGAATCTAAATATTAAAAAAATTTTTTTTAGTAAAAAGACATCTATAATTTTGAAGTTTGTTTTATATGTTTAAGTGCCATTTAAAAAAGAAAAATCAGCCAAGAAAAAAATATGTGTGAAATGAACAAAAGTAGAAAAACAATGATAATCAAATTCTAATAAAATTAGAAATTTTTGACTTTTTGGTTGTAATGTTTGTCTGCTAATTCTTCGATTGTAGTATTAAGGCCACTAAGTACCACTAACTTCATTTGTTAGCCGGTCTCTTTTGTATTTTTTAATATTATTTATTGTTGGAAATAAAGTCTCACAAAAAATATGTGGACAAAAAATTGTTAGCAAAGCCATCCCTAAAAGTATCAGGTAAGCTGTTTCAAACCCTCAAAATTTCTTGTTCGTAATTATACTTTTCTTCATTATCAAATGATTTCGTTTCACATTTTCAAGTTTCGATCTCAAGACGACAAATGATTTCTTGAAAATCTGCAAGTTGCATCACCAAATCGTCAATTTGCATCCATTAGAAATTCTTTAATTTAAGTACTCTAAACCACAAATCCGGATCCGAATTATTTTAATGGTCTGTTCTAGACCTCTCTAAATTGGTTGAATATTTCGCTGAATTTTTCAAATAACGAGTTTACCATATTTTGATACATAAGTAAGGATTCCATTAGACTCGTTGTAGCGGCCTTCTCGAAATACTTTTTTAACCGAAGAAAATACTTTTTATTTCGATATTTCGCTTCTATGAAAAGAGAGATCTGTAAATAACATTAAATTGCTAATTCATTTACGATCATTGATCTAAGGAAAATTTGCAGATCCTTATTATCAACCAATACCGTAATTTCTTGAAAGCATTTCACAAATCACTCTATAGTACTTTACCTGGTTTTTACCTCACATTATTGAGTAGTAATCTACTGTAGGTTGATCTATAAAAGTCCAGAAAATTCTCGCTTCTGAAGGGGCCGAGCAGCGATAAAATTCACAAGTCATTAAATCGTTTAATTCTGAAAATTCCGCTTTGGCACACAACACCTCCCCATAGATAGATAATGCAATGAAAAGTGCAAATGATTGTCTAATAGCTTCCATAAAAAAATTCGGTAATCCCACATTTTTCCCACCATATCTGTAGCCCCATCTGTGGTGACTGATAAAATTTTAGAATAATTAATGTTTAGGTAATTGAATGTTTTTATAACAACCTTTACACTTTAATAACTCTTTTTTCATTATGAGGTTATCATAATATGTAGTAATTAGAAAATATAAATCCAAAAATATTTATAACTATTTAAGTCTTTTTATAATTGATGTTGCATGTTTTTGTGAAAATTTATTATTCTGTTTTTGATATTAACTATGAGGTGAGCAGTACAAAAACTGCTCATCTTACATACATACATATTTTAATTAATGCAATTTTTTTCTCTGTCGAAGTTTCACCCAAAATAGGATCGCTTGCAATTTCTGACACATTTGTCAGAAGTTCGGCATCAGTGCACTAAAAGTAGCTCAGTTGTCAAATATGTATCCTTTAGTCAAATTAGTAATGACAAACATATTTCACAATGTAATACTTATTCAAATAAAAAAAATATTTTGAATTGTTAAAACTGCTTCAGAGATAGAATTTCTGATAAAATTATTTGAATATTATCGACAGTAAGATAGATGAAATGTAAGGAAGTATATATTTTATATCTTTTGTAAAAATGCCAATGATAATGACAAGCAAAAATAAAATAATTATCCGAAGATTAAAAATTGGCTATAGAAGAATAATATATTGGTAATTAAAGGTATCAAAAAGATAACCGCTTTGGCAAAATTGTAAAACTGTTCTTAGACTTAAGCAACCTTCTTTGGACTGACTTAATTACTTAAATCAGCTACAGTTCCCCCAGTTATTAAAATATTTGAATGATGTTGGATTGTACTAAAAATTATAATATATTTTTTGTAATTTTCCGTTTTATATTTATATAAATATTTATATTTACTGAGACACGTAAATTTCAATAAGATCAATCAGTGACGTAAAAATAAATAGTGGCATGTCAATGATTATTCTGATGGATTTATGTCAAAATCACATTTCAAAATCTCCTGTTATATTAGTAACAGCCCAGTTCTAAAATTGAACAAATACTAATTATTGATACCGGAAGTGAAACAACATTAATCTATACAAATTTAAATACCAACTCTATACTGATATTTTGAAATTTTAAACAGCAGTAAAAAGGCAGTTTTTTAAGCAGTATCTTTTATTATAAGGCACGTTAAATATTAGTTTACGACGATTACGAATAAGAAAGTGTTAGTTATTGCTCAATATCAGAGAAATGTTAAATAAAATTTTCGGTTTGGAAATTCGTAATTATTTCGTGGTAGGTTGTCACTTGCGCTATCTGTAGTTACTGACAAAATAAGCTTTTCATATTTTAACATGCAAATATCTACACTACGTCGTCAATAAACAAATTAAAAACATCCAAACCAATATTATGAAAGAAGAACTAAATATTGAGTTCCTCAAAATCTTGTGTTCTCATGTAAACCATCTACCTCTTTGTGCAATGAACATATTTGAAATCTATTTTAAACTGTGCTAATCCATACTATTTCTCCCCTCAAAAAATGTAGTTTAATTTCTATAATAAATAGTCTCTACCACAACTTTCTTAAACGTCAAAAGTGATAAACGAACTTTCAGTTCAGTGTTTATAGTTTCACTTATATATTTCAGCTTCCTCGAATTACCAGTGTCTTTTCCGCAGAGTTTAATTGTTTCCATAAAGTTATCCAGGATAAAAGTTTTTACAATTTTTCCAAAACTTAATGGTTGTTTTTCTAATTTCTAATCTAAAATTATAAAATATATAGAGAGTGGACCAAAAGTCTGGAAACGGCCAATTATCTTTTAAATTGCAAGTCCGAATTCTACAAAATTTGGGATAAGCCTATTTTGGGATACGGAGATTCCAGATTTTACATTTGTAATATTGCTAGATTTGCAGTTTCACTGGTATTATTAGTCACTTTTATTTTTTAAATACATCACCCTGTATAATCAGTCATTCTTGGAATCTTCTATTTAATACGAGTTCATCCATATGTAACACTTATGATTTTATGTAGTCTAGAAGATCTTAAATACATAAAACAGAAGTCTGGCAACTCCTAATTGTCTCAATACATTTTTTAATACAAACTACATACAACTACATTAATACATAACAACTGAAAGGTTATAACATTTTTAAAATAATGATTACTGAATCAAGTGTTCAAAATGTGCTCCATTTGTTGTCAGTACCCTAATCGATGGTAGAATACGTCTACCACATTTCTTCATAATTGGTTATAAATTAATCGAGATTGATCTATAATTCGTTGCCTTAGCTCTGCAAGACTTGCTGGTTTAGTTTTGTAAACTAAATTTTTCAAGTATCCCAAATAAAAATAATCTTTAGGATTGAAATTAGGTGAACGTGGAGGTCATTCAATACTACCTCGTCTACCAATCCATCGTCCGGGAAATATCTCATCTAAATAACGCCAAACATTGGCACCATCTTGCTGCACAATATCTGATTAAAATTGGCCTCAAACAAGTTTCTTCTAATCTAAATATTTTGTACTGTTTTGTTTATTTAAAACCTTCTAGACTACATAAAATCAAAAGTGTTACATAAGTTTGAACTCGTTTTGAAGAGAAGATTCAAAAAAATTACTGAATATACAGGGTGATGTATTTAAAAAACCAAAGCGACTAATAATATCAGAGAAACGGCAAATCTAGCAACATTGCAAATGTCAAATCTGGAATCTCCATATCCCAAAATAGGCTTATCCCAAATTATGTAGAATCCGGACTAGCAATTTACGAGATAATTGGCCGTTTCCTGACTTTTGGTCCACTCTGTATTACTCCAGGCTGAGAAACATTTTATATATATTATATGAATATAGGTATATGATATAGCGAAATTGGAGGAAATTGGCGAGATTATGCGCGTTGCACCTTGAAAGTATGAGACTTAAAATAGTGATCTAAAGTTAATGTTTGTTAAAGTCGCATTAAGAATAGGAAACGTTTCATATTTCCCATTTATTCAAAAACTTGTTCTGTCACTAATTCACCATTTGGTGATATATAATTTTTTGAAATAAAAAAATATATATGTATGCATATATTTTATTATTTCAGTATTTTTCTTTTTGAATTCCGTTATAACAATAAACACAAGTTTTAATACAGGTGAATACCAAGAGCGCCTAACCGAACATAACACTAAAACACCATATTAAATTATATTTCTTGTTGTAATGTTGTAAGTATATTACAATGTTATTTGAATCCGACCTTATTGCTTATTTTTATGACTAATGAAAAAAATATGTTATTGTGTTTTGGAAAAAGAAAGAAAATCTTAAACACATCTAAATATAATATACAGGTTGATCAACTTAATTCGATAGCTTTTAAGATGAACTAAAAAAGTGTACAAAAATTATGTAGAGGGTCAAACTCCACATTTTAAAATTAGTTTCAGATGTACATAGTATTTTAAAAAGTCTGGTCATATTAAAATTATGAATTTTTAAATGAAATTCCTACATTTTGTTGAATTTAAATTAATTAATTAATTACTTCTTCCGTTTCAAAAATATGAGGCTTTATTGAGTTTTACAAGGAGTTCAAAGACAGTCACCTTTATTTAGTTGAAATTGACGTTTTGTATATTTTAAAACAAAGCACTGATGGTTAATCTTCTATTAAAACAGTGTATTCAACAGAATTCAGTGTTATTATAATTAAACAACTTTTTGGTTTCTTCTAGTTTGTGTACTGGATGACCCAAAATAGACGCCCATGATTTATTTACTTTAGTTTTTTTAAATGAATCTCCCTACATATAATATCACGCAAAAAGTACTTTACATTTTAAGAATGAAAACTAAAATTCTGATCACTTGGTACCATGTTCTTTTAGAGATAGCTACGGCCTCTATTTATAGGGATATCATTTTAAAGTAATCAATATTAATTGTAATGTGTCAATTAATTGTTGGTTTTTTAAGTATTGTTTTGGGTATTATTTTTCTTTTTCAATATCTATATTTGAGAACATATTTTTTTCTAACCAAGAATGAATAGGCATGTTCTGTATATAATAACTTAATATTGTTTATTGTTTATTTAATTTAACAAAAACCTGGTATTTACCAAAATTTTAGTTTTTGTTCTTAAAATTCGAAATAATTCGGTAACTGTAACGTTTAGTTATAGACAATACTTTAAATAATAAAAGGGATATGATGATGGTATATAAAATATGTAGTGTTCTATTTAGAAACCCAAAGAAAACTTTAATCGTATTTTAAATAACTCTATACACAGAAAAAAACAAAGAACTGAATAATTGTGATAAAACTGGACTATACTTGCCAATGAAAGGTAAATCCTGGTGCTTTATTTTACAATATTATATATGATTTTCACTTAAACTGACGATACTTTTAAAAGTGTTCTTTATAACCTATTAAAATCCTATTAAATAAGAAAAGTAGGTTGGTTTTAAATTTAAATATATGTACAAGATATTCCATATAAAAAACATAACTTAGATATGTCTTTATTAAACACACTGTATATCCTCAAATAATTGTAAATGCTTTACTCTATGCACAATTTTTCTACAAAACTTTTTTTAGCGCGTCTCAAGATAATGGATATATCGAATATCGGAATTGATCACCCTGTAATTATAAAAAAATTATTTAATATTCTAGTCGTATAATATTTTATAGCTATGACTTAATAGTCTTTGTATCCAGATTTCTTTATGAATAGAATAATAACGATCTTTTTATTACAAAATAAATATCGATTATGTTCGTCAATTACGCGCTAATACGACTAGTTTAATTTTGATTGTGGAAATTTCCGGTAACTTTAAGGACGTACTTCCTTTTCAGTAATCTAATTACCTACTTGTAGTTATCTAAAGGTGTAATTGTCAAAATACATGAGATTAGTAAAATAATGATACAATTTTAGATACGATTTTCAGTTTGTTGATTAGATTGCGTCCTTACGTTATATTATCGCTCCATCGTTTTCGAGATGGACCCACACTTCTTCTTCCTGCTGGTGATTTGTCTCTTGCTATCTTAATTACACTTTTATTTCTTTTTTCTGTTCAGTATCTTTTCGTTTATCTTTTCCACTTTACATGTCTTTCTGATTTCATCCCTTGTTACTCTATCTCTTAATGTGTTCCCTGTGATTCTTCTTAAAACTCCATCTCTGCTGTTTCCAAGACTCTTTATATTCTGACTGTATTTACTCGTTTCTGACGTGTATGTCATTATTGGTCTTATAGTAGATTTGTAAATTCTTGACTTTGTATCTGTTCTAATATGTTTGTTTATCCATACTGCACTGTTTAAGAATCCTGCTGCTCTGTTGGAGAGTGTGATGCCTAAATAATTGATTTCCATAATCTGTTGTATGCTTGCACCGTCTGTTTCTATTTTAAATCTAACGAGTTCTTTGCTGATCACCTTTGTTTTGGTTTTTTGTGTTGAAATGACCATATTTAGCTTTTTTGCTACCGTGTTATACTTATTCATCAATCTTTGTAAGTTGTAAGTTTACTGAAAAAATGAAAATTGTTAATAATACATTAAATATATATATAATACATAAAAACTGTTAAGATCGAAATCTTTATTTTTGAAGCTATCAGCAGTCTGAAAAATCAACACTGTTGTCTAAAATTTTTCGAAAATTCTCTTCTCAGTAAGAAGGCACATCCTGATTACCTTTCGAGGTTACTAGTATAATGAATACATAGGAGCTCTGACATGCTAGTGCGGTATAGCTGTCTAATATATGCGTATTGTTTACTTGTCAACCACTAAAGTAAAAAAAAACAGTCCAATACTTCAAGCAATGTAATTTAAATATAAAGTTTTCTTTATGTAAATTAATTCACACTTCACAGAAAATTAAGAGATACTACCAGAATGCCAAGCAGGCTTTCGCAAAAAACGAAGCTGTGAAGATAACATTTTCGTATTAACAACAATTGTAAATAACTGTACACCCTATTTGTAGACTTCCAGAAGGCTTTTGATTCATTGGATCACAGTCTTCTAAGGAATAAAGTGTTCTCTAATGGGGTTAGCGCTAAAATCACTAGGATTTTAAAATTAATGTATACCTCAGCCATACTGTTTCTTGAACAAAACGGTAAAACCTCCGAAAATATCAAAATAAAAAAAGGAGTCTTACAGGGGGCACCCTAAGTCCATTCTTATTTTCCCTATTTATATCGGATATAGACAACTATTTCAAAGAAGACGGAGCTAAAGGCGTAACGTTAGATGCTGCTGAAAACATAAACATGCTCCTTTATGCTGAAACTCAAATGGACCTAAAACGAAACTTACAAATTCTTAAAATGTACTGTAATAAATACAAGCTCGAAGTAAATCCGACAAAGACAAAAATAGTTATTTTTCAAAAACTCGCAAACCCACTTTTTTTTTAAATAATCATATTGAACTCTCGAACACATAAGAGTGTTAACTTCACATTCAATGGATTATTCTTAAACAATCTTAACAACAGAGAACATAAAGCTAGATTTTGTCAAGGGGTACTACTAAAAACTATAAAATCATCAAAAATATCAAGTTCAGACTCCACAAAACTGCTATACAATAATGTTGTAAAAACATTTATATATGCCGGTAGCATATGGGCACTCCGATACCTAGAACAAACCGAAAGAATACAGAATTATTTCTGGAAACAATTACTATTTCTACAAAAATCAACAGCTGCACATATAATCAGAACCGACACAGGAATATTTATAGTAAGGTGCTATATAAATACAGCAGGCTATTGAATTATTATTAAGAATAAAAAGCAAACATTCTAAAAGATATGTTCATCCAGCACTTACTTGTTTGATAACTTAAGAAGAAGCGGGTACTGGTAATCTAAAATACAACTGAGTCAACCAGCTACAAAATTGTCTAAGTACATATTGCGACACAGAAATAAAAATTAATGATATCAACCAGATTGCTAAAAATAATATTCTAAATGCTTGCCTAAACAAAACTATCGAAAATGACTATAAAAAAATACTATTAAGCACACATCACCTTTCTTATAGAATTGATAAACCTAATTACTTATACTGTATAATTCCTTTGCATATCAAAAGAGTCATAGCTCAGCTGCGCACAGCTAATATAGAAAAACTGTATATTTATATAAATAATAACTCATATAACATAGAAACAAATGTAATTTGTTCGATTTGCAATCTACTAGTACCGGAGAATCTCGAACACATACTGCTAGTCTGTCCTATTTCAAAAATCTACTAAACAACTTGATACAACCCCGTGGACTGTCGGATGATTTAGACTCTATATTATCAACTACGGATCACTCATTACTTACTCAATAAGTTTCATAAGTAGCGCAATGAAAAGAAGAACATTTATAATCAACGAATAAACTTAGTATACGTAAACACCCAATATTTGGTATTTGAATGATATAATAAATTTTAGTTATTAACTAGGAAAAACATCTGATTAGTTTTTTTTTGGTGTAGATAATTTCGTTTTACAAGATATGTAGATAGCCACTCATCCTCTTAATTCAAGAATAAATACCTTCATATGTTATGCTATAATTCCCACAATATTTTGTCAAATTATGCAAATATTTAGGCATAAAGTTATTTAAATATTTGCCTACGATTATTGAGTAAGTAAAAAGTTACAATAGAAATTATTTTTGTTGATACGAAGAGATATAGTAATATATTTTTACTATAAAAAATAATAAAGGTTGCAATTACAATTATTGAAAAATAAGAGCAAACTTAGACTTAAATTTCTTCTTAATTAAAAGAAAAAAAAATTTTAGATAGATTCTACTGGTCATTGATATGTTTCCATTAGTTTCAATTATTCTTCTTCTGTAGAGTTGCCACCGGACAAGACAAGGTGGAATAAAATCTTGTCTCTTTCTCGATATTTTTTTCGATATGATTAATTTACAAAAGCTGAATAAAAATGTGATTTTCAAAGAATAAACGATATCATTTTAGTTTATTTTCCGAAAAATTAAAGTGCTTAAAACCTCTAATCCTCTGGAATTAATATTCAAGACTTCGAATTGCAATTTCCATGAAGAAACCTATTCGTATTGTTAATTATAGTGAAGAAATGTCGTTACTCATAAAAAATTTAAAAATGTTACTAATTTTCATTAGAACTTTTTGAAAATAGTGCTCGTAATGTCCCATATTCTTTTTATTGGACTTTCAATTTTATCTTTCCTAGAAAAGCAACGTTTATTATTGGTGTATTAAATTAATATTTTAAAATTCTTCTGGAGTAATTTCAAAGGATAATTTGTATTCTGTGCGATATTCTAGATATAGCTCTACCGGGATTTACATTTCTTAAGTGAGAACGATCCATTTTATGAATAGAGAACCGAATACTAATCCGATACACCGTGTACGCGCGGGAAATGATTATATAACGGAAATTTGCACATCAATGTTTT